>JAWZYU010000012.1:34771800-35270800 GCA_038380435.1 Ryuthela nishihirai
CATGCACGCATGGTATGACTCTACTGCACACAGGATATGGCTCTACTGCACACAGGGTATGACTCTCGTGCACAAAGGGTATGACTCTTATGCACACAGGGTATGACTCGTGCACACATCGTATGACTCTACTGCACACAGGGATGACTCTCGTGCACACATGGTATGACTTTTCTGCACAAGGTTATCATTCTCCTCCAAATAGGGTATGACTCTATTGCACACAGAGTATGACTCTACTGCACACAAGGTATGACTCTCGTGCACAAAGGGTATGACTCTCATGCACACAGGGTATGACTCGTGCACACATCGTATGACTCTACTGCACACAGGGATGACTCTCGTGCACACGTGGTATGACTTTTCTGCACAAGGTTATCATTCTCCTCCAAATAGGGTATGACTCTATTGCACACAGGCTATCATTCTCCTGCACATGGAGCCACGGTTTTACAAAGTTTTTCAAAGTACGGTTTTACGGTTCATCCGACAGATAGCAGCCTTTCAAAACCTAGCGCTGTCCCCGACGAACCCACCACCTCCTAGTAACATGTAAGGTGTTTTACCAAATGAACTATCGCAGTTAACTCTTTTTTAAGCTAAGAACACTAGCAGGTTATCAAGTTGGGTTGTCTTACCTCTGAGAGACACTGTTGTTTACACAATGCCCTAAATGGACAGGTCACAAGGACCCCAAGGGCTGATTGGAGTTTGTTAAATAATTTTCCCCTTTGTTGCCATGTTTTGTCTACTGTTTTTTCAAGAAAAGTTTCATAGAGATTCCACATGAAAATATATATATATTGCTTTCGGTTCTGTAGTCTGAAAAGATTTCAGAAACACTGTACTAGCAATTTAATAATTAATTGTGGAGCAATTTAATAATTAATTGCAGTGCGGGAGCGCCATACCCTGTGCACGTTAAAGAACATGCTGGATTATTATTACCAACTTGAAAATTTTTTTTTGTTCCTAAAAAACTGTGTTATTTTTTTCTTTATCATGGTTTACCTGTATCACTAAGTCTTAAAGATTGCGGGGGGGGGGGGGGGGGGGGTCGGTAGATCGCCAGGCTCGTAATCTGCAGTTCCGAGATTCGAGTCACAGCTGGGCTAGCGTTGACATATATCTCCTTGGAAAGGTCTCCGTCCGTCGGATGGACGTTAAGCCGTGGTGCCGTGTGCGGGAATGCCACACCCTGTGCACGTTAAAGAACACGCTGGTGCGCCTTGACCGGAGGCTAACATATATCTCCCAACAGCTGTTCCAATGGGCCTACTCCCCAAACCTTCTCTGTGTCTTCGGGTTCCTTGTGACCTGGTCATTTAGCACACTGTGTGAAAAAAAGTGCCGCTCAGAGGTAAAACAAGTTTAGTGTTTGTGACATTAGGTCTAAATCCTGCAAGACACAATGACTGAAGACAACTTTTAACTGAATAGAGCCCTATTGTAGCTGCAAAGGTTGTGTTTCTAAAAGCAGTGCATGGAATTAAACAATTGGTCTCTTGCCATTTTGAGAATTACACTCAATCAAATTTTATTTTATAACTTTCTGAGAAAATATTTTATTATATACCATTCCCAGAAAAATACTTCATTATATGACTTTCCCGGAAAAAATTTGTTGTATAATTTCTCCCAGAAACCTCTTAACTTACTAGTCGCGCCGCTCCACAAGGGATCGAACCCCTACACTTTGAAAATCACTGTGTTAGGATATTTCTTAGGATGCTATTCTATTGTGCCTATCAATTATTTCATTCAGATTATTCATTTTTCTGAGTGTGGCTAAATAACTGGTTGGTAAAGTAATAATAAAACTCAAAATTAAGAATCTCCATTAAGCATAATTCGAATAATCCAGTTTCAATTATCAACAGGGCTGACTCAACTGATAGCGCGCCTGGTCCCGTAATCTGCAGTTCCCAGGTTTGAGTCCCAACTGTGCCAGCATTCAAACTTAGCTCCGATAGCTCCCGTTCTGCTCTCGGTGAGAAAGCGGACACAGATGGACTTGAAAACGTTGTGGTCCGTCAGATGGGAATTAAGCGGTGGCCCACATGCAGGAGAGTCCTACCAATACCTCCTATAACAGGGGGCGGGGGTGGCTCAGTCGCTAGCGCGCCAGGTTCGTAATCTGTAGTTCCCAGGTTCGAGTCCCAGCTGGGTCAGCGTTGAAATTTATCTCCGCAAAATTCCCCGCCCTGCCCACGGTCAGTAGGGGACACCGATGGGCTTGGAAAGGCCGCCGTCCGTCGGATGGGACGTTAAGCCGTGGCCCCGTGTGCGGGAGAGCCATACCCTGTGCACGTTAAAGAACACGCTGGATGGCCTTGACGGGAGGCTACTATCTGTCTCCCAACAAACTGTTCCAGTGGGTCCTCTCCCCCAACCTTCTCTGAGCCTTCGGGGTCCATGTGACCTGGCCATTTAGCCCATGGTGTGCAAAAAAGTGCCGCTCAGAGGTAAAACAACCCAACCCTACTATAACAGAAAGCCAGAGGACCAAATTTATTACGTCAGCTTAAGGTGAAGCGAAAGGCGATTCTACGCTGATTCTCGCTCAACAGATGGCGTTGAATATCGCCCGATTTCTAGGGGGTGGTGGGAATGGGATTGACCACAGGAGGGAGAACATTAGGTGGCTTCCGTATTGTTTGTGCTAAAGAGGGTCCGGAACTGACTTCTAAAAATAGCCGCAATTAGGAGGAGAACGCCCCAACGAGAGGCTAAGTACCCAAGTCACTGCTTCCTTGGCGCTTCCGATTTCATTTGCTTATCACAGCTAAAACATTTCTTACGACGATTTTGCTCTTGAATGTTTTTAGTTTCGTTGAGTAATTCTTTTAACGTAGCTAATTCACAGACAACCTGTAGATATTAAAAAAAAATACCCCTTCAAGCAGCTGCTTAACAATTATTCATCTGAAAAAAATTATTACCCTCGTCAGCAATCATTTTTTCAGATGAATAATTCTTTGCATATATGTAGTTTAGTTTTATTTATATTTATATATATTACAGTTTCAATTATAAGTCATTCTTCCAAAAAATTAAAAAAAATTAGACCATATCGAAATATTCGACATTCTATATTTAATAATTTAAAATTTAAATACATAAATATAGTTGAGTTTTGTACTGTGATCAAAAGATTTAATTCCGATGGGTTGTTTTACCTCTAAGCGGCACTTTTTTGCACACCATGGGCTAAATGGCCAGGTCACATGGACCCCGAAGGCTCAGAGAAGGTTGGGGGAGAGGACCCACTGGAACAGCTGTTGGGAGACAGATGGTAGCCTCCCGTCAAGGCCATCCAGCGTGTTCTTTAACGTGCACAGGGTATGGCTCTCCCGCACACGGGGTCACGGCTTAACGTCCCATCCGAAGGACGGCGGCCTTTCCAAGCCCATCGGTGTCCCCTACTGACCGTGGGCAGGGCGGGGAATTTTGCGGAGATAAATCTCAACGCTGACCCAGCTGGGACTCGAACCTGGGAACTACAGATTACGAGCCTGGCGCGCTACCGACTGAGCCACCCCCGCCCCTTAATTCCGATGATCATGGGATTAGCTTACTTGACTGCTAATGAAAAGGACCTGGGTTCGAGCCTTGGATAAGGAAATTATATTTCGTTTCTTGTGTTGTCTCTCTGATGAGGTCTCGCCTTCCACACAACGATATCTGTGATAGAGTTATTCTCACAGGCTCTTGTCAGACAGATGTGGCGAGCAGCTGATTGAAGGACTTTTTTTTATGAAAGTTTGCCAGAATCTAAACCAATTAACTCTAGATTTCGTATACTTTGATTTTTAGTTTCTGATTTTCTCAGAACTTCTGGCATGTTCAGAAATTTAGAGTACATTTGAAATAATTAGCTGAAAAAAATTGTTTGCGCTGAGTGTGATTGAAACCCAGTCTCCTAGAATCCATCCAAGGCAGCCAAATTTTTTTCAGCAAATTATTTTGTTTTTTTGTGTATAGAATATTTTCCTGTCATACTTAGAATACATTTATTTTGAATATTGTACTATCTAAACTACTTTGCTTATGTGCGTTTGCAAATGCCTGGTCTAACAATTGCCACTATTAACATAGTGTATAGTCGCTCAAAAAGGATCCGAACACTATGGTTGATTACAGAATTCAGAAAAAATATCTGGCAACGATAGTTTTAGAAATTAGTGATCTGGCAACCTTCGTGTCACGTGATTACAGAATTCAGGAAAAATATCTGGAGCGTGTACAGCATCTGTACACGCTCCAGTTACCGTTCACAGCAAACTGGAGCGTGTGCAGTTATTGCACACGCTCCAGTTTGCTGTGAACGGTAACTGCACACGCTCAACATTTCCGTGAGTGAGCCCACACGATCTAGTATCAAAATAATATGACCACCTACAGTCGCTCAAAAAAATATCCGAAAACTATGGTTGATTACAGAATTCAGAAAAAATATCTGGCAACGTTTTTTTTTAGAAATTAATGATCTGGCAACCTTTGTGTCACGTGACACGACACAAAGTGTACAGTCGCTCAAAAAAGTATCCGAACGCTATGTTCGGATACTTTTTTGAGCGACTGTACACTAATTCTAGTAATTGAACCGATATGTGAGGAATCATGTTCGCTGGTTATTTCGGTGGAGTTACAATAATTAATTTTTAACAAAAGATTTATTTAACAATTGCCAATGCTAACTTGTGATAGCTGCTTATAAAAACAAGTGTTTCAGTTTTTAATGTGTAACATTAAAATAATTTAAAATTTAGTTAAATAGTGAGCAAACTTCTTTAGTTATTGAAAAGCACATTTAGAAATCCATATCGAAACCTTCCCAATTTTTTTCCAATGCAACAAAATGTTATGTATTACATAAGACATTTGTAGTCAGATTGCACTGGATAAATTTAGTTCTAATTCAGAGATATATATGTTTTTCAGAAATAAAATGACTAAAACTATCATTATTAATGATGCCCCCCTCTTCCTCAGAATTTCTCAGAAATCAAAGTTTTACTTCCTTCGTTTATTTTTTCACATTCAGTTATAATAATTGTGAAACTCAAAGGGAAAAAATAGCAAAGTAAGTAGTAGTTAATCCACGTAAAACGGATCTAATTGAAACTCCCTTTCTAAGGTTAAAGCTTTGGGAAAAGCTTATCGTTCTCGTTAAATGTGAAAGTGTATTAATATATCATTTGAGAAACACCGTGTGATAACATATATCCTGATTTTAACAGGATTGGTATATATGTCCTTTTCGCCTGTGTACTGGGCAGCCAATAGCATTTGTATTCCAATGTCGAATCATTAGAAGGTAAAAACAGCGAGATGGTCTGATGTTCTGCGTGAATTTGCATAGTGCACGCAGAACGGAATTCAAGTTCCAGACAGCAGTTTCCTTTCCATCGGAAGCGGCGCCATGCGAGGGATTATCTCGAAGGACCACTCCATTGATGCGCCGCCTAGGTAAGCCGACCACTTAACTGTCGGCAGCCAGCGTAATCCCGGGCAGCGGTTACAAAGGAAAGCGCCCCCATGCCCCAGCGATACTCCTTTGAAGGAAAGAAGTATGACGCCAGAACCGCTCCTGTCTGACAGCCCTGAGAGAGAATTCCCCCTGCTCTCGGCAAAACGGACTCATGTGGGACAATCACGTGGTTGTGGCCAAGGACATGGACTCTGGAAGTTTCTAATTTTCGTCCGGCACCCTATTCCACCCCCCTGGCGGAGAGTTGAGAGAGCCAATGAGTATTCTCCACGATAGTTTCCTTGGTGACTATGAGGTGAGAGAGGAGACTTTTGAGGCAGTTAGTTACTTCTTCTACTTTAGAGAGAGTCATGCACTTCGGCTTCGAGCAGTCGCTCCTTCCGAGACTTAGCAGTTACTTCTTCTACTTTAGAGAGAGTCATGCACTTCGACTTCGAGCAGTCGCTCCTGCCGAGACTTAGCAGTTACTTCTTCTACTTTAGAGAGAGTCATGCACTTCGACTTCGAGCAGTCGCTCCTTCCGAGACTTAGCAGTTACTTCTTCTACTTTAGAGAGAGTCATGCACTTCGACTTCGAGCAGTCGCTCCTTCCGAGACTTAGCAGTTACTTCTTCTACTTTAGAGAGAGTCATGCACTTCGACTTCGAGCAGTCGCTCCTTCCGAGACTTAGCAGTTACTTCTTCTTCTACTTTTGAGAGAGTTACTTCACTTCTTCTGGGGGAGTCAGTCATACACTTGACGCTTAACTCTCGATGTGAGCAGTGCAATTTTGAGGTCTGACTCTCGGTCAGGATACACGATTGTCTAGTGATGAGAGCACTATATAGTAACAAGCAGCAGAGTATTAATGTAGCTAGCTCAACGTTTGAATGTCGACAGTCTACAGTAATTATGTAAGTTGATATAAAATTGTGAGATTAGGATGAAACTGTGTTAATGTTGCCAATAAATGTTATTTTTTTGTATTTGTTGTAAAGCCATTCCTGTTCTAGTTGCTCCTTTTGTGTGGGAAGATGGTTTGGTTTCCCAGTAGGGTGCTGGGCTACTGATTGCTTTAAGTGATAAAAGAAAACTATACGATCACGGTAAGAACAAATACCGGTTTGTGTTTGGGGGAGAATTAGCTGATGATGATTATTAAATAGAATTATAAATTAATATTATATGTAATTAGCAAGAATTAATGATAATTAATTCCCCCCCCCCCCTCACCGGTATAACATTGGTGCTCTAGTAAGAGTAACTCCTTAATAAGTTTATTATTAACCTTTTTTTTTAGGTTAAAACACTAATCCTTCCAGCAAAGAAAATACCTTGTATGCAATCTAATGAAATCTCCGTTTTCTTATATTTTTGATTCTAGTATTATTACTGGTGGACTCTTGTGCTAATCTTTATCCTAATGTTTATCTATGAATATATTTTATTTAGGAAGAAAATTATTCGTATTTATTATCAAATAGCCGTCCCATGGCCGAGTGGTTAGCACGCTTTGCTACTGATCTAAGGGACCTGGGTTCGAGCCCCGGGTAAGGCATGGACGTTGTTTTTCTGCTGAGGTCCTGCCATCCTCTCAGACCTTCTACTATGGCATATAAACTGTCAGACCTCTGTGGCAAGCAGCTGCTTGAGGGGTTTTTTATTTTTATTTTATTATCAAATATAATGGTGCTAATTAATACAAATTAATTTTCTCCTAAATAAAATTATTATTATATCATTATTTATTTATAGAGAAACATTAGTATAAAGATTAGCGCAGAATCCACCAGTAATAACGTTAAATCAAAAATATAAGATGTGTCTCTATGGTAGGACTACTTAAGCTGACGTCATAAATTTTGTCCTCTAGCTTTCTGTTATAGAAGGCATTGGCCCTACCAAGGCTTCCTAGATACGTTAGACACGGACAGTGTACTAACAAAAGAAGTAGTATTTAATATATTGTTACGACAGAAGAATCTGGCAACCGAAAGAAAAGTTTCAGCCAACGAATTGAACTTTGGGAGAATTTGGAGAAGAAGAGTGGAGCGTTAACGGTCGTTGTATTGTAACGGTCGTTGTATTGTAACGGTCGGTGAGTTCGAAAATGGACGGTGAGCTGTTCTGAGACAGTGCGCGTAAGTATCAAGAAGTAACTTGATGTGTTGTGTATACGCGGAAGGATAAAAGTGGGATCTTTTATCGTTAAGTATCAAGAAGTAACTTGATGTGTTGTGTATACGCGGAAGTATAAAAGTGGGAACTTTTATGGCTAACTTCGAATGTCTACACGGACTGTCTTTTTGTTCGGCTAGTGTGTGAAAAGTTATTAGCACAGGACGAGAATTGGTTTACGAGTGAAGATCTTCGGGTGACCTGGTAAATCAAGTAAAAGGTAGTATTTAGTAAAATACACAGAGCTGATGTTGTGTGCTCACGCAGGAAGATTGATGACTTGTGCATGTTAATAGTTGATTTGTTAATAAGATACTTCATCCATATTTCCTTTGTAACAATTTACCTTGTATTGAATTTGGTTTTGAAATATAGCTTTTAATACTCACGCTCAGTGGCTATCCATTTTTGTGATCCGCAACATTTGGTGTCAGAAGCGGGATAATTTATTGAATGCCGTTAACTAGAAGTATGGATGAATTAGTAAAGTTGATAAATGACTTGAAAGCCGATATTAAAGGTGATCTAGCTGCCCAAAGCGATAAAATAAGTGACTTGAAAGCCGATATTAAAGGTGATCTGGCCGCCCTAAGCGATAAAATAGATGATTTGAAAGCCGAAATGGCCGCACGAAATAATGAGTTGAGGACTGAGATAGTTTCTCAAAAAGATGATTTGAAAGCCGAAATGGCCGCACAAAATAATGAGTTGAGAACGGAGATAGTTTCTCGAAAAGATGATTTGAAAGCCGAAATGGCCGCACAAAATACTGAGTTGAGAGCTGAAGTGGCTTCTCGAGTTGGTAAGATTATTGATCACTTCAAGGATCATAAAACCGAACTCAATAGACAATGCAATAGTTTAAATGTTGAATTTGTCAGTGAAAAAGATGATCTTGATAGTGTTAAGTTAGATTGTAAACATGGAAAAGAAAAAGAGAAAGGCAACGCATATAAAAATGTGGATCTGCTACTGGAAATCAAGAATCGTAGAGATAGCGCAGATAATGCCTTTGACCACGCAACTACTGGTGATGCATGGCAGAGTGTCTATGTCGCTGGTGACATGTCTAGGAACTGTGAAGAACAATCACACAGATCAGAGAGCTGTGAGACTATACAGTACGCTTTGCACTTCAAAATACCTAGGTATACAAGTCTGGCACGATCTGAAGAGAGATCCACACGAAAGGTATTCTATTCCTCGCCGTCAGCAAAATGCGTCATGGACAATTATCGCAAAGGCAGAGTAACGAGTAGTAATGAAGGGGAACGAAACAGAGTTTACGTTTCGCAGAGTGGTCCGAGTAAAGAAGAGGTGTCCATTCATCATAGATACAAAGTGCCCTTCGTCGTTACCGGGGAAGTCGGAGAGATTTTACCGAAGCATATAGCCACACTTGAATCGTTTATAGAAAGTGGGGATTTAAGAAAGAAGAATTCCGAAGAATGGCTTAGAAGCGTAACAGGTGATGCTAGTAAAGGAGCTTCAGGCAGAGACAGTACTTCAAAGACTAACTTTCTGGATGAAACTAAGCCTCAGAGTTACGATCAGAGAGAAGTAAAGCCCTCAGACAATCTCAACGAAACCATGCTGAATTTCTTTTCTGAACAGTCAATGTGCAGATTTGGACATTATAACCATTTAGATTATAAGGATATAGAAAAGTTTTATCACGACTACAAGAGCTCTAAAGTGGACAATATCATGTTACAGAACTCGTCGCTGATCTCCAGAATGAACAATTTGGCAATCATGACTGATATTTCCCTGGCTAATTACAATGAGAGCTCCAAGAAAGTGAATTCGGAAGAAACAGCAAATATGACCTCCTCGGGTCATGTGTTTTGCTGGAGACCCGAGTGGCGCCATCGGATGGTAGATAAAAACAGCACAGGAGGTGTCGGCAACAAAGTGAGTCTTGTCTTGGCTCCTGCACTTGCTGCTTTAGGTCTCAAGGTCCCTATGATCTCCGGTCGTGCTCTCCAATTGACGGGAGATACTCTGGACAAATTGGAATCCATCCCTGGCTTCACAGTCGACTGCACTAAAGATAAAATCGAGCAGATGATGGAAGACGTCGGATGCTGCATCGTAGGACAGACAGAGGAGCTGGTGCCAACAGATAAGGAGATTTACCGCTGCAAGGATCTGACGGCTACCGTAGATAGCGTTCCTCTAAGGAGATGCTCAATTGTGTCCAAAAAGCTGGCTGAAGGAGTGTGCGCTTTGGTTTATGATGTTGAATTCGGAAAAGGAGCTATTGATCTCATCAGTACAGAAGATGTTGCTGATGATTTAGTTAAGAAAATGGTTGCAGCATCACAAGCTCGTGGAATGAAGAGTTTGAGTTGTTCAGCTGTTATCAGCAACATGGATTCACCTCTTGAAAACTCTGTTGACAACTCTCTGGAAGTGATGGAAGCTGTTCAGTGTTTCCTTGGTAACGGATCCTTGGAACTGCAAGAGCTCGTCGAAGAGTTAGGAGAACTTCTGCGTTTTGTGAACATTGTGGATAATAGGGTAGATGAAGCATCACATGTCCGTAAGGTTCTGCATAACGGCAATGCTTTGAACAAGTTTCGTAACATGTTAATAGAACAGGGAGTATCTGAAGATGTTGCAAGCTGGCTATGTGAAGGTAAAACAGAAAAAATATTGCTAGCAGCCCGACACATCACTGATTTCACTTATACAGAAGAAACAGGTAAGGTTGTCGGATTAGAAGCTGCAGTTCTAGCAAGAGTATGGAAGGAGGAGATGGACCGAAGCGCTAAAAAGAATTATGGAGCTGATATATTTGTGAAGCACCTTGGGGATCAAATTGAATCAGGTGAAATATGGCTGAAGGTTCATCACGACAGCTCTGAATTAAGTGAAAGTCAACTGACAAAAGGGTCAGATTGCAGGATGAAAATTCTCCCTAGATTTTATGTCACTAATGACTTTCATTCCTTGTTACTGTTGATAGAAGTAAAAATCCAAAGAAGAAAACTTCCGACAAAGAAGAAAACTTTTTACAGGTTTTGCACGAAAACTCTTAGTCGATTCTTCTCCCTGCAGAGACATAAACGTGTTCACAAGGGCTATAGGCCTTACACGTATTATGTTTGTGGACGAGGCTTCAGTCAGAAAAGAAATCTACGTCATAATGAGATTCGCTTTCAGTTTGACACAGACGTGGTATATCGCATTCGTCGATGTCCAGCTACAAAGTGCAAGGTGGTTCACGTGGATCATTTGGCATCGTTTCATCGAAGAACTGAAGAAGCTTTGGAATCCAGAATTGTTCGGGACGAACAAGACCTAGGAAGGGGGCAGTGTTACGACAGAAGAATCTGGCAACCGAAAGAAAAGTTTCAGCCAACGAATTGAACTTTGGGAGAATTTGGAGAAGAAGAGTGGAGCGTTAACGGTCGTTGTATTGTAACGGTCGTTGTATTGTAACGGTCGGTGAGTTCGAAAATGGACGGTGAGCTGTTCTGAGACAGTGCGCGTAAGTATCAAGAAGTAACTTGATGTGTTGTGTATACGCGGAAGGATAAAAGTGGGATCTTTTATCGTTAAGTATCAAGAAGTAACTTGATGTGTTGTGTATACGCGGAAGTATAAAAGTGGGAACTTTTATGGCTAACTTCGAATGTCTACACGGACTGTCTTTTTGTTCGGCTAGTGTGTGAAAAGTTATTAGCACAGGACGAGAATTGGTTTACGAGTGAAGATCTTCGGGTGACCTGGTAAATCAAGTAAAAGGTAGTATTTAGTAAAATACACAGAGCTGATGTTGTGTGCTCACGCAGGAAGATTGATGACTTGTGCATGTTAATAGTTGATTTGTTAATAAGATACTTCATCCATATTTCCTTTGTAACAATTTACCTTGTATTGAATTTGGTTTTGAAATATAGCTTTTAATACTCACGCTCAGTGGCTATCCATTTTTGTGATCCGCAACAATATATATTATATAGGTATTATTTTACGAGCCGTCCCGTGGCCGAGTGGTTAGCGCGCTTGGCTACGGGACATGGGTTCGAGCCTTGGGTAAGACATGGCTGTTTGTGTTGTTTTCTGCTGAGGTCCTGCCATCTTCACAGAACTTCTACTATGGCGTATAAATTGACAGGCTCCTGTCAGACCTCTGTGGCAAGCAGCTGCTTGAGGGGGTATTATTTTAGTCCATTAAAATCATTTCAAATTTTCTAATTGGGAAAGTCTGTAAAAGTATCTCCCATTACAGAGTAACGTTAAATCATTAAAATCATTCTGGTAGTTATCTATCTTTAAAGGTTTAAATTATCTCCTCTCAGACTTCTGTGGCAAGCAGCCGCTTGAAAGGGTATTTATTATTATTTATTTTTATTATTTTGGATCACATGACTGTATCCTTTTGTGAAGGAAATCATTTCATTCCTTTTGGAGCCAAAAATTTGCAACGCATTGTTGAGCGAAAGAGGGCCTTAACAACCCAATTAGACATAACTGCGTGATAAAGCCTTAAATCACATCTGGCGTGCATATCAGTTTTTATCATCTTCTTTGTCGCCGAGGGTGAAAAGAGACTTGGCCATCTGATCCGAAATAAAGAAAGAAGTAAAGCTGCAAAATTCAACAATTTTTCAGACCTTCTTAAATAACAATTGAAGCATTCCACAACAAGTTTTTTTTTTTAATTTATTCAGAAATTTCTTTGAAATAAACCATTTCGTCCTTTCATATTGCATTCTTCTTCCGACTTATTTGCCATCTTTAATTAGTCTTAGAAAGAACTAGAAAAATATTTGCCTTTGTTAAATGAGACACGAGGCGAACAAAAGCACTCACGAAATGATAGAATTTACACTCCGTTTAATTGCAAAGAATTAATTTACGCTACTTGACAGATCAAGGATGCAATTCAGACCTGAAGAAAAGTTGTGCAAGAAATCAAAAACCCAACCACCTCTTGTCTGCGTTGTTCCAATCATCACGGGGGTTTTAATTATCTTCCCCGAGAATTATTGCGCGAAAATATTGACCATTGATCACGGAATTATTGACAAAACCATGTTGTTCCCTTATTTTGCTCTCATTCAAACAGACATCACATTCTTGATGAATGTGTTTACTTTGAGCAAGTGGTAGGCACGCAATTTCGAAACTGCTTGAAACTTTTGTTGGAAGTCTGTTGACAGTTAGGGGTTACGAAACTTCGAACGCAAGTTTCGGCCGATAGAATAGAAAGTTTTCTGACTCGAGTAATGGAAGTCGTTAATGAAATCTGTAGCTGCTCTCACTGTTGGTTCATTGTGCCCGATAATCGAAACCAAAGTTGAATTTAACGCGTTTATCTGTAAGTTCATCAAATAGAAGTAACAAAAGAAACCCATTCTTTTCTTACTTCTAACTCCTTTCAGACTCATTTATTCCTAAATATCTTCATTTTTTATTATTACTTATCTTCCTACGTTCGAGTCCCAACTGGGTCAGCTTTGAGATTTATCTCCGCAAAAAACTCCCCGCTCTGCCTACGGTCAGTAAGGGACACCAATGGGCTTGTAAATACCTCCGTCCGTCGGTTGGGACTTTACCACCCGACGGACGGCGGGTGAGCCACACTCTGTGCACGTTAAAGAACACACTGGATGACCTTGACGGGAGGCTATCATCTGTCTCCCAACAGCTGTTCCAGTGGGTCCCTTCCCCCAACCTTCTCTGAGACTTCGGGGTCCTTATGACCTGGCCATTTATTACATGATGTGCAAAAAAGTGCTGCTCAGAGGTAAAACAACCAACCAACCTATCTTCCTATTGCTTTTCGATTGACATTTGTTGGCTTGTGGATTTGTCAAAACAATTGTTCGACCTTATCTTTCGAGCGCGACAAACAATTTAAATGGTTTATGTGTCAAATTAAAGTTTATGACGCTGGGAGTCAAAGGCTATAAAAAATTGACCCTATAATGATTTCTTCCCCCCTAAAAAACCGGAAATACGAAAACAATTGTTCCACTGTATCTCCAGAACGGGAGCACGGAAAGTAACAAGCTGTGCGTTAAATGAAAGCTTGTGATATGGGGAATGTTATAAATTAAAAATTACCACCCCCTTCTTTCTTCCCCCACTAAACAGTGAAAATATGAAATCGAGTGTTCCACTGTATCTTCGGAAAGCGGGGGTCGAAAGTAACCAGTTACGCGTCAAACGAAAGCTTATAACATGGAGAATGTTACAGGTTAAAAAATTTCCACTCCTTCCTTTTCCCCCCTACAAAAAAGAGAAATATATGAACACAATTATTAACTATTACTAACTCGTAACTATATGCCCCGAACGCGAAGGCATACAGTTAACTGTTAGGTGTCAACTGAAAGCTCAATTAATGACCGTCACAACCTATTTCAAATTCTCCCCCCATCTTTCCCCCTCATTCTTACCCCCCCCCCCCCCCTTATAAGGGGGCCGATTTTTGAGGGTGTCGACCTTAAAGAGTTAAATCTCAAATTAAATTTTGTGACGCTTCCAATTTCAAAGGTAAGCCAAAGGTAAGGGGGGCGGGGGTAGTTCAGTCGGTAGCGCGCCAGGCTCATAATGTAGTTCCCAGGTTTGAGTCCCGGTTGGGTCAGCGTTGAGATTTATCTCCGCAAAACTCTCCGCCCTCCCACGGACGGTCAGTACGGGACACCGATGGGCTTAAAAAGACCGCCGTCTTATACTAAATATCGAACTTAAAGAACTACTAAATATCGAACTAAATAAACTAACTATCGAACGAATAACTAAAATCGAAATGGAATAACTAAATATCGAACTTTATTCGTTGGGTGGGACGTTAAGCCGTGCCCCCGTGTGCGGGAGAGCCATACATTGTTTACGTTAGAGAATACGCTGAATGGCCTTGACGGGAGGCTACCATCTGTCTCCCAACAGTTGTTCCAGTGGGTCCCCTCCCCAACCTTTTCTGAGCCTTCGGGGTCCTTGTGACCTGGCCATTTAGCCCATGGTGGGCAAAAAAGTGCCGCTCAGAGGTAAAATAACCCAACCCAAAGGTGAGGGAAACTGTGGTCGATGTTTTTGAGTCATTTATCAAATAAAAGTTTCTAAAGGTAGCTGTTTTTAGTAACAAAGAAAAAATATAAATAAATTGAAAAAAAAATGCATATCTTCCCATATGTGTTATAAAAAGTAGAAAATCATCCTAAAACTTATCGATGGCGCAATCAGTAGGTCGCTGAATTCGTATTCACTCCAAAGGAAGATAGAGTGCCGATTTACCTACGTAACAAGAAGTGAATACGAAGAATTTGAGTGAAAGAGTTTGAAGTGAATACGAAGAATTTGAGTGAAAGAGTTTGAAGTGAATACGAAGAATTTGAGTGAAAGAGTTTGAAGTGAATACGAATTTCAGTGACTGATTGCACCATCGATATGCTTTAGTTTTATTTTCTACATTTTAGAACGCATATGAAAAAAAATGTACTTTTTAATTTATTTACATTTTTTCTTGTTTCTACAAGGGTATTTTGCTTTCCCATCGAGAAAATTTGTTTGGCACACGGGAAAAAGTGGCGTTTCCAACCTATATCTTGCAAGATACCCTAGGGTTGGGTTATTTTACCTCTGAGCGGCTCTTTTTGCACACCAAGGTCTAAATGGCCAGGTCACATGGACCCCGAAGGCTCAGAGAAGGTTGGGGGAGGGGACCCACTGGAACAGCTGTTGGGAGACAGATGGTAGCCTCCCGTCAAGGCCATCCAGCGTGTTCTTTAACGTGCACAGGGTATGCCTCTCCCACACACGGGGCCACAGCTTAACGTCCCATCCGACGGACGGCGGCCTTTCCAAGCCCATCGGTGTCCCCTACTGACCGTGGGCAGGGCGGGAAATTTTGCGAAGATAAATCTCAACGCTGACCCAGCTGGGACTCGAACCTGGGAACTACAGATTACGAGCCTGGCGCGCTACCGACTGAGCCACCCCCGCCCCTAGATACCCTAGGGATGCCTAGTGATGATTTATTTCAGTCCTCTACAACTGTTTGAAAATAATAGGCGTGGGGTTGCTTTATCCTTGAGATCTGAATGGGATTTCAGTAAGAATAGAAACAATGTAAATTGTGTCTCTCTTTTTTATTTCAAACAATTGTTCATTTGGATTTCCATCGTTACAGCTTTTTTTTTTTTACACAAAATATGCTAAATGGCTGCGTCACAAGAAACCTAGAGGACATAGGTAAGGTTGGGAGAAGGTGACCACTTAACAGCTATTAGGAGACAAGAGGGAAGCCTCACGTCAAGGTCATCCATCATTTACTGGAAAAATGGGATTGGACACAAATTACAATTAAATCTACTTAAATCTCGATTTAAAACAATATTCATTCAGTCTTTAAAGAGTTATGGAGGACCTGGGCTCGAGCCCCGGGTAAGGCATGGATGTGTGTGTCGTTTTTCTGCTGAGGTCCTGCCATCCTCTCAGATCTCCTACTGTGGCATATAAACTGACAGGCTCCTGTCAGACCTCTGTGGCAAGCAGCTGCTTGAGGGGGTATTTATTTATTTTTTTTTTATTATTGTATTAAACAATTAAGTAAAATAAATATATATTTTAGAAGTTTGCATAATGATTATTTCAATATTACAAATGTCTAGGAATGATTTTTCCTAAAACAAGATAATTCACTGCAGACACATACCCTGAGGAGAGGGCTGAAAATAAGACTTGAAGCATCATCATCATTCTCAAGCAGCCATCGCCTACAGAGGTCCATCCATATTGCGCATTTTAGTTCTCCAAAGACATCTCTCCTGAGCTGCATCTGCTGCATTTCGCCACTGTAGACCGATTCTAGCAAGGTCCTGTTTGACATTGTCTGCCCATCACTCTTTTTTTAGGCCTTAGGCACACTTTTCATAACCCTATTCGCTAATCTATAGTTATGCATTGGGGCAACATGGTCAAAATTTCCCAATTACTAAAATATTCAACAGAGCAAAAAAGGTTAAAATAATATTCTATATGAAATGAGATCTAATAGTGTTTTTTAATCTAATTTTAGTGTCGGACATAAAATATTGGACTAAAATCATATTGTACAAGGACAACTGTTTTGGATTTCAAAAAAAGTAGATAAGTTCGATATTTAGTATAAGACGATTAAGACGATATAAGATAAGGGTTGGGTTGGGTTGTTTTACCTCTGAGCGGCACTTTTTTGCACACCATGGGCTAAATGGCCAGGTCACATGGACCCCGAAGGCTCAGAGAAGGTTGGGGGAGGGGACCCACTGGAACAGCTGTTGGGAAACAGATGGTAGCCTCCCGTCAAGGCCATCCAGCGTGTTCTTTAACGTGCACAGGGTATGGCTCTCCCGCACACGGGGTCACGGCTTAACGTCCCATCCGATGGACGGCGGCCTTATACAAGCCCATCGGTGTCCCCTACTGACCGTGGGCAGGCGGGGAATTTTGCGGAGATAAATCTCAACGCTGACCCAGCTGGGACTCGAACCTGGGAACTACAGATTACGAGCCTGGCGCGCTACCGACTGAGCCACCCCCGCCCCTCTAAGATAAGGTGATAGGATTTTCAGGGAGGGGTCCATCTCTGGGTTCGTCCGTGATTCACTGTTAAATATTCCAGCTTCAGTAACTCTTTAAATACTGAAAGAACATAGTTGAAAATCGAGATTTAAATAAACTTTATTATGAGATTTGATTTACCGTCGATCACATTTTTCCATCAAATGCATACTTTAGAAATTATAAGGCTTCCAAGTTTGATTCCAATTGAAATAACACGGAAATTCCTTAATATTTTTGTAGAGCAGTGTACTTCGGCACTTGATCCAGACAGATGTGTGTTTTACAAAAAAAGTAACTAATAGACGTTCTCTAAAGTTTTGTAATAATATTAGTTTTTTCAGAAATATATCAGAACGTATACTGTAACTTCTATTTAAATATAAATTTAATATATAGTTACATCAGAAAATATCGTAGTGTTTTTCATAACTAAATTTTTGTGTGTTTTTTTAAATCCTTACCACGACTTTTTTAAAAACTAAAATACCTAGCCTACAATTCTTGAAGCTCAAGAAATGCTTCTCTTTTCATTAGGAATGAAATTTCCTCTGGCTAACTTTAGCCTGGGGATATAAAATCCTAATTTATCCACTTAAGAGGAAAGACAGTTCGCCCTTTCATTACGACGAAGTGGCTTAACCGCAATACAGGAGTATGCCACGTTTAGGGGGCGCTGCTGTCGCACAGTTTGCATGTGCTTATGGAAATTTACTTCTCTCTTGGCTGGATGACATTTGTTTACTTGCCCATTTCATTATCTTTAATCCTTTCTTTTTCAGGTCAACAATGAACAGAAAACATGATGCAACAGAGAGGCTGAGAAAAAAATAGCAGAAGGATGAAAAAACAAGATAAAATTATGACGATGCCGCATATTACTTTTCTGATTAAAGTCTCAGTCAGATATTAATTTTCTGAAGAAAAGAGTACAAACAACAGAAAATTGTCTTTTCGTTTTAAACAATTGTCTAGTTGAATTTTCATTGTGTTACAGCTTTTGCTGAAAGTTATTTCACTATTGTTTTCATTTTCTCTTTTTAATGCAAACTGTTTTTTTTTTCGGCGGCTACTTTTACTACACAAAGAAAGGAAGGCACTTTCACAAGAGCATGCCTACTGGGACAAAAGTCAGATTCTTAACCCACTGCATCAGTTACAGCTAATACACAAGGGTAGGTCCATTGAAACAGGAGCTGGTTTATCTTATCCAGTGGTTCTCGATCTTTTATGGGCACTACAGAAACAAGTGCACATTTCCGAGATAAAATACTTTCGAACTATTCCACATTTTCATTATGATAAAAAAAAATATCACGATAAAAAATTCCAAAAAAAAAAACACTTCCTTCTTACAGTAGTCAATTTATCGAGAACGTGCATTATTCAGTCCTTATAAATACTGTCGTTCCTAGCGCGGGGGTGGCTCAGTCGGTAGCTCAGTCGGTAGCGCGTCAGGCTCGTAATCTGTAGTTCCCAGGTTCGAGTCCCAGCTGGGTCAGCGTTGAGATTTTTCTCCGCAAAATTCCTCGCCCTGCCCACGGTCAGTAGGTATGGGCTTGGAAAGGCCGCCGTCCGTCGGATGGGACGTTAAGTCGTGGCCCCGTGTGTGGGAGAGCCATACCCTGTGCACATTAAAGAACACGCTGGATGGCCTTGACGGGAGGCTACCATCTGTCTCCCAACAGCTGTTCCAGTGGGTCCCCTCCCCCAACCTTCTATGAGCCTTCGGGGGTCCATGTGATCTGGCCATTTAGCCCATGGTGTGCAAAAAAATGCCGCTCAGAGGTAAAACAACCCAACTGTCGTTCCTGTATCTTTCGGCGCTCCCTCGTCCTTGAATGTTTAACGAAAGGAAAAAATTTCAACATACGAAACTTTAAATTTAGCTCATTTTATAAAATCGCATTCATTGTTGATAAAATAAATATTATAAAATTTGTTAATAAAAGCAATTCAGTCATAAATAATAAGAATACTATAAATAACTTTTAAACTAAAAGCAATATGTTAATAAAAATATGATTTTATATTTTAATATATTACACAAGTTTAAAGTTCGAGTACTATACAACTCGAATTATTATTGTGAAGTCTAGTAAATGAGAAAAAGTCTTTGCTCTCAAAACTTAAATCCTCCAAACCATAATCTTCAGTACAGTGATGAAAAACTTCATTTTCTCGCTGGTGAACATTCAGCATTCAATTATTTAGCGCTTTTAGAAGGGAGCGTAAGAAAAATGCCACCTGAATGCTGTCTGAGCTTGATGCTATGTACATTGTGGTAACACCCGTCTAAAATCACCTACCATTTACTACAAGCTATAGTCTAACATCGTCATTACACATTAAGGTCTAAACTCATGATTAATGAATGTTAGATGGGCACGACAAGGCAACATTCACTCATCTGAAAATTAATTATCCCCATAATTACTTCACCATTATCGGCTGTGAGCACAGCTGCAGCATTTACTGTTGCAGAGGTGTGTGTGTGTGTGCCGCTCGGCCAAGTTCCATCAGCATCTTATTCATTTTTTAAAAGTCTTCTTTATTATACGGCCACATCGAAAGAGTTTTGAGCAGTTTGGCGTTTTAAAGTTTTCAAACTCTGGCCAATGCCAATAATAGAGACGGTGGATTCACAGTGTTGGGTTGTTTTATCTCTGAGCGTACTTCTTGTTGCACACATTAGGTTAAATGACCAAGTTACAACGACCCCGAGGGCTCAGTTGAGGTTGGAAAAGGGGGTCCACTGGAGACCTGTTAAAAGACAGATAGGAAAAAAGTCAAAAACATTGAGTGTTCTTTTCGTGCACAGATTATGGTTATCTTGCACATGAGGCTTAATGTTCCTTCAGAAGTACGGTGGCTTTTCCAAAGTTTTATGTGTCCTTTTTCTTACTGAAGGAAGGCTGGGGGGAATGAATTCATAGAGATGGATCTCAACGCTAGTACAGTTGGGACTCGAACCTGAGAACTGCGGATTACGAGCATGATGCCCTACCTACTGAGCCAAACCAGCGTCACATTACATTGCAGTTACTTCAGGCGCTTCAGTTTCTAAAGTCCGCCGCCCATCTGATAGAACATTAAGCTATGCTCCCATGTACAGCAGACCCATATCTTATGCAGGTAAAAAGGACACGCTGGATGACCTAGATTTGAGGCTTCCTGACAGCTATACAGTGGAAGCACTCCTCAACATTCTCTGATCCCTTGGGGTCCTTGTGACCTGGTCATTTAGCCCATTGGGGATAAAAAGAGCCGTTCTTGCACTCTCCAGTGGGTCTCAGATGTAAAAACAAGCTAACCCAGTTTGTTGTGAGACTGGTGTTGGTAGCTGTTTTGTTTTAAGACGGCTTAAAGTTCGAAAATATTAAAACGCCAAGAAGCTCAAACCGTTTTCTATGAGACAGTACCCTTCGCGTCTCGACTTAGATGAGCACTTCTCAGGCAATAAGGAAACGATTAAATCCTGATTCCCGATAGTGACAGAAGAAAGAAGCGAAGAGAGCTGTCAAAAAATAAAGTGGGAGAGACGTTACTTCTTTCTGTTAAGCTATTCCCATTATCGCAGCTGTCTGTCTCCGCCGTCCCATTTAAGGAAATAATTTTTGACGAAGCGGTTTTAACGGTAAACGAAAAGTGTTAAGTCGTTCCTTTTCCGATAAATTTAATTTCACTTCTTGTCATGATATGAGTGTTAAGATGTTCAACGGTCTGATAAAATTTTGATTAAAAAATCTTTAGAGGAATGTTAAAGTGTCAGATGTTGTAAAATGAAAGGGGAATTGGGAAAAAAATTAGTAAAAAGCATTGACATGGAAACTGAGCAAAAAATATTGATATGACATTAAATTTCTATGGGAATTCTGATTTATAGCTTTAACAGTGACTTGGCGGAAAAGCCAAGTCTCACTTTGAGAAAGATAAGACAATGAATGGCTTCGAAAATTCGCCGTCTGTCGGATGCGACTTTAAACCGAGGTTAATTGTATCATGTTCTCTAACTATCGGTCCTATCCTAGGTCAGTAGCGGAGACCGATGGGCTTGGAAAGGCAGCCGTCCATCGGATGGGACATTAAAGACGTGGCACAGTGTACGGATGGGACATTAAACCTTGGCACCTGGTACGTATGGCCATACCCTGTGCAAGTTAAAGAACACGGTGGATGGCCTTGACGGAGGCTACCATCTGTCTCTTAACAATTGTCCATTGGGTTTCTGTCCTTCTCTAAGTCGATGGGGAACTTGTGATCTGACCATTTAGCCCATTGTGTGAGCAATGTGGATTCAGAAGTAGTAGAGGATGTGTAGATCAGATTTCTTTACTTAAGCAGATTCTTGAGAAATGTTTAGAGTTTCAGAAACCTGTGGTTACTAGATTTGTAGATTTCAAAAAGTCTTTTGACTCTGTTGATCGTCAGCTCATATGGCATACCTGACAAGTATCTAATATAATGGACGCTCTCTGTAATAACACAGTCTCATGTTGGAAAAGAGTTGGAAAAGCTTGAAGCAATTGGTTTAGCATTGCTTCTGGTATTTGGCAAGGGTGCATTTTGTCTCTTTTCCTCTTTAGTTTGGTTATTGATTATGTTATGGGAAATTCTCTGCAAAGATTTTGAACTTAAATGGTCTAGAGATCCGAAAATTTCTGATTTAGATTATGCTGATTATTTGACCCTTTTCGCAAATGATGTTGATGGGATGAATCTTTCATTAGAGCTATTGATGAGACTGATGGTAGAGTAGGTTTGGTGGTAAAACAGAGAAAAATAAAGTGATGAAAATTGGTGAAGCAGGCTGTGGTTCAGTTATTCTGAATAGTTGCAGTCTTGAACAATCGTCGCAGTTTAATTAACTTGGGAGTTATATAACTGATACTAGTGATGAGCAGCATTGAGATTAACAGATAAATAAGGATTGCTGCATGGAATTTTAAGTATCTATGGAGAGTGTAGTGAAATAGGCAACTAGTTCACTGTGTCATGAATTAGTTTTAATTAATTTATTATAAAACCAATGCTAGTAAAATCTTTTCATAATATCAATTTAAGATTTTTGAATGTTCCCTTTAATAAGAATAATAAATACAATATATATTTCACTTCATTGAACATTTTAGGGGTAAACGTCCTTTGGACAAAGCCGCGGGATATCTGTAGCTCAGTAGAACAGTAGTACTTCCCCACTATGGGGGAGAAAGGGTCGAGCCACAAGGACTGACCTTGAAGTCGGAGGGTCGGTAGATCTCCAGGCAGTCAAGAAGGCAGCTGTTGATAAATTTGTGCTTTGGTGATAGGTGGGACTCGAACCCATGCCTCCCAGTTACTTGCCAGGTTGAATTCTATGTTAACAGGTAATCTGTGTATTTACTATTGAGTGATTCATACATTTCGACTTTCGAATTTTGGGACCTCTTAAAGTTATTGTAGTTTAGGACCTCTTAAACTTGTCTTAGCTTATGGCTTCAGAAGGTCCAAGTCAGACCCTGCTCTCTAGAGTTAGTTTTGGTAGTGAAACTTGGACCCTTTGTAAACAAGATAACAGGAAACTTGATGCTTTTGATTCTAGATGATTTACACAGTATCTTGGGCAATGGGTACTTCAAACTTTGTAAGTAATTATGAGGTTAGGGAAAGGAGTTGGCAACTTCTTTTGAGTAACATATTGTGCAGAGAGAGACACCGTTGTTTTTGTTATGTTGCCTGTATGCATAGCTGTAGATTAGCGAAGAGGTTATGAACAGTGTGCCTAAAGGTCTCAGAAAGAGGAGGAGACCTAGGATGCGGTGGGCAAACAATGTCAAACAGGATCTCGTTAGAATTGGTCTATGGTGGCCAGATGCAGCAGATGTAACTCAGAAAAAATGTGTTTGGAGAACTAAATTGCATAATCTGGTTGAATCTCCACTGTCCATGGCTGCTTGAAGATGATGATGATGGTGTGGGAAAAAAGTTCTGCTCCGAGATAAAACAAACTCAAACTGTTCTCGTTAAAGAACGAAATAAAAAATTAGATGGTTTAGACGTCAGCCTCTATCTGTCTCCTAATATTCCCATTTATTCCTTATCCCTTCTTAGTTCTGAGTGCTTGGGATCATTGGGCATAACCATTGAGTCCGGGCCAGGATTAAAAAAAAAGGTGGGGGGGAGGTGATCAGATTGAAAGGAGGGTGTAGCTAAGAAAGAGTGGTATAAAACTGCAGAATAGAGTAACCCCACAAATAATGCTTTCCTCTCTATGACGTCTTGGTCCACACCACCTTATTAATATTCGTAATTCATTAATATAAAAGAGGGCGTCGTCGGTGATTAATATAAAATAGGTGGGATCTGTGACGTCATAGGAGGAAAGTATTGTTTGTGGGGCTATGCTATTCTACAGTTGTACAGTCGCTCAAAAATATCTGGCAACGATTTTTTTTAGAAATTAGTGATCTGGCAACCTTTGTGTCACGTGACACGAAGGTTGCCAGATCACTAATTTCTAAAAAAATCGTTGCCAGATATTTTTTCTGAAATCTGTAATCAACCATAGTGTTTGGATACTTTTTCGAGCGACTGTACTGCTAAGGAGTCTCAATGAACCGGTATGCCGATCCGGTATAAACGTTTGTGCTTTATTTTAGCGATCTTTAAGAAATTTCTTGAAAAATATGAGTCCTTGTTGAACTGTTTGCGGTTGGAATTAAAAAAAAATGACCAGGTAAATTTTTAGGTGAACTCGTCATTTCAATGTTTTTTTTTTTTAATCTAGCACGGCCGTAGAGCATGTATAGAGTTGTAGCAAAAGCTTAAAATGAAAAACTTATTAAATTGGCTCTAAAATTGAACATGGGTCATGTCTATACGCTATTGTTTTCCTCAGATTATCAAGAGACTTTTTATCCACCCTATATTACAGTAAAACTGTGGAAAACGCTGAGTTGGGTTGGGTTGTTTTACCTCTGAGTGGCACTTTTTTGCACACAATGGGCTAAATGGCCAGGTCACAAGGACCCCGAAGACTCAGAGAAGGTTGGGGGAGGGGACCCACTGGAACAGCTGTTGGGAGACAGATGGTAGCCTCCCGTCAAGGCCATCCAGTGTGTTCTTTAACGTGCACAGGGTATAGCTCTCCCATACACGGGACCACGGCTTAACGTCCCATCTGACGGACGGCGGTCTTTCCAAGTCCATCGGTGTCCCCTACTGACCATGGGCAGGGCGGGGAGTTTTGCGGAGATAAATCTCAACGCGGACTCGAACCTGGGAACTGCAGATTACGAGCCTGGCGCGCTGCCGACTGAGCCACCCACGCCCCCGGAAAAGGCTGAGATCTAGGAGGAAAATTCAGGATGAGCTGGGGCAAGTTCGAGATGGATCTCCGTTTCTGTCTGATAGTAAATTTGTTACTACGTTTGTAACAGTGTGATGAAGAGAAAGTAATCCAGAGGGGAGCTTGTCAATAGTACGATTTCCAAAATGAAGAAAATTTGCAAACTATGATGATGATGATAAAGGAAGTAAAAGATGACTAATCGATTAATAAATTTACTTTCGCCAGGGGCTTAGCTACCGTGGTTACAATGGTTCAACTAAACTGGTGGTAGTGGGGGGGGGGGGACAGACACTTTTTTTTTAGAATCTCTCCTTTATTACTTATTGCAGGTGACTTTTCGTAGCCAGAGGACAAAAAAAAAGGCACCAGCCTCGCAGCCATTTTACTCTTTATTTTCCAAAAAAGAAACAAACGAAAAAAGAACATCTATATATACAGGGTGAATCTAAAAAAGTGGGCAAAACTTTACGGGGTGGTAGAACGCAGCTATACGAACAATATTCGTCATAGAATGTATGGTCGGAACGCAAGCGGTGAGAAGTTAAAAGGTAGTTTTCCACTGTCACATTTAAAGAATGAACACAAGAAGGAGAGGAGATACTTCAGGAAACATTTTATTAACAGGAATGTAATTGAGGTATATGCTCAAAGAAATTGCTCAAAAGAGCTGCCTCCGCCGTTTCGTGGTGAGTATAACCAGCCATCCTCTCGGCAATCCACGGTAGAAATGCCGTTGGGTGCGAGGACCGACCCTTTTATACCATTTCCAACGCCACCTAGCGGTTTGCGTTCCGACCATACATTCTATGACGAATATTGCTCGTATAGCTGCGTTCTACCACCCCGTAAAGTTTTGCCCACTTTTTCAGATTCACCCTGTATATTGAAGGATGAGGCCCGATAAAGAAGTCTCGAAAGTCTCGAACCAGGGACACTTGTCATCTTCCAACTCCACTGTTTTTCTCTTCCGTTCCGGTTAATATCATTCTCGAAACATGAGATCCTTATATTTCCGAATATTAAGAGTAAATAGTTTCATCAAACTTCGTTAGAGTGAAGAACTGCTTTCCATTCCCCTAGAATTTTTACCTGGCTTTGATAAAAGTTTACATACTTTTCCGAAGGTGATCACCCATCACAAGCAGCCCTAGATCTAGAAAAAGAATAAGGAGGATGATAGAGTAGATTTCCAGTGCAGTATAGAATTTCCCCCCTCCGTTTCATAGGTCTTTAAAAGCGTTTTTAAAAAATGCATGAAATGTATGCAAGTTTATCAATCTTTTTGCCTCTATTTTCTATACTACTATTCGTAAAGGATGGAGGCATGTCCAGTCGCTCAAAAAAAGCATCCGAACATTATGGCTGATTACAGAATTCAGAAAAAATATCTGGTAACGATTTTTTTTTTAGAAATTAGTGATCAGGTCACGTGAACACGAAGGTTGCCAGATCACTAATTTCTAAAAAAATCGTTGCTAGATATTTTTTGTGAATTCTGTAATCAACCATAATATTCGGATACTTTTTTTTGAGCGACTGTCCCTCTTCTCTCTTTCCCAGATCCGGGTTTGATTCACAATCTCCCATCTTCTATCACTTCCAACTCAAAATACCTGTAAGACATCTCTCTCAACTGATTAAAGATTTAGTGTTTTGTATAAGTATCGAAAGTAAAAGGCCGATGCCATTTTAATGGTCATAATTTGCAATGAACGCCTCTCGCCAATAATCGCCGTGTGGCAACATCGTGTATCACAATAAAATTTATAACTCGTGGTTAAAGCGCAGAATAAAGACCGGCACTAGTAGAATTAGGCCCGTAAATCATCTTAATGAGCTCTACGTCCACCGCTACGGCGAAATTCTTTAACAACTGTTCCTTTCTCTTAGACTGTGATGGCAATTAGATACAGAATGCTGTAACTCTCCCTATCAGCTTTTATGATTCCAAATTACTAAGTTCCATAAATCATAATTCAAATTGCTCAAGTGGCTGTAAACATACACTTTTTTTTGGGATGCAACGAGAGTTGGTGAGGTTGTAACATTAAATATTTTTCTTTTTTTTTAATGAAACAAAATTTATTTCCAAGTTTTCCCTCTACGAAATTTTATTGCTTTTAAATTTTTTTCATCGTTTTTAATTTAAGGGTTATTGCAAATTCTATATTACTGAGTCCGTCCGTGGCTAATGTTCTAATAAGTCATGATTAATACAAAAACATTTTATTTGATGTTGGGATTTTACGGTTTTTCTTTTTTGTCTTTGTTCAGTTTGCGACGTTCTCATTGGATAGTGAGTGAGACCATGCCTTTTTCTTTTTCACTTTTGGTGGAGATGATTTAAAACGTTCGTTCCATTTGTCAATAAAGACATCATTTGTCCGATTGTAGTCTGCACAACATGAGTTCGGGCTTTGTCGGTCCAAAAATAGCACAAACGACTTTGTCCTCGAGCCCAGAATAATTTAAATTTAAAATATTTTTAGTAATTGGGAAGAAAAAAGTAAGGCTATAAAACATTTTTTTATTTACATTTTCAACCTTTTAATCAATTTTTACTAATGAAAAATAAGCACCATGTCGCTTCTGATTATTGTTTTGCGCATTCTCTGTCTTTAAGACATGGTTTTTCGTTTATAATAATATTTCCCCATGGACTATCAGTTCTATTCGTATTTCTTATATTTTCCGTTCCAATTAGTATTAACATTTTAATTTTGTCATAAAATGATTATAACTAATAATATAGGAATAAAATAAATGATTAGAGAACTGCATTTCTATATACGTTCTATGATGCTTTGGAGAAATTTTCGTCTAAATCGGTCTCATTGGGAATTGAGCTCAACATTTGTGGGCGTATTTCCGGCTCGGGAAGACTCGAGCTCAACAGACATGTTTCGGGTTCGGGCAGACTCGAACTCAACCGACATGTTTCGGGCTCGGGCAGACTGGAGCTCAACAGACATGTTTCGGGCTTGGGAGGACTCGAGCTCGACAGACGTGTTTCGGGCTCGGAAGGACTCGAACTCAACCAACATGTTTCAATCTCGGGCAGACTCGAGTTCAACAGACATGTTTCGGGCTCGGGTGGACTCGAACTCAACCGACATGTTTCGGGCTCGGGCAGACTGGAGCTCAACAGACATGTTTCGGGCTCGGGCAGACTGGAGCTCAACAGACATGTTTCGGGCTCGGGTGGACTCGAGCTCGACAGACGTGTTTCGGGCTCGGGAGGACTCGAACTCAACCAACATGTTTCAATCTCGGGCAGACTCGAGCTCAACAGACATGTTTCGGGCTCGGGTGGACTCGAACTCAACCGACATGTTTCGGGCTCGGGCAGACTGGAGCTCAACAGACATGTTTCGGGCTCGGACAGACTGGAGCTCAACAGACATGTTTCGGGCTTGGGTGGACTCGAGCTTGACAGACGTGTTTCGGGCTCGGGAGGACTCGAACTCAACCAACATGTTTCAATCTCGGGACGACTCGAGCTCAACAGACATGTTTCGGGCTCGGGCAGACTGGAGCTCAACAGACATGTTTTGGGCTCGGGCGGACTCGAGCTCAACATTTGTGGACATGCTTCTGCTAGCGCAGACTCGAGTTCAACGTCTGCGGATGTTTCGGGATTGGCGTCTCAGCTCAATAGCATCAGGCGCGGGCTCGAAAAATTGACTCCAAACTCATTTCTATTGTAATCATTAGTAAGGCAAATAGCGATAATAATCATTCATATATTTACCTAAAAAATAAATAACTCGAGTTTAACTCGTACTAAAGTGATAGAGGGCGCCAAAATGGGTTAATTTTGGACATCATAAACATTTCCAGTGCTGTATTTTCCTAACTAGGAAACAAAGATTAATTTTACTTAAGTAAATATTGCAATGATTACTTTTTTTTTTTATCTTTTACAATTTTAAACTCGTATACAATGTTATTAAAAAGAATAAAAAAAACCTTAAAGTTGAAAGGGATAAAAAAAAACACCTTAAATTAGAAGAGGTAAAAGAAAAGAAAAACAAACCTCAAAACGAATAAATAAAAACCCTCAGGATCCACCGTGAAGGTGATTTTTACTGAGGAGCAAAAAGAGTGATTTATTAAAATCAATGTGACCGGACTTTTTCTTTTATTAGCGACTTTTTTTTGTATCTTTTCCTGATTAGTTATGTACAGAGAGCAATGCTGATCATATAAGCTCACCAGACAAAAAATTAGTCACCCCTGGCTGAATGTCACCTAATAGCACGTAACGCCTCCTTGCGACCGAAGAAGAGCCGAAATCCTTTCTGGTATGAATATCACCAGTGTGCGGATGTAGTGCACATCAATATTCATTCACTCTTCCAGCAGCAAATGCCGCAGTTCCGCTAGATTGGCCAGATGGCTGGGATGGCGCTTCAGACGTTGCTCCAAATAGTCCCAGAAGTTTTCTATAGGATTCAAATCCGGGGATTTGGCGAGCCAGTCGAGATGTTCGAAGATTTCAGAATGCTCGTCATGCTAGTCCGACACACTTCGAGCTCTGTGCACGCGACTATTGTCGTCTTGGAAGACTGGGGGTATCCTTCTGGTGTTCACTGTGGAGATGCTGCACAAAAGGCAACATGTGGTCATCCAGTAGCTCCATATAGCCATTCTGGTTCAAGTGCGACTGCAACCAAAGGACCCAATTCCTTGTACGTGAAACACCCCCAGAACATCATAGTGCTTCCTCCAGCTTGAACAGAACCTTGCACACAGTCCGCATGGAAGGCTTCAAGCAGCTTACGATGTAACCGTCGCCTGGCATTATTCGAGTACAAGCAAAAACGTGACTCATCTGACCAGATAACACGCTTCCAAGAGTCGACAGTCCAATCTTTGTGGCGCTGTGCCCACTGTAGCCATGCAGCCTTTGCAGAGCTGTTAACATGGCTCTCTTCCGTGGTACTCTGCTCCAGATATCCATGGCATGCAGTTCCCTTCAGAGTGTTCGTTCGGAAACAGCTTGTTGTAGGCCTGCATTGACTGACTGAAGAAATTCGTGCCTCGTTGCAAAGCGGTTTGCCCTAACAGTGAGTGACACAGTGCGGCAGTCCCTATTGATGAGCACAGTCTTCCTGCCGCAGTTCTGGTGACGATTAGCGGTCGACTGCGATGTACGACACTGATGGAAGATCTTTTGGACAATACGTTTCGACACACCTGCAAAGGCAGCAACGTCTTGTATACTATGCCCTATGGCTCTGCCAAACGCAATAACACCTTTATGCCACTCATTTACATCTTTGGCGCGACCCATTTTTCACAGAGCGACTAACACACATGTGGCACACAACCACTTCTTGTCACTGTATGAACCCGTAGCGCATGGCACAGCCATTTGTAGGACGCGTTTATTACTGGTGCGCCCTCTGCTGCTGTCGAACCAGACGTAACCGTCTTACGGCAGGAATGACTAATTGTTTTTGTCTGGTGAGCTTATAAGTCAAAGAAGCGTGGAAAGTCAAAGAAACGTGGAAGCAATTAAGACAATAAAATTGCAAATAGTCAAGAGAATGAACCATCAGTCGGTTTTGTTAATCAATCAGTGATATAAGAGCATCTATTCCAAGCATCTCAGCTTTAAGAGCCATATGCAGGATTTGAAGAGAGAGAGTCAAAATTTTGGGAGATACCGGGAACTACACATAGAATCTTAAGCGTTGATCTTGTACACGTAGCAATTGTCGTTTACCACTGAGCAGCACTTTTTTTCCACATAATGGGCTAAATGACCAAACCAGAAGGTTGGGTTTGGGTTGTTTTACCTCTGAGCGGAACTTTTTTGCACACCATGGGCTAAATGGCCAGGTCACAAGGACTCTGAAGGCTCAGAGAAGGTTGGGGGAGGGGACCCACTGGAACAGCTGTTGGAAGTCAGATGGAGCCTCCCATCAAAGCCTCCAGCTTGTTCTTTAACGTGCACAGGGTATGGCTCTCTCGCACACGGGGCCACGGCTTAACATCCCATCCGACGGCCTTTTCAAGCTCATCGGAGGCCAGAAGGACTCTGAGGGCTCAGAGAAGGCTGGGGGAGGTGGAGGAGACCTACACAGCTATTAGGAGATAAATGGTAGCCTCCCGTCAAGGCCATTAAACGTATTCTTTAAAGTTCGAAGGGTTATGACCCTCTCGCACACGGCTTTATGTTCCATTCGACGGACGGCGTCCTTTCCAAGCCCATCGGTGTCCCCTTTTTCACTGAGGGCAGAGGGGGGGGGGGGAGTTAGCGGAGAGAAACTTGAAACCTGGCTCAGATGAGACTCGAACCTGGGAAATACAGATTGCGAACCTGGAGCGTTACCGCCTGAACCAAACTCCTCCACCCACCCCACCCACCCCCATCTCCGGATCGCAATGACTCCAGAAGCTCAGACTGAGTGGCAAAAGGGGACCCACTGGAAAGTTGTTAGGAGACAGATGGAATAGTCCCGCTCAAATCATTCAACGTGTTCAACGAGAATAGGGTTTGGCTCTCTCTTGAAAATGGGCCTAAGGCTTTAGATCTCATCCGACAGAGGACAGCTTTCCAAGTCCAACGGTTTGATGTCTATCATAATATTTTCTGTCACGTTGCCATTCACCACAGATGCCGATTAACTGAGCTCGCCGGATATTAAAATTTCTCATAATATAACTTTTAGTGCATTACTCAAAATCGATCGATGGAACAGATAGGAGAAACCTACCGCTGAAACGATTACAGTTAAATATTTATTATGATGTTTAAGCAAATATATTCACTGCTATATTATGTTGTATTATCCTCCAGTTCAAAATTCTATAGTAGGTTCCGTGCAAGTGAACATGAGAAGTGAGTGCTCATTTATTGCAATTAAAGGAACTCGGGTTGTTTTACCTCTGAGCGGCACTTTTTTGCACGCCATAGACTAAATGGCCAGGTCACATGGACCCCGAAGGCTCAGAGAAGGTTGGGGGAGGGGACCCACTGGAACAGCTGTTGGGAGACAGATGGTAGCCTCTCGTCAAGGCCATTCAGCGTGTTCTTTAACGTGCACAGGGTATGTCTCTCCCGCACACGTAGCAACGGCTTAACGTCCCATCCGACGGACGGCGGCCTTTCCAAGCCCATCGGTGTCCCCTACTGACCGTGGACAGGGCGGGGAATTTTGCGGAGATAAATCTGAACGCTGACACAGCTGGGACTCGAAACTGGGAACTACAGATTTCGAGCCTGGCGCGCTACCTGCTGAGTCACTCTCGCCCCCTTTCTGCTGAGGTTCGCCGTCCTTTTTTAGAACTTCCCTATGGTGTATTATTATATCGACAGACTCGACTCTCTTTGGTAAGCATTTGCTTGAAGAATAATTTATTTTATATTTGATCAATGTTAAGGACACAGTTTTTGTGTTGTTCTTAAATCCTTCACGAATAAAAAATCCAGAGAAATTCATAAATTTCATAAAAGAAATACTAAAAGCGGAAGAAGGGGAGAAAATTTTGAAATATGCTCTATAAATGTAATTGTACGCTTTTTTTATTAATTCGTCCACACCTGGAGGCGTGGGTGCTCAGTCGGTAGCGCGCCAGGCTCGTAATCTGCAGTTCCCAGGTTCCAGGCCCAGCTGGGTCAGCGTTGAGATTTATCTCCGCAAAACTCCCTGCCCATGGTCAGTAGGGGACATCGATGGGCTTGGAAAGACCACCGTCCGTCGGATGGGGCGTTAAACCGTGGCCTCGGGTGTGGAAGAATCATACGCTCTGCACGTTAAAGAATGCGCTAGACGGCCTTGACGAGAGGCAACCATCTGTCTCCCAATAGCTGTTCCAGTAGGTCCCCTTTCCCAACCTTCTCTGAGCCTTCGGTGTCCTTGTGACCTGGCCATTTAGTCCATTGTGTACAAAAAAGAGCCGCTCAGAGAGAGAACAACTCAAACGACGTCCACACTTTTTAGGCCGTGATTTTTGTCCCTTTTTTTTCGTGTTTTTGATTGTCACTTATGATCATTTTTTTTTAAATATTTTCCTCGGAGGTTTCTTTTCATCTCTGGGCTGTCATCTGTTCGTATTCATTTCAGGCTGGTGGTTTCTTCGAATCCCGTTAAAGATTTTATGTTCTTTTTTTTTTGAAGGATGAATTTTTCTTAACTTACTTATGATCCGTGTCATTCTGCACTTACGACTGGAGTTTTCTGTCGAACCTCAACTCTGAGTAGGATTTTTTTGACTCAGCTTCATATTTTAGCAGTGAAATGCACAAATATATTTATAGACTACTTTTATCGTTTGTAAAATCTCCATTAGAATCATTCGATTTTCAGCTTGTATTTTTTTTTAAAAACGATAGTGTACAAAGTTATTAAAAGGAATTAAAAAACCTTAAAGTTAAAAAAGATAAAAATTAACCCTTAAATTAAAAAAAACTAGGTTTTCTGTTGTTTCGTATTATCTTCTATCTGCCCGTCTGCAGACATTCAACAGTTTTTTTAGAAACAAATAAAAAATTTCTTTTGGATTTGATAGTTATTGATATAATATGACTATAGGCAGTTTCTGAAACTCTTAATTGCTTAAACTGACCACTCTGACGTTGGGAAAAGTCGCTCAAATAAATGTTTACAAACGATCTATTTATGCTAGAAATCTGAAGTTGTGGAGATCGAGTAGTGAAACAAGGTGTCCACATCGCCAAGAGGTAACTTTTTTTTTTTGTTTAAAGAGATAAATGCAAAAATATTTTCCATTATATAGGTACAGTCGCTCAAAAAATTATCCGAACACTATGGTTGATTACAGAATTAAGAAAAAATATTTGGCAACGATTTTTTCAGCAATTAGTGATCTGGCAACCTTCGTGTCACGTGATTACAGAATTCAGGAAAAATATCTGGAGCGTGTTCAGCAACTGTACACGCTCCAGTTACCGTTCACAGCAAACTGGAGCGTGTGCAGTAACTGCACACGCTCCAGTTTGCTGTGAACGGTAACTGCACACGCTCAATATTTCCGTGAGTGAGCCCACACGATCTAGTATCAAAATAATATGACCACCTATAGTCGCTCAAAAAAGTATCCGAACGCTATGGTTGATTACAGAATTAAGAAAAAATATTTGGCAACGATATTTTCAGAAATTAGTGATCTGGCCACCTTCGTGTCAGGTGATAATAAAATTTACCATTCGCATTCTCTCAATCATCCCCTAGTTCTAATTTCCACTATTGGAGTGTGCAATAGTGTAAAAATATATCTTCTTTTGGAAACGACCATCTCATATTCAACAGGAGCGACATGCTATTATTCTCATTTATGATACGATTTAGTTATTATCAGATTCTAGAAATATAAACGGGAGAGGGGGGATGAGAAATGCAATCGAGACGGGAAAAGGGAAGAGCCAAGAGACTGGATTTCCACTGAATATAATATTTTTCTCTTCATTTTGGATGCTTTTAAAGAACAATGCGTGAAAATGCAAAAATTTAATGATTTTTGTCGTCGTTACCCTTACTAGCACTCTCAAAAGGGTTGGGTTGTTTTACCTCTGAGCGGCACTTTTTTGCACACCATGGGCTAAATGGCCAGGTCACATGGACCCCGAAGGCTCAGAGAAGGTTGGGGGAGGGGACCCACTGGAACAGGTGTTAGGAAACAGATGGTAGCCTCCCGTCAAGGCCATCCAGCGTGTTCTTTAACGTGCACAGGGTATGGCTCTCCCGCACAAGGGGCCACGGCTTAACGTCCCATCCGACGGACGGCGGCCTTTCCAAGCTCAGCGGTGTCCCCTACTGACCGTGGGCAGGGCGGGGAATTTTGCGGAGATAAATCTCAACGCTGACCCAGCTGGGACTCGAACCTGGGAACTACAGATTACGAGCCTGGCGCGCTACCGACTGAGCCACCCCCGCCATACACACACACACACACAAGGTCCCCGAAGACTCAGAGAAGGTTGGGGGAGAGGACCCACTGGAACAGCTGTTAGGAGACAGATGGTAGCTTCTTGTCAAAGTCTCCAGCGTGTTCTTTAACGTGCACAGGTTATGACTCTCCAGCACACGGGGCCACGGCTTAACGTCTCAAAAAGAGGGCATGGTTACCTTCCCCTCCAGATCCATCCATTTTTGTTATTTTTTTTATTATTTTTAGGTGTTTCAAAAATATTGGAAACATAAAACACTTGCGTGAACCTTTGCAAATAATTTTTTCTATGATAAATTACCAGACTACGAGTGCCAATCTCTTTGAACTAGGAAAACAACAACAACAACAAATTTTCGCAATTGCCTACTTTTCTTTTTTTTTGGTCATATTTTTTGATGTAGTTTAAAATCCAACCTGACATGACTGCAAAATGATTTTTTTTCCCCTTTACCTCACATCACCTTAAACAAGAAAAGAAACGTCGTGTGATAAAGACACGACCCACAAAAAAGAAGCACAGAATACAGGAGAAACGAAATGAAGAGAGATGCCGTATTACCATTAGAAGGATGCTGTCCACTATGGAAGATTGATAGATGATACTGCAAAGTCGAATTCTCTTCTGGTGGGCGATTCTAAAATTGGGTTTTATTTATTTTCGTGTTTCGTAAGGATGGTGTTTTTTTTTTTCCACTCTTTTGTCCGCGACCTTTTTTATTTCCCCTCCTGAAAAGACTCTTTTCCTGCGAATGCGAAAGAGTTCCTTCCTTTATTTTCTGTCGGTCATTCACCTCTTGACCACGGTAGAGAACGAATGGTAAATGGAAAGATGAGAATGCCTAGGTACGCCACACGAAAATAGATTCGTAAGCAAATAGAAAAAGATAACTCCCTTTTTGCGATGAATGGGGAGTGGGGTTGAAAAGGGAAGTAGAAATTTTTTTCGCCACTCTTTTTTATGGGTTGGGTTGTTTTACCTCTGAGCGGCGCTTTTTTGCACACCATGGGCTAAATGGCCAGGTCACAAGTACCCCGAAGGCTCAGAGAAGGTTGGGGGAGGGGACCCACTGGAACAGCTGTTGGGAGACAGATGGTAGCCTTCCGTCAAGGACATCCAGCGTGTTCTTTAATGTGCACAGGGTAAGGCTCTCCCGCACACGGGGCCACGGCTTAACGTCCCATCCGACGGACGGGGGCCTTTCCAAGCCCATCGGTGTCCCCTACTGACCGTGGGCAGGGCGGGGAATTTTGCGGAGATAAATCTCAACGCTGACCCAGTTGGGACTCGAACCTGGGAACTACAGATTACGAGCTTGGCGCGCTACCGACTGAGCCGCCCCTTTTTTATGGAAGTATCGGTGTATTCTTTTCTTACCTCTCTTTCAAAGACTTTTCACTTTTTCACTCATCATTTGTCGGTTTGCGAGTTTATCAAAATAATTGGGCGGGGGGGGGGGCAAATTATATCAGCGAATCTCCTCTCCCTGCCCTCGGTCAGTAAGGGACACTGGTGACTGTTGGAAAGGCCGCCGTCCGTCAGATGGCATTTAAGTCGTGGCACCATGTGCACGTTTAAAGAACAAGCTGGATGATCTTGACGGGAGGCCTCCATCTGTTTCCTAACAGTTGTCCAGTAAGTCCCCTTCCTCTAACCTTTTCTGAGACCTAGGAATCCTTGTGACCCAGTCATTCAGCCCATTGTGTGCAAAAAAAAGCCGCTATGTGGTAAAAACAATCCAAAAAAAGTTGTTCTACTATATCTTCCCAATCGGAATGGAATACGTAATGAGTTATATGTCAAACGAGAAATCAAGAGTTTTGATTACTAGAACGTCAGTCGACCTGTATTTGACCTTGAACGTGATACCGATTCTGAAATTTCTTAACGTTTCTGAGATCCAGGATACCATTAATCTCTAAATCTCACCTTTCTAGCACAGGTAGAAAGGAATTTGACATCTAACTTCGATCGACTGGTTAGACCCGAAATTTCGGAACGTTTTTCAGACATAGAACTCGAAATATCCCTACGAACCAAATTTTAGTTCTGTAGTACCAGTATATCAAACTTAATCTTTGACCTTGAAGGACCCACTGGATCCGAAATTTTTGCACCGTTTTAAGATCCACGTGCCGATATAACCCTCAGGTCAGTCATATTCCATCATCTTTCTTTTTACCCATGTCGGGTTGGGTTGTTTTACATCTGAGCGGCACTTTTTTGCACACCATGGGTTAAATGGCCAGGTCGCATGGACCCCGAAGGCTCAGAGAAGGTTGGGGGAGGGGACCCACTGGAACAGCTGTTGGGAGACAGATGGTAGCCTCCCGTCAAGGCCATCCAGCGTGTTCTTTAACGTGCACAGGGTATGGCTCTCCCGCACATGGGGCCACGGCTTAACGTCCCATCCAACGGACGGCGGTCTTTCCAAGCCCATCGGTGTCCCCTACTGACCGTGGGCAGGGCGGGGAATTTTGCGGAGATAAATCTCAACGCTGACCCAGCTGGGACTCGAACCTGGAACTACAGATTATGAGCCTGGCGCGCTACCAACTGAGTGACCCCCGCCCCTACCCATGTCGAATTTGATTTTGCTTTCTATCATATCTTTACGACTTTTTATAGGACAGTACAGTCGCTCAAAAAGTATCCGAACACTACGGTTGATTACACAATTCAGAAAAAATATCTGGCAACGATTTTTTTAAAAATTAGTAATCTGGCAAACTTCGTGTCACGTGACACGAAGGTTGCCAGATCACTAATTTCTAAAAAAAATCGTTGCCAGATATTTTTTCTGAATTGTGTAATCAACCGTAGTGTTCGGATACTTTTTTGAGCGACTGTACTATACTTACGTAGAATACTTATATCAGTAAAATATTTTGCAAAGATTGGCATGTTGCATGATACTTTCGCGAACGAAGTAGTATTCATAATAATTTGTCCAGAGTGTTTAATAATAGCCGTTTTCAGAACCAACAGGAAGCGCAGAAGAGTGGACATCAATAAAGGAATGTGTGTTTTCTTTACTGCAGTCTAACGCCAGTACATGCACGAGCTTCAAACTCTTATCGATGTATTTCGCGCCCTGTAATTCTACAGATAGTTGACCGATTGGTCCCAGATTTCGTACACGGGTACTTTTAGACCTTTGTGTTGCTCCTACCCTTTGTGTTGCTCCGCGTTGGGTGAAAAGATCGGGTCCCTTCTTGATGTGAGGGGTGGGGGTGGCTCAGTCGGTAGCACGCCAGGCTCGTAATCTGTAGTTCCCAGGTTCGAGTTCCAGCTGGCTCAGCGTTGAGATTTATCTCGGCAAGATTCCCTGCTCACGGTCAGTAGGGGACACCGATGGGCTTGGAAAGGCCGCCGTCCGTCGGATGGGACGTTAAGCCGTGGCCTCGTGTGCGGAGAGCCATACCCTGTGCACGTTAAAGAACACGCTGGATGGCCTGACGGGAGGCTACCATCTGTCTCCCAACAGCTGTTCTAGTAGGTCCCCTCCCCCAACCTTCTCTGAGTTTTCGGGGTCCATGTGACCTGGCCATTTAGCCCATGGTGTGCAAAAATGTGCCGCTCAGAGATAAAACAACCCAACCCAAACCCTTCTTGATGTAGCGGGAGAGTAATCCTTTACAAATATACAGCGCTGCCGTCGGGCCCGTTCTCAGGCAGTGGAGACAATACCCCCCCCCCCCACCCATGGCCCCTCTCTTATAGAGGGGCCCTACCCTAAAGGGAAAAATAAAGGTTAAGGAAGAAAAAATTGTAAAGTGGGAAGAAAATATGCAAAAAAATAAAGAAAAATAGCGTGACAAGAAAAAGAGAACATCAGTGTGGGCATGAGGTATTTCGCCGTTCGAGGCTTAATAGAATTTTGAAGCCCTTTTAAGACACTATTTGATAGAAATGCTCCCTGTAGCTTTGTCGCTATTGTCGGGGGCGTCAGTGTAGTGAATACAGGAAAGGACAGTTCTCGGAAAATATGTTTGTACCTATTTATTTATTAAAGGTTAAAAACAAAATATAATGATGATATATTTTCGTTTATTTTTAATGATTCCAAACAAAACAGAATTGTTATAAAATATTCACCAGAGTTCTCCTTTGAAATGTGCATGCTCTTTGGTTTCTCTCTAATTCATAAGAGGAAAATTAAAAGTTTTGAAATGACCATCAAAAATGTGGGGCATATTTTTGCACTTTGCTTATTCGTGGCATTCGAACCTCCAGAGTGTTCTAACCATTAAACTAACATCGGCTTCGATATTTATTCACAAATGTGACTTAGAAATCTACTCCAACTTGTCACCCATGCTGTCATCTATGAACAGGTGTCAGGCTAGAGGCCTTTTGAGATACTTTTTTTTTCAGGCTTTGTATATTTATTTTGGATCTCACCAACAAGGCATATGCTACGTGGGAGGGCCTCTCTCCCGGCATCTGGAAAGTTAATCTGGAAGTCTACGATGAGCCAAATTGTCTAAGGGAGGGTACACTAACACCTTGTACAAATTTAAATGGTCAGGCCGATGCCAATGTCGACGACTTTCAGCCTGTATAGTCAGAGGGTACGTACGGGAAGGTGATATCTAGGTAGTCACGAAAGGTGTGCATAGCCTTTCACATGGGATGTCACCTGTGGACGAATGGACACCGCTAGTACGGCATACCTTCGTCAAAGACAGTTTTTAGTGAGATAATTAATTTATAAACTGTGTACTCTCGGACAACTACTTTAGTCACCAGGTTTTTTTTGTTTGAAGCAAAAAGAATATTTAGACTCAGTGCACCGGAAGTATACCTAGAAGTTATTTTATTTAAGTGTAGTGTACATAGATGTGTAAAAGAGGTGCCAATTCGCAGAGAATTTATAGAATTCATGAAGCGACTTAGAACTCTGAATTTTATGGCATTGAACTCTAAGATTTATGCGAAAATGAACTCTGGTTTTCAGCATTCAACTTGACTTTTTAGTCAGCAGTTAACAGGACTAACTACTGACTTCTGGCAGGGAGGTGTCAGGCTAGAGGCCTTTTGAGATACTTTTTTTTTTCAGGCTTTGTATATTTATTTTGGATTTCACCAACAAGGCATATGCTACGTGAGAGGCCCCCTGTCCCGGCATCTGGAAAGTTAATTGAAGTAACAGTGCCCAGAGGGGACGGAGGTCACCCCACTGCTCGCGGACGCCCCAGATGGTGAGGCGGAGAGAGAAAGGAAAAAAAGGGTTTGGCAACAACGAGAAGACAGAGCCGGTGGAGTTTCGAAAGCGTGCAGAGATAAGATTGGAAAAGCTGGTGAGTTCCGACTGGTATTAGCGGTACGTAGGCTCTCGGGAAAACAGCTGAACGGGGATAGTAAGCTGGTTTTGTAATTCATAGTAAATGAGTGACGAGTGTGTTTTTCCCCATCAGTCAATGTAGTTCATATCAATAAACGATAGTTATTGTTTTACCAAGGACTAAGTTGAAGCAATTTATTGGGAAGGAGCCTCAGTATCGAGTCCCTTCAATTGTGATAAAATCTTTGATTTTTGATCTGAAAAACTCTTTCACCCGTCGCGTATTGCGATCGAACCGAGGGGACATTCCTAAGTGGTCCCAATAGACAAACAAACGAAGAAGCAACATCACAACAGGGATGATAACTTCTTTTTCCAAAGTTGCTCTTTATAAGATATAAGTAAGGAAGTCACATAAATGATGGAGCAGGTGCTGGTTTAGTGGTTATAACGCTCTGGCATGAATGTGGAACGACGTGAATTCGAATCTTCAACGTGGGTAATACTCAGTTTTTCCACAAAACTATTTATTTATTTCTATGTTAACAGGTACTTCTGTGTATTGGGGGGCGGGGGTGGCTCAGTCGGTAGCGCGCCAGGCTCGTAATCTGTAGTTCCCAGGTTCGAGTCCCAGCTGGGTCAGCGTTGAGATTTATCTCTGCAAAATTCCCTGCCTTGCCCACGGTCAGTAGGGGACACCGATGGGCTTGGATAGGCCGCCGTCCGTCGGATGGGACGTTAAGCCGTGGCCGTGTGTGCGGGAGAGCCATACCCTGTGCACGTTAAAGAACACGCTGGATGGCCTTGACGGGAGGCTACCATCTGTCTCCCAACAGCTGTTCCAGTGGGTCCCCTCCCAACCTTCTCTGAGCCTTCGGGGTCCATGTGACCTGGCCATTTAGCCCATGGTGTGCAAAAAAGTGCCGCTCAGAGGTAAAACAACCCAACCCAAATATGTGTATTGGCACTGATTGAATATTTGCATTTATTTATTTTTGCACCCTTTGCAACCAGTGATTCTTATGCTCACCCCATGAGCCTGCCCTGCTTAAGCTCCCCTACATTGAGAATAGTTCCCCGACATAGTTCAAAGAAGAATAATGGGGCCCCGCGTATCTTAAGTGCGGTAATGGCTACCATCGATTCGGCTACTTGTGAATGTTATGAATGGAGATAGGCTATGCGCCAATTCTGGAGTTGCGTAAATTTACAATGGAGAGGGAAAATATGCTTCCCGCCAAGCCAAACTTTTTGGCGAGATGTTGGTAATATGAATTAGTCATATTAAATAATAGGCGTCTCTGGGGGGGGGGGGAATGAACAGGGACTCGCGTTTCTTGTACGTTCGTGGTGTGACGTCATTGGTGGAGGAGATTTTCGATTTCCCCGTGGTTCCGCGGATTCTTGACCAATTGGTCCAGAATTTTATGTGGTGACCCACTTAGTTATAGCCATGTTGGTTTAAGAAGTCGGTTTGCTAGCTTCATTATTTCGCTAGTAAACCTTCTTGAAATGTCTGAAATTTCTAAAGGCGCTGCCTTTAGAAATTTTATTATTTAAAAAATATTATTTAATATTATTTAAATATTATTATTATTAAATATTATTTTAAAAAATTATTTAAGCAATTTTTTAAACAAAAACTACGATTTATAATTATTTTGTTTAAACAAAACATCCATTGTAATGCCGTCGCCTGATCTGAAAAACTCTTTCACCCGTCAGCCTACCTTATGAATGGAGTAATACTTTGTCGATTGGAAAAGTTATGAGTGGATTGATGTTTGGCGGGATATAACTAGTATTTATATAGTATTTGAAAAACACTTGTATATAAGAGTGAAATTCGCATAGTGTTAGGATTTTTGTTTTCATAGCTTAATTAAAATTCTCTCACAAGTGATGCTGTTATCATACTTGCGTTACACGAAATATAGGAAACAATAATTAATGCCCAATGTGTAAAATAAGAATTATTTTTATTATTATTCAAAAATCAGTCTTCATCATATGAGGTCAGCGTTGAGACTTATTTCCGCAAAATTCCCCGCTCTGCCCACGGTCAGTAGGGAACACCGAATTGCTTGGAAAGTCCGCCGTCCGTCGGATGGGACGTTAAGCCGTGGCCCCATGTGCGGGACAGTCATACCCTGTGAACGTTAAAGAACACGCTGGATGGCCTTGACGGGAGGTTACCATCTGTCTCCCAACAGCTGTTCCAGTGGGTCCCCTCCCCCAACCTTCTCTGAGCCTTCGGGGTCCATATGACCTGGCCATTTAGCCCATGGTGTGCAAAAAAGTGCCGCTCAGAGGTAAAACAACCCAACTTCATCATATGAGGCCCGCGACGCTACATAGTCCTTTACAAGTCCACTCCTGTTTAGGATTTGAATGAAATTAGAAGTAATACTATCGGAATTCCTTCCTTTTGGAAATCTATTCTTTTCCTGTATGACTCAGGATTAAAATAAAACCCTTCTAATTAATTTCGCTTAAAAAATTCTTAAATATATTTTTGCCGAGAATTCTTAAATATATTTTTGCCGAGAATTCTTAAATATATTCTGAAGAAATGAACTTCCTGCTCGAAATACAAGGATTACGTATTATTTCTCTTGATGAACTTTAAGTTTGTTACAATCTCCGCAAAATCTGACCTATAAAAATATTAGCGATATTACAATCGTAACTAACCAATACGACTGAGATACTCCTTAAGCAACCTCTGATGGTAAATCGTTTTGTAATCCGCTCTTAATTCTCCGTGTCGGAGAGAAAATCCGAGTTTAAAAAAAAATAGCATCTGGAAAAAGAAAACTCGGCATTTCACGAGGCTTTCGTGTATCGGCACAATTTTTGTTTCAGCAGCGACTCGTTAACGATCGTCTTTAGGGAGTCATATAAAACACATTTTGCCTTATTAAAAACTTCTTAACAAGATCGTAAGGCTGAAGAAGGATAAGATGTCTGCAAAACAAAATGATTAATGATCATAACTTTGTGAGGGCGGAAGAGTAATGAAAGTTTTGCTCATTAAAAGCAAAAATATTTCTTGCGTTGTATGTTTTGCTTGGTACTCTTCGGAAAGAGGCTTTAAGAGGTTATCTTACTCTTTTTGCAGGTTTTCACAGAGAGAAAGCAAAATTACGCACCTGAAAATCCGCCAAATACAAAAGTATGCATGCATTCGTCATTTGAATGGGAAAGAAAAAACGAAATTCTTGGTCACTGGTCTCAACCTGTTATTGGCCAGTATATTTTTAATATTATTTAAAAGACCTTGACCTATTTTACATTGAAAAGTTGGGGGTAGGGTGGCTCACTCGGTAGCGCGCCAGGCTCGTAATCTGCAGTTCCCAGGTGGGCCAGGTTGAGATTTATCTCCGCAAAACTCCCCATCCTGATCAGGGTCAGTAAGGAACACCGATAGGCTTGTTAAATGCCTCCGTCAGTTGGATGGGACGTTAAACCGTGATCCTCTATTCGGGATAGAGCATAGCCTGTGCACGTTAAAGAACACTCTGAATAGCCTTGATGGGATGCTACCATCTGTGTCTTAACAGCTGTCCAGTGAGTCCCCTCGACCCCAGCCTTCTCTGAGCCCTCGGTGTCCTTGTGACCTGGCCATTTAGCTCATTATGTGCAAAAAAGAGTCACTCAGAGGTAAAACAACCCAACCGAAAAGGTCTCGATCTATTTCAGTAATCGTCAAAGCACTGTAAATCATTTTAATAACATTTCAGGATGTCCAAAAAGAAAAAAAAAAATCTGTGATTGTGTTAAACAAGTCCGTGAAGAGAAATTCTAATCGGCCTATCTCAAAATTTCATTTTCATTTCGCACATTTCCTTTTTTTCACCCAAAGGTTGGATTATCTCAGTCGGTAGAACGTTTAACGCTAAATGATCTTCAACTTTCGTTAAATTCGAAAAGGATTTTAATGAGATATTTGCAACTTTGTTTAATCTCCTTAAAATACGAACTGCAATGTATATAGGTGTGGAATTGACGATTGCATAGATGAATGCGAATAAATGTTTGATGTATCGGTCGAGTTATAGATGAATGCGAATAAATATTTGATGTATCGGTCGAGTTATAGATGAATGCGAATAAATGTTTGATGTATCGGTCGAGTTATAGATGAATGCGAATAAATGTTTGATGTATCGGTCGAGTTATAGATGAATGCGAATAAATGTTTGATGTATCGGTCGAGTTATAGATGAATGCGAATAAATGTTTGATGTATCGGTCGAGTTATAGATGAATGCGAATAAATGTTTGATGTATCGGTCGAGTTATAGATGAATGCGAATAAATGTTTGATGTATCGGTCGAGTTATAGATGAATGCGAATAAATATTTGATGTATCGGTCGAGTTACAGACGAATGCCCGGTTGTTCGAGTTATAGACGAAATAATTTTCTTTGAAAGAATTTACAGACCACGCCAGATTATTTCCTTATTAAGAAATAAATTGTAAATGCAAAATAAACTAATTGATCATATATGTACACATTTATGAAATTATTTAAGCAATTTTTTAAGCAAAAATTACGATATATAATTATTTTGTTCAAACAAAACATCCATTGTAATGCGAAGAAGAAAAAAAGTATCAAAAGGATCAATATGCAAAAAAAAAACAAGCAAACGAAAGAAAACTTTCAGTCTTCCCGGAACACATCTCCCGCGTTAAACGAGAAAATATAAACGAAATCCGGATGTGTTTTAATACCCCTTGATTCTATATCAAGTGATAATTTTTATTTTTTCCATCTTTGGTTCCCTTTGATTGTTTTATATTTCCATCTATTATATTCTTTTCCAATTTTTATGAAAATGATAACGTGACCCTGTGCACGTTAAAGAGCACGCTGGATGGCCTTGACGGGAGGCTACCATCTGTCTCCCAACAGCTGTTCCAGTGGGTCCCGTCCTCCAACCTTCTCTGAGCCTTCGGGGTCCTTGTGGCCTGGCCATTTAGCCTATGGTGAGCAAAAAAGTGCCGCTCAGAGGTAAAACAATCCAATCCAATCCCTCGCCCAAACCTCTCAAATGCATTTCTGGGACTGTTCCTGAAACGGATCAACAGATACCAAATAATCGAAGCGTAGAATAAACAATTTATTCTTCTGTAGGGACATCACTGATAAGCGTTCCTGTCGTCTATATATTGTCTACAAAGGAAATGGAAACAAACGTCCTTTGCAGAAGCAGAATTTTTTCTGACAGCAAACCATTAAGCTTACAGAGAGCTTTGGATGCAATGCAAACTCTAGGGAGGATTGGACCGTGAACATTCTGCAGAGGTGAAAATACTCAGAGGGCCCAAGATGTCTTTGCTCTGAATGAGATTTGTTAGAGCAATATGAGCGCTACAGCTAACGGATTTATCCCAAGAAACGTTCTTTAACTACAAGGAGAATGAGCTGTAAGAGTGTTTTTTTATAGGTAAAACGGAACACAAAATGATGTATGCAAAGACATTGGGATATACTATTTTTAATTCAGCGAGACTTAAGAATTTAAAGTTCTTTTCATGCATATGTGAATTCTTTGATGGTAATAGAATCAGAAGAGAACATTTGTGCTTCACTCAGTATATAGCTCTAATTTGTTATGAATTAAAAAATAGTGAATTTGACTCGCCCACTCTCACTGAGGGGAGCAGACAAGTAGAAGCTGCCAAAGTAAACAACATTAATACCACAAAAAATATCCGTTATCACCACATCCTCCCACAAAAATATTCGTTATCACCACATCCTCCCACAAAAATATTCGTTATCACCACAATCTCCCACAAAAATATCCGTTATCACCACATTCTACCACAAAAATATCCATTTCCAACATTCCGTTCTACCATTATCGAAAAACCAGTCTACAGAAGGAATGCCCATTACGGTGCTTTTTATCACAGTAGGAATCATCCACGACCGGGTAAGGAGTAGAATTAGCGTTTAAGAGAAAAAGTTTTTTTTGCTACTAAAATGTTTTGAGATGGTGCCGGTTAAATTTTTTATTTTCGTTACTTACTACTGATGCTTTGATGATGAACTTTTTAATTACATTATTTACTCCTGCCGAGTGGTTAGCGCGCTTGGCTACTGATCTAAGGGACCTGGGTTCAAACCCCGGGTAAGGCATGGATGTTCGTGTCGGTTTTCTGCTGAGGTCCTGCCATCTTCTCAGATCTTCTACTATGGCATATAAACTGACAGGCTCCTGTCAGACCTCTGTGGCAAGCAGCTGCTTGAGGGGATATTTATTTTTTTTTATTTTTTTATTACTTTTATATTCAAACGTAAATAAAAACTTAGTAGCCCTCCAAAGAAATCCTAACTTAAAATTAGCCCTCGGTCAGAAAATATTTGGGCATTCCTGGCCTACAGGGCTTAGTAGACTGTTTTAAAGTACTAAAATGCTTGTCATTTTACAACTTTAGTGCTCTATAACTGTGGGTTATGTTGTTTTACCTCTGAGCTGCACTTTTTTGCACACAATATGGCTAAATGGTCAGGTAACAAAGACCCCTAAGTTTCAGAGAAGAATAGGGAGAAGGTGACTTACTGGACTTCTGTTAGGAGACATAAAGTAGCCTGTCTTCAAGGAAAATTTTCTTTAACTCGCACAGAGTATTGCTCTCTTCTTGCCCACGCTACCATTAACACAATTAATATTTCTCTCCGAAGGCAGAACAACGGTTAGCGGACATAAATCTCAACGCATAAACGGTTGGGTCTCCAGCCTACCAATTTCAGGTTACTAGGTTTGGCTCAGTTAGTAGTGTGCCAAACTGGTAATCTGAATTTATCAGGTCGGAGTCATGCCTGGGTCAGCGTTGAGATTAATTACTGTTAACCCTCCTTTATTGGAGAGCCAATATACCCTCTTATACGTTAAAGAACACGCTGGATGGCCTTGACGAGGAGCTACCATCTGTATCCTAACAGTTGTCCAGTGGTTCCTCTTCTCTGATCCCTTAGGGTCCTTGCGACCTGGCCATTTAGCCCATAGTTTGCAAAGAAGTGACACTCAAAGTTAAACAACCCAACCATTTTTTAATACCTCGAAGGGTATGGGTTAGAGGTAGTTGATCTGAGTTTTAAAGGACCCTATAGAAGTTCGTTCTTTTGAGCATTTGACTACACGATATCATAGATTAGGATAATCCTAAGAGTGGTGTGCAGGCAAAGGGTTTGTGTCTGTGTTTTCAGGAGCAGATGTGATTTTCTTCTCAAGCAAGTCATCTCAAGCAGAGGTTCCCAGCCTGTACATTCCTTAGGTTAGTCCATTGGTGTCCCCTTACTGACCTTGAGCAGGGCGGGAATATGCGGAGATAAATCTCAACATTGGTTCAGCTTTGACTTGAATTTGAAACTGCAGATTACGAGCCTGGCACGCTACCAACTGAGCAAACCCTGCCCCGGACTTTTAGGAAGTTCTTTTCAGATAATCTATATTTTAGTTAAAATGTATAAGATAATTATGTAAAGACGGTTTGCAGAAAATAATTTGGCTTCATAGAGGGGGGTCCATGATGTCAGAAAAGCTGGGAATCACTGATCGTAGGAATCTTTTATTCATCTCAACTTATTTCTCGTTATTGGCTATTGCTTAAACACGTGATCCGTAAGGGGATATATAGCATGTTGAGATTTATCTCCGCAAATTCCCGCCCTACTCAAGGTCAGTAAGGGGATATATAGGAAATATAGCATTGCAATTGGGTAGTTTTATTCTTTCTCAAGGAAAGCGAAGTTCTTGTATTAAACCACTGAGCAGATCTTAAGAACAAATGGAAAACCTCTCATCAAAGCAATCCAAAGAACTCTTGCTACTAATGCAATCTCCTACCCACGTGACGACAACTTAAAATTTCAAAGCTTCGTACAAACGGAAAATAATCTCTTCAAACTCAACATTAGCAAAATTTATTGGATTTTTTTCCCACAAAGACGCTCAGTCCAGCCACTATTCTCGATCGAAACTCACCTGGCATATTTCTTAAAACTCAATAATCCAACACATGTCAGTACGATTTGCTTTTATTAGAACTGCAATACACGGTTTTCATTTCCACTTGCCATTACTTTCCATTGAAGTTTGTTTCCCCCAACAGCAATGACCTAATCAAATGCAACTCGATAAGCTTAAGAGCTCATACAACATGTGTCACTAGCGTGAAGTGCTGGTACCCATGTGAGCGATGTTCCGCCGTTCTGCACTCGGTGTTACCGAAGCAATTTCTACTTCAGACCTTTGCTACTATTCTCCCGAGAGTCAAGTACACAAGGCAACGAACAAAATCCACTTTCTTCCATACAACTCTAATGATTCTCCTGACAGCATTAAGGCCGTGGAGCACCTCATGGAGAGTGGACCAATTCGCTCGGAACTATTTCCGGATATGTGTTCTCCACGAACTGCCATCTCTTGCATTTCCTTTTCTTCTTTCTGAAGAATGTGAGCTGCTCGGACATTTTTCTCGGGCATTGTGTGCAGTGGAGTTTGTAATCTGCAGGAAACAGTGGATGATTCACTGGGTCATTACATCAGAAGAAACATCCATTCTTACTAACGCAAGCTTTTCTCTCTTCTCAACCCCCCCCCTCCTCCCCACGACCTCAAGTTACGAGATTACTTTTTACTGTGTACTGTGTATAAAATCAAAATTTTCTCTCTGGATCATTTAAAGATGCGTTTACTTCTTTTTGCTTTCAAATTGTGCAAGTATGGAAAAGTTAGATGTTTAAGTTTGTTTCAGTAGTGGTAAGTCTGCGGAATTTTGATTTATCATTAACGTTGGGATATCGGATGTAGGGGGGAGCTCAGTCGGTAGGGAGCTAGGGGTCGTAATCTGCAGTTCACGGGTTCGAGTTCCGCCAGCGTTGAGATTTATCTCCGCAAAACTCACTGCCCTGCCCTCTGTCAGTAGGGGACACCGATGGGCTTGGAAATGCAGCCGTCCGTCGGATAGGACGTTAAGCCGAGGTTCCGTGGAATCCAACCCTGCAGCAGGTGGAACTCGAATCCGGGAACTACAGATTACAAACCTGGCGCCCTACCAAGTGAAATTCCCCTACCTCTTTACATTGTCTGAAAAGCATTCTAAGTAAACAAGAGAGTGTATGTTTTATTTATATTTTACAGTGTTTACCTATAGCAGTGGTTCTCAACCTTTTATGCTTCTCGTACCCTCTGGAAATGTTTATGTAACTGGCGTACCCCTTATATAGATAGATAAAACTATAGGTATAGTATAAGAGTGGTTATTTTTACTTTGTTACTAGATGTAGCGACCATTGAGCTCTCACGGCGTACCCCACGTTGAGAAACCCTAATCTATAGCAATAAAAAGAGCTGTCTGTCTGTGGATGAGACATTAAATCCTCTTCAAGAGAACAATAGCCAGTGTAGTTAAAAAAACTCACTCTTTGACTTTGGGAGACTTCCAATTGTATCCTAAGAGCTGTCTAAGGGATCATCTTGCCCATCCTCCTCTGATCCCTTGGGATCTTTATGACCTGGTATTTATCCCATTGCGTCCGAAAAGAAGTGTCTATCAGAGGTAAAACAACCTAACCCTTGTCACGTTGAAAAAATGTCACAACATCAAGGATGTTGACATCATTCACTGAAGACATAAAAGATAAACAAGATCACTTCATCTTAAAGAAATGAAAGGCTTAAATGTTTAATATAGAAGAAAGTTTTAGATATATGAAAAATTCTTAGGGAAGATGAAGAGATAGGATACAACGTTTGAGAAAGCAGAGTGAAGGATATTAATAAATAATGATGGTATGCACTATAGCAGTCATTTCTATTCTTAATGAATATATTAAAAATTTTGCCTGAGGAATCTACTTCGTGGTTTGCTAAATTTTTTTCTTTGGCTGCTTCGTAAAATTGAATTGTACGTTACTCAAAATAGTAAAGGGATAATGATATTTTTGTCAGCTATATTCGAAATTACGTAGAGTGTAAAATGAAAGCTTTTTATGGGGAAGTGTCACTGGAGGAAATATCTTAATCATTTTTCTGTAAATCTCGATTACCAACTATTGTTTAGTTTATAAGAGTTACGGAAATTGTAATATTAAACAATAGCATCACTTACAAGAATTAATTTCCGAATTCAACCAAAGGCTGTATAACCTTTGTATCGACAATATAACCTTTGTATTCGACCATTTAGTACAGGGTAATTTTTTTCAATGTTTGGGTTCTTTCAGTGTTATCAATTTCGACAAAAACACGATATTAATTATTGTTTAGAGTTGGGTTGGATATTTTTCGTATGAGGATACGTTTATGCTTCCAATGACACTAAATGGCCAGGTCACAAGGACTCCAGAGGCTCAGAGATAGGACGAGAAAGAGACCTACTGAACAGCTTTAAGAAAGAGATAAAAGCCCCCCCCCCCCCATCAAGCCATCAAACGTGCACAGGATATACAGCTACTGGGACAAAAAATTAAACAATTCCTTGTTATCTCAATAGAAAAGTCGCATTCAGAACACAATAACCCTTTCCAATGTGATTTTTTTTTTTTATGAAAAATAGGTCTAAGGGTAAATTAAAGCTCTTAAACAATTTGACCTAGATAAATATGAACCTAGATGAAATATTTATCTAACCAAGGTTTATCTAACCTTGATGAAAATCTGGATTTTTAAATAATATTTATTTAGTGTTCAAAAAGTTATGAACACTGGAATATTTAACAGGACGCCAAAAAATTGACGCCAAAATTTAATTGAAACATTAAAACAGATTAATAGACCAGAGATCATAGTTCACTCGAGTAAGTACCGGATGTATTACACACCATACTCTACTAGAGTGTTTGTTTTAATTAAATTTTGGTAAAATGTTTTTTGTAGCTTCTGAAAAAATATCGTTCAAAATCGAGATTTAGATAGATTTGACTGACATCTTTAATTTTTCATTAGACATAAATTTCATTAAAAATCATATTGAAGAAGTTATTGAGCTCTGAATGTGATTTTCTATTGAGATAACATGAAACTTTCCATTACTCTGTCCAGTAACTGTAGCTCTCTTGCACACTGGACCACGGCTTTACTTCTCATCCGATGGCTGGTGGCCTTTCGAAGCCCATAGGTTTTCCGTTTCTCAAGGACAGGGTGCACGTTTAGAAGAGATAAAATCTCAACGATGGCAGAGTAGGGACTATAACCCAGGAACTGCAAATTACGAGCCTGGCGCTCCACCGACTGAGCCCTCCCCCACTAACCCTAATAAATAAATACACCCCTCAAGCAGCTGCTTGCCACAGAGGTCTGACAGGAGCCTGTCAGTTTATATGCCATAGTAGGAGATCTGAGAGGATGGCAGGACCTCAGCAGAAAAACGACACACACATCCATGCCTAATTCCGGGGCTCGAACCCAGGTCCCTTAGATCAGTAGCCAAGCGTGCTAACCACTCGGCCACGGGACGGCTCTAACCCTAATATAGTGTCGATATTGCTTAATGAAGTGGTTCCCAAACTTTGCTGTTGCTTACAATTTATAAAAAGTTTCTTGCGCTTCCTTTAATTTCAGAAGCAAATCTTTTTTTTCTACCCCTGCCAAAAAAAAAATACTAATAGGACAGTTTTGTAGCATTTTCTATTAAAGCTTTCAGTAAAAGCACACTCGACATGATATTGAAAGGGAAAAGGGGGCAAAATATGTTCAGAATTGAAAGACGTCATTGGTAAAATATAGACCTGCTATCTCAGCTACTCTCATAAGACAGACTCGAAACCGTCGCAAATAGAATGTAGAACTTATCTTTTGGGTTTTACTAAAATTCTATCGAAGGAAGCTGAGGAGGATGTGCAATTACGTTTTTTTTTTTCAAAAGAAAATTTTCCTGAAAACTTAGGTACTATACTACATTCAAGACTGGGCAGGGGTGTCTCAGTCGATAGCGCACCAGGCTCATAATCTGCAGTTCTCAGGTTCGAGTCCCAGCCGGGTCAGTGTTCAGATTTATCTCCGCAAAACTTCCCACTCTGTCCACGGTCAGTAGGGGAACCGATGGGTTTCGAAAGGCCGCCGTCCGTCGGATGGGACGTAAAGCCGTGTGTCGTGTGCGAGACAGCCATTCCCTGTGCACGTTAAAGAATACGCTGGATGGCCTTGACGGGAGACTACCATCTGTCTCCCAAAAGCTTTTCCAGTGGGTCCCGTCCTCCAACCTTCTCTGCGCCTTCGCGGTCCTTGTGACCAGGCCATTTGGCCCATTGTGTGCAAAAAAGCTCCGCTCATAGGTAAAACAACAAACTAATCAACCTCAAGTCTCACAAAATGTCTGCATCCCACTAAGTACATCCTCGTACCCCACAGTTTGGAAACGACCGACTTAATGTATGGAATATGATGATGTTATTTAATTTACGCCGTCCCGTGGCCGAGTGGTTAGCACGCTTGGCTACTGATCTACGGGACCTGGGTTCGAGCCCCGGGTAAGGCATGGATGTATGTGTTGTTTTTCTGCTGAGGTCCTGCCATCCTCTCAGATCTTTTACTTTGGCATATAAACTGACAGAATTCCTGTCAGACCTCTGTGGCAAGCACCTGCTTGAGGGGGTGTTTATTTTATATTATTTAATTTACGGAGTGTGACTATATTACTTTAATAGTGGCAAATATATCATTTTTAATATTTTAAGTGGCATTTAATATATGAAATGTGACGATTTAGTAACAGAAATAAATAATTATCTTCCTTTTTGTAAAAATCTTACCATTAAATGTATTGAAATTTCTTTATTATGTGAAGGATTAGAATACACAAAATGTAAGAAATTATTTTTCTGAAAAACCAAAATAATTTATTTTATTTTATTAAAGTAATAAGGGAAGGCACATAATGAAGTAAATATCCAGATCATAAGGACCCCGAAGGCTCAGAGAAGATTGGGAACCCACTGGACAGCTGTTGGGAGACAGATGGTCTTCAAACAGCTCATCATCCGTCATCCAGCGTGTTCTTTAACGTGCATATGGCATGTCTCTCCCACAAAGTACTACTTTTTAACAAAGTACTACGGTTTTAAATTAGACGGTTGTTGTGTTGTGTTGTTTTACCTCTGAGCGGCACTTTCTTGCACACCATGGGCTAAATGGCCAGGTCACATGGACCCCGAAGGCTCAGAGAAGATTGGGTGAGGGGACCCACTGGAACAGCTGTTGGAAGACAGATGGTAGCCTCCCGTCAAGGCCATCCAGCGTGTTCTTTAACGTGCACATGGTATGGCTCTCCCACACACGGGGCCATGGCTTAACGTCCCATCCAACGGACGGCGGCGGTCTTTCCAAGCCCACCGGTGTTCCCTACTGACTGTGGGCAGGGCGGGAGTTTTGCGGAGATAAATCTTAAATGCTGACCCAGCTGGGACTCGAACCTGGGAACTACAGATTACGAGCCTGGCGCGCTACCGACTGAGACTCCTCCCCTTTAGACGGACGGCGACCTTTCCAAGCCCATCGGTGTTCCCTACTGACCGTGGGCAGGGCGAATTGTTTTGCGGAGATAAATCTGTAGATAAGAATTAATGAAAAGTGCTTCTAAGAAAAAGTTGACATCAAGTATGAGACGAGAGAATAATGTCGAAGTAAATGATATTGGCAATAGACTTCACTGAGCAAATGCAGAAATTGCTGCTTAGGATTGAATTATTTAAACTCTGGGCGGCACTTTTTTTGCACGCAGTGGCCAGGTTCACAAACACCCCTAAGGCTCAGAGAATGTTGGGAACCCCGTGGACAGCTGTTAGCCTCCTCTCAAGGCCATCTAGCGTGTTCTTTAACGTACACAGCTTATGGCTCTCCCGCACCGGTGGACACGGGTTTACGTCCCAGCCAAGGGACAGGACACTTGCAAGCCCATCGGTGTCGTCTTATTGACCGATGGAGATTTAGCGCAGATAAAATCTCAACACTGACGAGACTCGAACCTGGGAACTGCAGATTATAATCATGGCACGCTACCGGCTGAAACAACCCCCTGTCCTCATTGCTCAGGATACGACTGTGTTGGAAAAACTAAATTGCAATATCTAGAGAGGGTTGGGTTGTTTTACCTCTGAGCGGCACTTTTTTGCACACCATGGGCTAAATGGCCAGGTCACATGGACCCCGAAGACTCAGAGAAGGTTGGGGGAGGGGACCCACTGGAACAGCTGTTGGGAGACAGATGGTAGCCTCCCGTCAAGGCCATCCAGCGTGTTCTTTAACGTGCACAGGGTATGGCTCTCCCGCACACGGGGCCACGGCTTATCGTTCCATCCGACGGACGGCGGTCTTTCCAAGCCCATCGGTGTCCCCTACTGACCGTGGGCAGGGCGGGGAATTTTGTGGAGATAAATCTCAACGCTGACCCAGCTGGGACTCGAACCTGGGAACTACAGATTACGAGCCTGGCGCGCTACCGACTGAGCCACCCCCGGTCCTCATTGCTCAGGATACGACTGTGTTGGGAGAACTAAATTGTAACATCTAGAGAGGGTATGGCTGCTTGAAAGTTTATTTCTATATACTGTATAAGTCAGGAAAATTCTTCTCATGCAAGATTTCATTAAGTTGTCTGAGCATAAAAGAATATGCCTCAATTGTCATAGCAGTGTTATGAATAAATAGTACACCTGTTACTCAAATCCACCGTTCTCGCTCGTTCAAATGTAACCAAAATTGAAGGATCTAGTTCAACAAGACTGCAAGTCATGTTCAGACGAATCGGAAAAAAAGAGTTAAATCAGATTGCAAGAAGATCTGCATTTCTTAGAGGCAGAGTCTGCTATTGATTAGAAGACTTCTTTATGTCTTATATGCCAAGAACTGAGAACATCTGAGTAGAAAAAAAAATCACAGATGTAACAGAAAAAACATATCGAAGTTCTCTTTACTTCCGTGACATACGGCAAAAAGGATTCTGGATCTCATTCAAGACAGTCAAAAAGCTGAATTAATTCTAGGCATTGGAAGCAAAGTGAATAAGAACCTAGCTATGGAACGGACTTACTGCTTTTTTTAGCGAAGTGTGTCGGATTATAAGAGGAATGTGGACCACAACAGAGATCATTTTTCATCGGTTCCAGTTTGAAGAAGCATAATCTGACATTTTAGTATTACTCACAGTGTATATGTCATGTAAGGGAAAAAAATGCTATTCAACTTTTTTGCGGCAAAAAAAAATCTGAGTTAGAATTTATATACGCTATGTTACCGAAAGTAGCAGAGCTGTTCCATGTTTTGCGAATCGGAAGAAATACTTCTTTCACAGGCTTTCTAACTTGGAAAATAAACTCTTTAAGAAAAAATGCCACTGAAGATAAATTGAAGATCTATATCGAATATATCAGGATCTCGCTTTTACAAAAGTATTTGCTTAATATTTACAGAATTATTGCAATTTGGAACAGGCAACATCAGCATTGGTAATCATTAAACAATTTATCTTAAGTTAATTACAACAGAAATAATAATTGTTTAAAAAGATCCTTTATTAAATTAAATATATTTATAGAAATCTGTGAAATGATTCTTTCAGTTATATTCGGTTTTGACGAAAAATGTTTTGGACAAGTCTAAAAGTAACAACTGCTGTTTAATATGTTAGATTTAATGTCTCTTTAAATAATAAACAATTTTTTTTCCAAAATTGAAGTGTAGAGAATATGAACGAGATTTTCATTTTATCTGCAAAAACTGTTTTTCGTAAAAAACGTATATTTTCGAAGTTTGGGCTGCTTTAAATCTGAGCGGCACTTTTTTTTGCAAACAGTGAACCAAATGGCCAAGCCACAAGGACTCCGGGGACTCAGAGAAGGTTGAATACTCACTGGGTAACTATTAGGAGATATATGGTAGTTTCCCCGTCAAGGCCATCCAGCACGTTCTTTAACGTGCACAGGTTATGGATCTACCGCATACGGAGCCACGGCTTAACGTCCCATCCGACGGACGGTGGCTTTTCCAAGGCCATCGGTGTTCCCTACTGACCGTGGACAGAGGGCTGGAAATTTTGCGGAGATAAATCTCAATGCTGACCCAGCTGGGACTCTAACCTGGGAACTGCAGATTACGGGTCTGGCGCGTTACCGACTGAGCCACCCCCGCCCCAAATCTGATAGAAGACTGTCACCAGGCAGGATATGGAAAAAAACTTTTACACATGCTTGTGATGGTGACTCAAATGAGTGGATTAATTCAAAACACACCAAACTGCAATTCCGATATTTTTTTAAGAATAATTGTCACCAAATAATGAAATATATGTTTCTATTTCAACTTTCTTGTGATCTTGCAAGCGAAAACACAAAAGAAACAATAAAAACACTTGCAAAATATCTCCAAAATATGTATATGCTTAATATTTTCTTCGCCTAAGTTTCAACATTAAAATTCTCGAAGAAGCATTCCTTCCCCTCCATAAATCCTATGGCCGGGGAGGGGGGGGGGAGCTCAGTCGGTAGCGTGCCAGGCTTCTAATCTGCAGTTCCCAGGCCAAGTCCCACCTTGCTTACCTCCGCTAAGCCCCCCACCCTGCCATCGGTCAATAGGGGGACAGCAATGGGCTTGGAAAGGCACCGGTTCTTCGGATGGGACGTAAACCCATGGGTCTGTGCGCGAGAAAGAACCATACCCTGTGAACGTTAAACAACACTCTGAATGGCCTTGACGGGAGGCTACCATCTGTCTCCCAACAGCTGTTCCAGTGGTTACCCTAACCTTCTCTGAGCTCTCGGGGTCTTTGTGTTGGGTTGGGTTGGGTTGTTTTACCTCTGAGCGGCCCTTTTTGCACACTATGAGCTAAATGGCCAGGTCACATGGACCCCGAAGGCTCAGAGAAGGTTGAGGGAGGGGACCCACTGGAACAGCTGTTGGGAGACAGATGGTAGTCTCCCGTCAAGGCCATCCAGGTGTTCTTTAACATGCACAGGGTATGGCTCTCCCGCACACGGGGCCACGACTTAACGTCCCATCCGACGGACGGCGGCCTTTCCAAGCCCATCGGTGTCCCCTACTGACCGTGGGCATGGCGGGGAATTTTGCGGAGATAAATCTGACCCAGCTGGGACTCGAACCTGGGAACTACAGATTACGAACCTGGCGCGCTACCGGGGTCTTTGTGACTTGGCCATTTAGCCTAATGTGTGCAAAAAAGTGCCGCCGAAAAGGTTAAACAATTCAATTTCCAATCTTGGGAAAAATACTTGGTTTTAATTTTCTTACTCCCCTTTACCCTCCTCCACAATTCAATGACCGAAATCCTGTTGTTACCACTGTTATTACCCCATTTGGCCTTTTACAATTCAATGTCAAATTCAATCATTACTCACAAATATATTTTTCAAAGTGTCAGAGTCTTTACACACACCCTGTATCTACATAGAGATTTTAATATCCTTGACTACAGCAAAGTTTTAACCCAAAAGTCAAACTTTCTTCAAAAATAACACCTGATTTTGAATGCAAAGTAAAATACTGCCTCTCCTCTTAGACGACATCTTTAAAACATTTCTCCTTTAAAAAGAAAAACAAATCGAAAAGGAATATTTTTAAAGGGAAAAAGTTTTGATGCGGTCATTCCAGCCAAACCATTAAAGCATAACGTTGCGGAAATTCTCATTCGATATTCAAGTTTAGTTTCATGGCCAGTATTTATGGCTACAGAGATGTTCCTTAGCAACACTTTACCTTACAACTGGTGGTTGCAAAGGTGAGGACAGACCGTAGCGCTGGCAGAATGGCTCTTCTAGGAAGACATTGATCTCTCAAGAATCAACCGCAGCTGCTATAACAGCATCTCCATATGCTTACGGAAATCTTTCACAACAGGATTTTGTTTTGAAATGTAGAAAGTTCCAGTCAAGTCGCAATTCTATGTTTCTGTCATCGCTATCAAATCCAAAGCGCGTACTTATGTAACTCTAGTCGATGTTAAACTGATATACAATTCTTTCTCGCTACAATGTTGACATTATGACGACTATTAAAAAGAAAGTTCTTCAATAAATGTTCGTTTTAATCACTTTCTATTGCCCTCGTATTAGGCAACAGGATGATTGTTTTACTTATAAGATTCATATTTTTCACCGATGGGCTTGGAAAGACCGCCGTCTATCGGATTGGACGTTAAGCCGTGGCGCCGTGCGCGGGAGAGCCATGTCCTGTGCACGTTAAAGAACACGCTGGATGGTCTTGACGGGAGGCTACCATCTGTCTCCCAACAGCTGTTCCAGTGGGTCTCCTCCCCCAACCTTCTCTGAACCTGTGGGGGTCCTTGTGACCTGACCATTTAGCCCATTGTTGCAAAAAAGTGCCGCTCAGAGGTAAAACAACCCAACGTTAAAGAACACGCTGGATGGCCTTGACGGGAGGCTACCATCTGTCTCCCAACAGCTGTTCCAGAGGGTCCCCTCATCCAACCTTCTCTGAGCCTTCGGGGTCCATGTGACCTGGCCATTTAGCCCATGGTGTGCAAAAAAAGTGTCACTCAGAGGTAAAACAACCCAACCGGAACATTTTCAGCACACAGTGTTCTAAATGGGTAGATCACAAAGACCCCGAGGGCTCATGCCAGGTTAGGGGACCCACTGGAACAGATGCTGGGAGATAGATGGTAGCTTCCCGTCAAGGCTATGCATCTTGTTCTTTAACGTGCACATGGTATGGCTCTCCCGCACACTGGTCACAGCCTAACGTCCCATCCGACAAACAGCGGCCATTCCAAGCCAATCGATATCCGCTACTGACCGTGGAGAGGACTGGGCGATAAACCTCAATGCTGATCCAGCTGGGACTCGAACCTGGAAACTACAGATGACGAGCCTGGCGAGCTATCGACTGAGCCATCCCCGCTCCTAGCAGCACGCGATTAGAACTTCTTTTCATTGACTCATGAAGTGAAAGTCACCATTTGATTCATCTCTGATTTCATTAAATTACCTGATAGTATGGGGGCGGGGGTGGCTCAGACGGTAGCGCGCCAGGCTCGTAATCTGTTGTTCCCAGGTTCGAATCCCAGCTGGGTCAGCGTTGAGATTTATCTCCGCAAAATTTCCCGCCCTGCCCACGGTCAGTAGGGGACACCGATGGGCTTGGAAAGACCGCCGTCCGTCGGATGGGACGTTAAGCCGTGACCCCGTGTGCGGGAAGCCATACCCTGTGCACGTTAAAGAACACGCTAGATGGCCTTGACGGGAGGCTACCATCTGTCTCCCAACAGCTGTTCCAGTGGGTCCCCTCCCCCAACCTTCTCTGAGTCGTCGGGGTCCTTGTGACCTGGCCATTTAGCCCATGGTGTGCAAAAAAAAAGTGCCGCTCAGAGGTAAAACAACCGAACCCACCCTGGTAGTATTTTCTGGATCAACAACACAGTGCTGAAAAACCTGACAAAGAAAGCTTCCGTCTGATTGCTTGAAAATTTAAATAAATCTATGAGAATGCTATATTTCCCAATAACACGGAATAAGAGCCAATACTCATTATTCCCGCAGAGCTACAGGCCTGCCAGCCTGTTGTCGTGTATAGGAAAACTGTTTGAGAAAATAACAATTTTTTAACAATTTTTGGGGCTAATGACTTTCGACTAAGTCATTAGCACCAAACACCAAGTGTTCCGTGTATATTGAGAAGATTGCTGCTCTGGAAAACAAAAAAAAAATTCTACTGCTGCAGTGTATTTAGTAAAGCATTCGATACGGTATGGATCAAGGGGCTGGTATACAAACTCTCATGTTTTAATTTCCCTGTGGAGATTGTAAAAATGATGCATAATTTATTGAGACAAAGAGGACTTTTCAGTTTCTCATTCTTCGTTCCTACCTTATTGAACATTTATGTTGCTGACATACCTAAGGTTGAAAGAGTTGTCCTAGGATTATATACAGATGATACAACTTTCCTGGCATCATCAATATATCCACGATTAGCAAGTAGAAGAATGCAAAGAATGCTTTCGTTATACGACGAATAGTGTTCCAGATGCAGAACAAAGATTAAAAGATTAGCACAGATAAGAGAGTAGCGGTGCTCTCTACTCGCAGAAGATCGGAGCACGGGATTGGATTGTTTTACCTCTGAGCGGCACTTATTTGCACACATGGGCTAAATGGCCAGGTCACATGGACCCCGAAGGCTCAGTGAAGGTTGGGAGAGGGGACCCACTGGAACAGCTGTTGGAAGACAGATGGTAGCCTCCCGTCAAGGCCATTCAGCGTATTCTTTAGGTTCGAGTTCCAGCTGGGTCAGCGTTGAGATTTATCTCCGCAAAATTCCCCGCCCTACCCACGGTCAGTAGGGGAGACACCGATGAGCTTGGAAAGGCCGCCGTCCTTCGGATGAGACGTTGAGCCGTGTCTCCGTGTGCGGGAAGCCATACTCTATGCACGTTAAAGAACACGCTGGATGGCCTTGACGGGAGGCTACCATCTGTCTTCCAACAGTGTTACAGTGGGTCTCCTCCCCCAACCTTCTCTGAGTCTTCGGGGTCCATGTGACCTGGCCATTTAGCCCATGGTGCGCAAAAAAGTGCCGTTCAGCGGTACAAAAACCAACCTAAATGTCATCAGTTGGCATGTTAAGCCATTGATCAGAGAGCATAGCCTCTGAGGTTGAAGAAAATAATAGCTTTGACGGGAGGCTATCATCTGTCTCCTAACAGCTATGGAGTAGTCCTCATCCCTCAACCTTCTCTGAACACTTTGGGTTGTTGTGACTTGACCACGTAACAAATTGTGCCCAAAAAAGTGTTGTGCAGAAGTTAAATAACTGTACCTCTATGCGCTAATGGATAAATTTTGCCATCGCATCGATATTTTTCCATTCGCATCATGACCTTAGTTGCCTCTGCGGCAGAAAACCTAAAACAACCAACCAACCTACTATTGGCAACTTGCTGATAAATGCCCAGTGTAATATCGCCTTCTTACGCATTCTTCCTTGGCACAGCAGAACGTGTTTTTTAATAATGAGATAAATCTCAATATAATGAGTTAATGTTCATAGATGTCTCATCAATCAAAACATAATCGTTATTAAAAAATAAAGAAATTCTCTTAAAACACACGGAATTGTCTCGCCATTAGCTTATGAGGGGCGAAGTTCCATTTTGAGATTCGAACTATTGATAATCCATAAAGTCAGGCTAGTTCACAAAATTCAGACTGTGATTAACCTGAGCCAAAAGTTCCTCTTCAGCTATTTTACCCACGTGAAGACAAAAAAATAACAGCTCGAAAAGGCACTTTCTGCGAAATAGGGTGGGGAGGGGGGAAGGAAAACAATTTTCGAAGCACAAAGGAAATGACAAGTTTAAGAGCAACCCGCTTCAGTTTTGCGTTTTCAGGAGCTGCACAGAGGTATGTTGAGAGGAGGAAGGTTCCCCAGTATCTAGATTATGCGTCGTGGTGGATGACAGTCGGCCATGATTGATGGCTGCCCCCGATCTTCCTTGTTGCAGTGGAGAAAGGTACGGGGAGGGACCGAGCTCGTGGAAATGCGTCTTTAGACAAAAATGACGGCCGCATACCAAACGACGGGGGGTGGAGGAGGGTGGGGGAAATTTTGATGTCTATAACATGCGAGGTCTCACAACCGACGAAAATTTATGGTCTGGCCTTCGGAAATGACGGAGCTTGGGCGGTGGTAAAACGGATTCTGTTGAAGGGGGTCTCCTCATCGGTCGGAGGCGAGTAGATGTTATGCAGTCTGTGAACGAGGCGAAGAAGAGGAGATTTCGACGCCTGTACGTAGGCGGGATTTTAAAATTTTACTCGGGAGAATTTCGATTTGATACACTAGGCGAAATCTAGATAGAGTATGGGAAGATGTAATTTCGATATTCAAAATTCTCTATTTGAATAGAAGGAAGACGCTCTAGGTTGGTATAAGTAGTCGGAATTATTATTAACATCTAGAAGATCGAAGTCACACTTATAGAGTCACTTATATGATTATAGGGGTTCAGAGAGAGGCGGGGGTGGCTCGGTCGATAGCGCGCCAGGCTCTTAATCTGCAGGTTCGAGTCCCAGCTGGGTCAGCGTTGAGATTTATCTCCACAAACTTCCCCGCCCTGCCCACGGTCAGTAGGGGACACCGATGGGCTTGGAAAGGCCGCAGTCCGTCGGATGGTACGTTAAGCCGTGGCTCCGTGTGCGGGAGAGCTGTACCCTGTGCACTTTAAAGAATGCACTGGATGGCCTTGACTGGAGGCTACCATCTGTCTCCCAACAGCTGTTCCAGTGGATCCCCTCCCCAACTTTCTCTGAACCTTCGGGGTTCTTGTGAGCTGGCCATTTAGCCCATGGTGTGCAAAAAAGTGCCGCTCAGAGGTAAAACAACCCAACCGGGCTCAGACAGATAATAACAGAAAAATTAACTTTTAAATATAAATGTTTGATAACTAATATTTTATTAAAAATCAACTGGCAGTTATTTTAATACTGGCGGTTTTTATATTTCTTTAAAATACGACGGCGGTTTTTTATATTCTTGAAAATATTTTTAATATTTTAACAAATTTGTAATAAATAAATTGCTTAATTTTATGCTACTTAAAGATATAGTTTGTTACTAAAATATAGACATATTAAATTACTTATAACTTTATAATAATAAATAAATATGCCCTAAAGCAGCTGCTTGCCACAGAGGTCTGACAGGAGTCTGTCAGTTTATACGCCATAGTGCAAAGGTCTGCGAGGATGGCGGAACCTCAGAAGAAAAATAACAAAAACATCCATGCCTTACCCGGGGTTCGAACCCCCTTTACACATACCTAATTTCCCTCCTTTTATTCAAGGAGGTCTAATCTAAGTGGCCTTGCTTCTCGGGGCTTTTTTAAATTTTGGGGTAAGGGAGGGGGGGGCTTGATTTCCTTTTGTATAAATAGATTAAATGAAATATCGTATATTTCTTAGATTATAAATAAAAAAATAAATAGCCCCTCAAGCAGCTACTTGCCACAGAGGTCTGACAGGAGCCTGTCAGTTTATATGCCATAGTAGAAGATCTGAGAGGATGGCAGGAACATAGTTATAAATGTTTTGTTTCGACAGAAAAATCTTAGAAATTCGTGGATGCAGTATCAAAATATGTACTTGTAAATTTGTATACTCTGTAAATATTTTTAGCTAGTTTGATAAAAGGAACAATATTTTGAATACCATGAAGCGTAAAGTAGGAGCTGGACTGAAAACGTTTTAGAAACTCTGCCTTAAGCAATTAGAAGGATATATATGTATACACTAAAGGGAAAAAATTTCAGCACGTGGAAGGATTAATGCCATTTTATTGAAACGCAGGCATCTGTTAACATACACTGAGATGAACGATTGATTATATTATCAAAAACCGTCCCGCACAGCAATGCATTCATGAACACGGCAGGGAAGCTTATCGTATAGCTCTATAATGTCCTCCTGAGGGATAGAACGCCAAATTGCGAGAAGTCGCTGTTCCATTTCAACAACAGTGGTTGGCGCACTTCTTGGGTTCGTGTTCAATAGGTGAAAGATCTGGCGAGCGTGCTGGCCATGGTAGTACCTGAACGTTTTGCTCGTATAGATACTGCAGACTAATGCGGGCTCTGTGGAGACGGGCATTATCTTGCTGGTAAAAGGTTCCGTGCTGCTGAACAAATAGGACAGCCACTGGCTTCAAAATGTTGGTAACATATCGTTGGGCAGTTAGAGATCCCCTTATAATGACCAATTCTGACCGAGATGTCCGACTAATGACACCCCATACCAAAACACCAGGTGCTGGAGCTGAGTGACGATGTCGCACGCACTGGGTGGCGTTCCTTTCCCCTGGATGACGGCGAACAAGTTGACCACAGTCGTGCTGACCAAGACAAAAACGAGGTTCGTCACTAAACGCACGGTACTCCATTCTTGTTCGTTCCAGTTATGCCTGAGGCGACACCACTGAAGACGTGCTTGCATTTGGGCAAATGAGAGGGGCAAAGGCAATGCCGGACGATAGGCTCGCAATGAAAACTGCAAAAGCCCGTTGTTTACCGTCCGCCTGGTAGGTATTCGATGTGTGTTACCTGTTTCCATCTCTTTGAAGTTGCCGTAATCGCGAATCTGCCACACAATGCCATGCGTCGCAAATGGCAGTCATGTCGCTCCGTGATCAAACGTCGTCTACCTGATTCTTGTCGCATGTGTTGGATCCTTCTTGAACCCACTGGCGCCATATGTGTACGATGATGCTGGGACTGTGGCCACATCTCTTTACGACAAACCAGCTTCTCTAAAGCCGATGATTGTTCCACGCTCAAAGTCTGTCAACTGTTGGAACGGCATCTTTAGCGTTTTAGAACAATTTCCACAACGTTTTGTGGGGCGGGGGTAGCTCAGTCGGTAGCGCGCCAGGCTCGTAATCTGTAGTTCCCAGGTTCGAGTCCCAGCTGGGTCAGCGTTGAGATTTATCTCCGCAAAATTCCCCACCCTGCCCACGGTCAGTAGGGGACACCGATGGGCTTGGAAAGGCCGCCCGTCTGTCGGATTAAGCAATGGCCCCGTGTGCGGAAGAGCCATACCCTGTGCACATTAAAGAACACGCTGGATGGCCTTGACGGGAGGCTACCATCTGTCTCCCAACAGATGTTCCAGTGGGTCCCCTCCCCCAACCTTCTCTGAACCTTCGGGGTCCTTGTGACCTGGCCATTTAGCCCATGGTGTGCAAAAAGTGCCGCTCAGAGGTAAAACAACCCAACCCAACCCACAACGTTTTGTCAACCAGGGAGCTTTAGCTGCCTTTGTGTTTGACTGCTCAGCACCTGTGACGTCAGCTCGTGCCTGTCGAATCGTTTTGATCGTCCCGCAAACCTAATCTTTTTCATGCATTTCCATATACTACCTACCGCCTCCCAAAATTTCGTCACAATAACTTCTTGCAAGTGTTGCATTATTTCCTGTAGTGTATATATACCACGTTACGAAAAGTATTGGTACGCTTCCATGTTAAGTGAATTAACTTCGACATTCCAAAACTCACTAATTTCGAAAATAACCTTTAGAAACGTCTCTAGAGAAAAATTGACGATATTAATCAAACTATCTCTAACGCTCGATTTTTTAGGAGTATTTATTTAATACTGGCCGAACGGCACTCGGAGATGCCCCAGTCTCGCTCTTAATCTGTATGTTTTATTTTTTAATGTACTGAAGTTTAGTTTGTGTGTCTCTCCCCCCGACTTTTAGCACAGATTCAACCACAAAGAATTGCCCGGCGTTGTTCAGGTAGTTTCTGACGTCAGCGCGCATTCTCCTAGCCTGCAAACCATCGAGATTTCAACAGATTTTGATGCTTTGTGGTTCCTGATATAGCTGACGGAATGGTCCCAAATCTCATATGTTGATTCCACCTACCTAACTCCATGTTGTGTTACAAAATCAGGACCTTAACTACAATGGGACGCCTGTGATGTTGCTTCTTCGTTTGTTTGTCTATTGGGACCACTTAAGAATGTCCCCTCGGTTCGATCGCAATACGCGACGGGTGAAAGAGTCTTTCGGAACAAAAATCAAAGATTTTATCACAATTGGAGGGACTCAATACTGAGGCTCCTCCCCAATAAATTGGTTCAACTTCAGCCTTTACTTTAAAATAACAAATATTTATTTAACCTTCCAAACATGCTTGATGGACAAGGACATATGCTCAATTACATAGATTACAACAACAGCTTACTATGCCTGTTTTCACAGAATCTCTGTGAATGCACTGTTTCACAGCTGCATTCACAGAGCCCAATGCCATTATTACCAGTCGGCATTTACCAGCTTTACAATTTATTGTCTGCCCGCTTTCGTTCCTCGACTGGCTCTGTCCTCCTCATTGCCAAACCCTTTCTTCCTTTCTCTCTCTGCTCGGCCATCTGGGAAGGTCGTTAACCACTGGGTCACTTGTCAGTGGACGCAAGCGTTTTGGGTGACCTCCGTCCCTCCGGGACTGCTACTTCAATTAACTCTGATGCTGGGACAGAGGGCCTCCCACGTAGCATATGCCTTTTTGGTGAAATCCAAAATAATATATAAAACATGAACAAAAAAAATATCTAAAAAGGCCTCTAGCCTGACACCTCCCTGCCAGAAGTCAGTAGTTAGTCCTGTTAACTGCTGACTAAAAAGTCAAGTTGAACGCTGAAAATTAGAGTTCATTTTCGCGTAAATCTTAGAGTTCAATGCCATAAAATTCAGAGTTCGAAGGCGCTTTACGAATTCTATAAATTCTCTGCGAATTGGCACATCTTTACACATCTATGTACACTACACTTAAATATAAAATAACTTCTAGGTATATCCCGGTGCACTGAGTCTAAATATTGTCTTTTTGCTTCAAACAAAAAAATCCTGGTGACAGAAGTAGTTGTCCGAGAGTACACAGTTTATAAATTAATTCTCTCACTAATAACTGTCTTTGACGAAGGTATGCCGTACTGGCGGTGTTCATTCGTTCACAGGTGACATCCCATGTAAAAGGCTATGCACACCTTTCGTGACTACCTAGATATCACCTTCCCGTACGTACCCTCTGACTCTACAGGCTGAAAGTCGTCGACATTGGCGTCGGCCTGACCCATTGTTACCTCCAAATGCCATGTTCGCCCCCTCCCCTGCATAATTTTGATCATCGTAGACATCGAGTCTGACAGATTGCTGCACATGTTTGGGCTGGGAGATAGAACGGCGTTGATTGAATGGTCTCCATGGAGCATACCTTTCCCTTTTTCTAACTGGAATTTCTCTACCTCTTTCATAGCAGCTTCCTGTATTGGCCCACGGCTCGTGGATTTTCCTCCTGGGGTTACCAGTTACAGGCCTTCTCTTCATCTTTCTAATTAGCTTACTATAAGCTTCCACACTCAGAAGTACCTCCTTCCGCAGATTTGCTACTACTGCGCATAGTACTTTCATTTCTCCGCCACTCCCAGTGCTATTGCCTGTACCATCAGTCAAACTTAAAGGCAGCTCTTTTACCTCTGCCTTTTTGGCAACACCAAACGGTCCATGCAACAACAGATGGTCTTTTACCGGGTGTTTTTCTTCGTTCAGCATCCCCTTTCTGATTACTGTCAGGTCTGCTCCCGAATCCACGACTGCTCTAGCTGTCATTTCGCCACATCTGATTCGAACCTCTTTATAATCTACTGGGATACGTATCTTTCCCTGTCCCATTATTCGACTGCTTGGACTTTGCTTTGAATGTGTCATAACCCTTCCTATTGTTGCCTCACAAACATCTTCAGTATTCTGATCCAAGGTGCTAACTTGATACACCTGAGTTTGGCTCTCACGGTCCCCAGTTCTCAGTGGGCAATCTCTCATCAAATGTTGGTCGGATCTACATTTATGGCACCTCCTTACCTTTGGGACATTTCTATATTCAGCTAAATTAACTGCCGGTTGATACCCTCTGCTCGAATAATTTCTCTCTGAGTCTATCCTCTGCTGGGGGGAAACAACACGTTCTGCATTTTGTCTATGCCTTAACTCTTTAAAAGTTTGGACCTCTTCCGTTCCGTTTACACTGGCTAAGATGGATTTCTGCCCACGTTGCTATTTCGTCTGCTTTTGCCCATGACTCCGCCTCTTTCTGTACTACGTAAGCATGAGTGTCTTGAGGAAGGCTATCACGTAACTTATCCGATACTATCAGGTCCATAAGCTCCTCAAATTTTGTCACCTTCCTACTGCGGACGTAGTAATCCCAGCTATTTCTGAACCTCGAGGCTAATTGATTATATGACTCATTCGGTTCTTTCGTGACAGTTTCAAACTTTCTCTTGTACGCAGAGGGAGTGAGCTTAAACACTTTTAATACGGCCTCTTTAACTTTCTTATAATTTGCAAAATCCTCTGCACTTAATTTTCGAAAAACGTGATTTGCATATTTACCGTCTAAAAAAGAAATGACTTTGCCTTGAAACTCCTCTGGTACTTCATATATCTTAAAACCCTTTCCGCTGTCTCAAAGAGATTTATCACTTCTGGGTTTTTAGGGCTTCCGGCTAACATATTTCCCAATAATTTTATATAATTAGCCAGCCGCGCATCTGCTGGATTACTAGAAACTGCCACCGTTCGCACATCACCCCTCTCCTTGTTTGCATTCCTCATTTGCAGTTCCAGCATTCTATACTCATGCTCTCTCTCCTTTTCCATTTCTCTTTCTGCTGCCTCTCTCTCCTTTTCCCTTTCTGCCGCCTCTCTCCCCTTTTCCCTTTCTGCCACCTCTCTCTCCTTTTCCCTTTCTGCTGCCTCTCTCTCTTCCCTTCTCAGCTGCATCTCTAACCTCATCCTTTCTAATTCAAAATCATTTCCCATCCTTTCTTTAGCTCTCTGCTTTCTGGTAACGCTCTGCAGAATATCCGTATCGTTGTCATTGCCATAATCCCTCAACCCTTTCATGTCTTCCGCAGCATCAGACTCTCTGTCTATTGTCACCTCCTCGCTTCCCTGGCACTCCCTGAAACACCACCCTGCGTGCTATCCCTTTCTATGTCTGTGTAGCCTCGCCTTAACTCATCCCTTTCCCTATCGCGACCGCTCCTAAGCTCCATTTTAGCTCGTACAGGCCTCTGCCGTATCTAACTACTCACCCCTAGAGTAAGAGGATACTTACCTCGGATGTGACGACAGGAACGAACCGCCTCGTCAGTCTGCCACCTGAAGCACACAGTCGGAACACTCTTGGCAGTATCAGCCTTGCATTGGTCAGCTCCCAGTGGATGTTGAACTTTTCCGTCACCTTCACAGCTTTTTCCACAGTTCGAACGTGATGCACGATTCTTCAGGTACCTACACAGCTATTCTATCGCCTGAAGCACACCGCAGGACACTCTTGGCAGTATCAGCCTTGTTCTGGTCAGCTCACAATGGATGTCGGAACTCTTCCGTCACCTTGGCCGCTACTTTCACCTCTGTTGCTTACTGTCGACTGCGCCACTTTGTGATGTTGCTTCTTCGTTTGTTTGTCTATTGGGACCACTTAAGAATGTCCCCTCGGTTCGATCGCAATACGCGACGGGTGAAAGAGTCTTTCGGAACAAAAATCAAAGATTTTATCACAATTGCAGGTCTCAATACTGAGGCTCCTCCCCAATAAATTGGTTCAACTTCAGCCTTTACTTTAAAATAACAAATATTTATTTAACCTTCCAAACATGCTTGATGGACAAGGACATATGCTCAATTACATAGATTACAACAACAGCTTACTATGCCTGTTCAGCTGCATTCACAGAGCCCAATGCCGTTATTACTAGTCGGCATTTACCAGCTTTACAATTTATTGTCTGCCCGCTTTCGTTCCTCGACTGGCTCTGTCGTCCTCGTTGCCAAACCCTTTCTTCCTTTCTCTCTCTGCTCGGCCATCTGGGAAGGTCGTTAACCACCGGGTCGCTTGTCAGCAGACGCGAGCATTTTGGGTGACCTCCGTCCCTCCGGGCACTGCTACTTCAATTAACTCTGATGCTGGGACAGAGGGCCTCCCACATAGCATATGCCTTTTTGGTGAAATCCAAAATAATATATAAAACATGAACAAAAACAATATCTAAAAAGGCCTCTAGCCTGACAATGCCTTAAAATAATAATGCCTCTGAAAATGCGGGGAATCTGGCAACGGCAGCAGATTTAAATTTTATTAAATTTTACGTTCGCAGTTAAGGAGTTGTAAATGGCAACAATACATTTGACAGCTGTAACGGTCAGATGCCTTCCTTCCTCTATGGTCAGATGATGCGATTCCGTCCCCCCCACCTCCCAAAAAGAAGGTCGAAGAGACCGGACCGGATGTAAGAGTGCTCAAGAGTCATCACTCGTTCATTGTATGGTCAGATGATGCGACTCCGACCCTCCCCCACCTCCCAAAGAGAAGGTCGAAGAGACCAGACCGGATGTAAGTGGGCTCAAGAGTCATCACTCGTTCATTGTATGGTCAAATCATGCGACTCCGTCCCCCCCCCCCCCCACCTCCCAAAGAGAAGGTCGAAGAGACCGGACCGGATGTAAGGGGGCTCAAGAGTCATCACTCGTTCATTGTATGGTCAGATGATGCGACTCCGTCACCCCCCCCCCACCTCCCAAAGAGAAGGTCGAAGAGACCGGACCGGATGTAAGGGGGCTCAAGAGTCATCACTTGTTCATTGTATGGTCAGATGATGCGACTCCGTCCCCCCCCCACCTCCCAAAAAGAAGGTCGAAGAGACCGGACCGGATGTGAGGGGGCTCAAGAGTCATCACTCGTTCATTGATAGATACCGGGATCGGTATATGTCTCCCTATTGACCCTTTTATGTAGAAATTACCACTCTGAGACAAGGAGCAAAGAAAAGACTTTGTTCCTGGGTCCTTCTGTTTTAGAACGTGTTGCAGGTCGGAGGAAAGGCTCCGAACAGGATAAGAATTCGGCTTGGGGTATATCCCAACCAAGGCCAGCGTTTTCGGACAAGATTTCTCTGAGGCTAGACGAGAGAGCCTGCCATGAATCGTTGCCAAGTGCGAAGTCTTAGTGAAAGGTCGATCTTGTATTATACTGTTATTGTAACTATAGTTAATAAATGTGTTGTGCATATCATACAGTCTGTGATATTTTATGCGACCACCCAGCTCGCCATTTTCCTGACATATACAATACATTAGGTACCTTTTGAATCAAATGCTTGGGACCCGCGCCAATCCATAAAATTTGTGATCTCTACGAAAGAACACCTTTTTACAACAGCGATTACTGTTTCCAGTAGGAATAGCATGGCAAATATATGGTCTTCTAACAAGCCCACATTTCCGGAATTTCGACTTGAAATTTGGCACTGCAATCCGGACTTAACCACTGGTGGTGAAGTCTAATATTCATCAATTGCATTTTGAACAACTTTGGTTTACAAGTAGATTGCATGGAAAAAAATAATCATCCTGTAAATTCTCACCAGAGAAGAAATGCACTTTTTACGAATATACAAAACAAGAAACAGAAATGATTGATTTGAAAGGACTTACATTCATATATTCCAGAACCCCAATCAAGGATGTTGGAAATCTGAATAAAATGACAGTCTATAAAAAGATTATTTTTTTCTTTTGTATTTTTAGTGTCGCGTCTGTCAAGACAAATAACGATTCTTTAGAGTACTAAACCCTTCTTTTTTGAAGTAGACTTTTTATGCACTTGTAAGTGTAAGAGCCATCGCAAAAATTGAGTCAATGGTTGCTATGGTTACGGCAGGCAGTAAGTAAAGAGAATACGATAATGGAAGGAGCCGAGTTATTTTAAGGTTGACAATGGGTTGGTGTGCCGTTGAAGCTTTAAAGATGTTGTTTTGGTGCAGAATTTTTTAAAAAAAACTTGGCTGCGAGAAGAGGAATGCTGAAGAGACCTAACTGTGTGATGCCGCTGCCAAAAGATGATGGGATGGTTTCGTTAAAGAAAAACTTTTAAGTCTCAAAGAAAAAGCTTGGGAATGTTTTGAAGTAGATAAGAAAATTTTAAAATTCTTTCTGATATAAATATGAACAAAATCTGAAGATTTTTTTTTCAGTTGACTTCAACCTACTTTCAAATGAGAGCTGTTTGATTGAAAGTCTTATGTACACTGGTGTCCAGAAATTAAATTACAACCCCGTATATTGTTGACATTGGGTTCTTTTACCTCTTAGTGGCACTTTTTTTCACACAGTAGGTTAAATGGCAGGTCATAAGGAACCCAAAATCTCAGAGAAGTTTCGGGAAGAAGATCCATTGAACAGTTAATAAGAGAAGGATCGTAGCCTCCCGTCAATGATATCCAGTGTGTTTTTTAACGAGCACAAGGAATGTATTTCCTGTCCACAGAACCACGAAACTTTCCATCCGATGGATTGCGACTCTTCGAAGCCCATCAGTTTCTTCTTCTGATGGAGAGAAGAATGAGGGTTTAGTACATATAAATCTCAACGATAAATCTCACAGTTGGGACTTAAGCCTAGAAACTGCAGATTACGAACTGGTGTTACTTCCTGAGCGCTTCCCCCCCCCCCCCCTCTAGATCAATGGTAAATTAAATTCGAAGCTCGAAATCTGATATTCTCGGATAATGAGCACTCACTGTGTCCAAGTCGAAATTTAATTTCTTTTGCCATAACTCTGCCCTCAGGTAGAAAGTGGACATAGATGGTCTTGGAAAGACCTCTGTCCATCATATGACACGTAAATCTGCTGGAGTTGGGTTGGGTTGTTTTACCTCTGAGCGGCACTTTTTTGCACACCATGGGCTAAATGGCCAGGTCGCATGGACCTCGAAGGCTCAGAGAAGGTTGAGGGAGGGGACCCACTGGAACAGCTGTTGGGAGACAGATGGTAGCCTCCCGTCAAGGCCATCCAGCATGTTCTTTAACGCGCACAGGGTATGGCTCTCCCGCACACGGGGCCACGGCTTAACGTCCCATCCGACGGACGACGGCCTTTCCAAGCCCATCGGTGTCCCCTACTGACAGTGGGCAGAGCGGAGAATTTTTGCGGAGATAAATCTCAACGCTGACCCAGCTGGGACTCGAACCTGGGAACTACAGATTACGAGCCTGGCGCGCTACCGACTGAGCCACCCCCGCCCCCAAATCTGCTGGAGAGTCGTATCCTGTGCACGTTAAAAAACTCTCTGGATGGTTTGACAAGAGGCTTTCATCTGTCTTCTAATAGCTTTACAGAGCTTACATAGCTTTACACTTAATCAGATTCGAGCCCTCAATGTTCTTGTGATATGTCTATTTAATCCATAGTAGTAGCATAAATGAGAGTTCTGGCACAGTAAAAGGGTCTAGAGAATTTTCATGAAATTCTCTAGACCTTTTTATTGTGCCAGAACTCTCGTTTATGCTACTACTGTTCATTCTGTAGATAAAAGTGCCATTCAGAGGTAAAATAATTCGACATATACCATAAAATAAAAAAAAGGAACTTTATAATAGAAAGTTTACTTCTTTTACCACAGATTAAGAGCTTTCTTATCAGTTTGACCAACCATTAAATTTTCAGATATGGGTACGTGAAAACCTCCGAAGATGCAATATTTTAGATTTTTTAATAAATTAATTTTTTTTAAATTTTAAGTTTACTAAAAAAAAAATCACCCATTGGTCTGTGAGATCCCCTCCTCTGATCTCCCTCTTCCCAAATTCTCATGGAGATAAAGCTGTTATATCTCCAAGAGGCAATTTTTTGTTCACAATGGACTAAATGGCCAGGTCACAAGCACCCCAAGCTCAGAGAAGGTTGAAACCCATTTGGTAGTTGTTGTTTAGACAGATAGTAACTTCCCATCAAGGCCATCCAGCATGTTCTTTAACGTACACAAAGTATAGCTGTTCCGCAAACGGGGCCACGGCTTAACGTCCCGTCCAACAGACCGCGGCCTTTCCAAGCCAATCATCGTCCCCTACTGACTGTCGACAACGCATGGAGTTTTGCGGAGATAAGTTTCAACGCTGATCCAGCTGGGACTCCAACCTGAGAACTGCAGATTACAAGGCACCCCTACACCAATGTCCTTAGGTCCATCAAAATTAGAGATTTTCAGAAATAAATTATTACAGAAAAATGTCCCGTAGACAAGAAACACTTGAAATAATTTGCTGAAAAAAAAAATTGGTCGCCTTGAGTGAGATTCGAACCCACGTTTTCCAGAAGCATTCAGGGCAATAAACTTTTTCCAACTAATTATTAGAGCCCTTCACTTCTATTAAACAAGATCAGCGAAATTCTTTGATTTCACTTCTATTAAAGCATTTATCATTTAAGCGAAAAAAAAAGCAGTATGAGGTAACAAGTTAATTTCGAACATAAATCCAGGGATTATTTCGCAAAAGTCGGGAACAAACGTTCTATTTGTGAACCCGAACCTAAATCCCAATGCGGCAGAATGAAAGCAAGAAAGAAAATTGCATGTCATTTGCGAAAATATTCTTTGGAAGACGCAATTAACATTCGCCTAGCATTTAGACGGCTGCAAAAATATCCATTCAGAGAATAATAGCTAAAAGGATCGAACAATTTTCGCATCTTCTTAACTTTCTCAAGAATAAATAACATCTGTTGCGAGATATGAGAAGCTGGAGAGTCTTTGTCGCAGGAGGATTAGTCGAAGCAGACTTATTACGAAGGGGAATCCCTGTGCAATGCCCCTAAGCATCTTATACGACAAAATGTAATAGACTTTTAAGCTGAAAATCCAGCTTGCCGCTCCAGTTACTTTAGCACGGGGCATCTGAGGATTGTATGGCCAAATTGGAAACCAAAGAATAACGGTAAAGATAATAAGTTCCACCTGCCTGGTACTGATCAGAGTTGCTATAACATTTATTAAGTGGATAGGTATGACAAGAAAGATTCCAGAAAGCAGATGGGTTCGCGATACAACAGAAAAAGAAATTAAGTTCGAATCTCGCTAAACCTTCAAAGAGCTTCTCACTAGTCCTGCCTCTAATACTGTAAATGTCAACAGTAGCTTTTTGTTCTCAAGTGTCTAATACGATGCCTAGAGAATTTAGTATTATGATATCTAGTAAATGCTTAGCGACACTCGTATCACAATATAGTAAGTCTAACATTACAAAAATCTAGTAACAGGTTACCGGGCACAGAATTATCACAGAGTGTACGATACAGAATGTCAATTCCCTATACCCTGAGGTAGCTCAGTTAGTATCGAACAAGGCTCGTAATCTGCAATTCCCAGGTTCGAATCTCACCTGCGCCAGAGTTGAGATTTATTTCTGATAAACCCCGCCTTCTACTCTGTGAGAAAGGAACACCGATGATAGACTTGGAAAAAACCGCCGTCCGTTGAATGGGATGTTAAACCGTGGCTTCTTGTGAGTGAGGGTCCATATCCTGTGCACGTTAAAGAACACGCTAGATGGCATTGACGAGAAGCTTCCATTTGTCTACTAACAGCTGTCTAGTCTGTCCCCTCCCCCTAACCTTTCCTGAGTCCTAGGGGTCTCTGTGACCTGGCGATTTAATCCCCTTATGTGAAAAAAAACTTCCGCTCAGAGGTAAAACAACCCACCAAAGGTTTGGAAACGAACTTCTACAGAAACAACCTGCAACTGAACAGGACCAGATCTTGGGGGAAGTGGGCCATGCCTCCCCTTTTCAGATTGCGAGTAAAGGTATAAGAGGCAAAAAAATTATTAATATTATATTTCATGCATTTTTCAATAAATTTTTTAAAAACCCGTAAAATGGAGGGGAAAATATTATATTACATTGCAAATCAAATATCTTGCTCCCCAAGCCTCTTGCCAGCCAAAAAAGTGTAAAAAAAAAGGGGGGGAGGGGCTTTTTGCATTTTTTGGCTTGATTTCGTTTCTTGCACCTAACTCCCACCCCTCGTTTTTTACTAAATCCGGGACTGAAACTGATTACCTTTTATTCATCTCGCATAAGAATAAATTTGTCGTACTTAAAATTCAACTGTATTGTTTTTAATTTGTAAAAGAAAACAAATAGGCAATTAAATTTAGATTATTCTATAATATTTTCATATTATCAGAAGGAAACATATTTTTTTATTTCATATTCCTTTTAAACTGCATGGATTGCTATAATTTGCAATTGTGAACAGGATGACGACATGTAAAATTAGCTCCATTTCATCTGTTCGAAGGAATTTCCAAAAAAGTAGAGGAAGCTGATATAACTGTTGATGAGATATGTGGTGAATTTCATGTTACTAAACAAACTGTGCCTGATATAAAAAAAATAAGACAAAGCAATTCGCTCTTAAAGTTAACACTTGTATCAATGGAACAAATGTTGCTCAATGGGTGATTAAATGCTTGGCAAATCCCCATCCAACAGACTATCGTTGTTTCAAGGCATCATAGTGTCACGCAAGAAGTTATGCGGAAGGAAGTACCTGAATGAAGTGATGGTGGCTTTTGAGGAGCTTCAGGACAAATTGGATGATAGCAGAGTGTAAAAGACATTGAACAATATCAGGAGCTATACCGTTAACCCAGCCATTTTTCAACAGGGCTAATGACTGACAAGACACAAAGACCTTTGCTAATGGATGGAAGAAGATCCTCTCTGACAGAGATGTGGATCTTGACTTTGAGGAATTCTAACCAACAGGTTTAACAAAACTTCGTTCTTGGCAGGAGAATCTGATGCTATAGAAGATATTGTATAATGAATGGATGCAGATGTGGGGGATCTTTATACCAGATTTTGATTGCAAAGGAGATTGTCCAAGGTGTTTCGGCTGCTGCCTTGGAAAAACAAGACACAGATGAGGATAAATAATGGAGAAAGCAATAGACAAATCTAAACGTTTGTAAATCAGAGACGCCCTGGATAAGGTTGTGAATTTCAGGAGCGTGAATGAATGCGGAGAAATATTATCTTACGATCAGCATTTGAGGATTCTAAGGGAGATTTAATTTGAAATCAACGACAGAATTTTACCCAGATGAAAACTGATACGTTGCCTAAGCTTACACCACTTTCAAGATCAATGTTTCTTGGAAGCAGTCCCGGATCTAGAACAAAAAAAAAGGGTGTGGGGGGAGGAAGTGGCTCGATCAAGCCGTAAGAGAGTTAAAGGAGATGCCAAGAGACTGGATTTCCATTTCACTATAACGTTTTCCTCTCCGCTTCAAAAAATATTCTTGAAAAATGCATGAAATATGAATGATCGATGGGCTTGAAGAGTATTCTTTTCATCAGTTTGGAGATTAAGGTGTTGTCAGGGCGAAAGAGTAACATAGTTTGTGCAAGATAAATCTCTCTGAATAGCCATCAAGCAAATCTCCCATATTTCTTTAGAATTCTTTATCTACCTTGTCATGGGGCGGAGGTGGCTCAGTCTGTAGCGCGCCAGGCTCGTAATCTGTAGTTCCCAGGTTCGAGTCCCAGCTGGGTCAGCGTTCAGATTTATCTCCGTAAAATTCCCCGCCCTGCCCACGGTCAGTAGGGGACACCGATGGGCTTGAAAAGGTCGCCGTCGGTCGGATGGGACGTTAAGCCGTGGCCCCGTGTGCGGGAGAGCTATACCCTGTGCATGTTAAAGAACACACTGAATGGCCTTGACTGGAGGCTACCATCTGTCTCCCAACAGCTGTTCCAGTGGATCCCCTCCCCCAACCTTCTCTGAGCCTTCGGGGTCCATGTGACCTGGCCATTTAGCCCATGGTGTGCAAAAAAGTGCCGCTCAGAGGTAAAACAACCCAACGCTACCTTGTCGCGGATGATCTTGTGCTGACCATTCAGCTCAGTGGGCAGCAGAAAATGATACTTCATGAAACACGAGCTTCTTGCATTATGGCGTAATGAAGGAATGTCTGAAACCGATCTTTAGCAAAGTAGAATCCGCGGTCCCTACGCGTGACCAGGGGATCCGCGAGATTATCTTTGTCTTCCTATTATAAGTTAGAAAAAATTTGTCATTAAATCATTAAGGTAAAAAAGAAATATTGTAACCGGTATTTAATGTTTGTAAACATGGTACAGGCGTTAAAAGATTTGAAATGTATTATTTTATTTGAATCTTTGATACGCAGATAAATTAAATATAGAGGGATGAGGGGTCCTTGAGTGAGCAAATTTTGTTAATAAATGTTGGGTTTTTGTTAACTGTAAAATTATCTCAGTTTTCATTATTGCAAATGTCTGTTAATTTGGTTGTGGGTCCGGGAATTTGCCTTGGATTTGGCAGCAAGTAACGCATCACGGCCTAAGTGTTTGTACCGCCCTAAATATACACGGGGGGGGGGGGGGGGGGGACAATAACAACATTTAGCATTCAAGTCTTTAATTTTAGTTTTAAATTTAACTGTATGAAATCTTCATTGATGCAATCATGTTTTAGAAGACCATCACTAGCATGTCTGCTGAGAAGCAAATCTACACCTTGGAGATGCTTTCCATCCTGCCTCCCTGAAGAGAGAAATTTAAAATTAATTTTAAGTATCTGACCTTTACCTACCCATCTGGTCTCTTGCAAGCTCAGAATATTTAGCTTATAACGCTGAAATTCCTGTGTGAGAAAATCAAGAGAATAGTCTCTATGCAAAGTCCTGACATTCCACGTACCTACGAAGAGAAAATAATTGTAGTATTTTTAAAGAAACTAGGTTTATTGAGAAACGTAGGGCCAACAATATCAAACAGCCCCCTAATCGAAGGTACGGGACAAAGATCCTAACTCCCACTGCTAAAGTCTGAAACCACCCATGCTGGTAGGAACTTGAGACACCACCTTTGGAAGTGGACCTTTTCAAGAACCAAAATCTAGATAGAAACGGACCTGCCTGAGACACTATGTAAAGCCAACCTGTAAAGTTAAGTGACTGTAAAGTTGGAGTAAGTGTAAAGCCAAACTAGGTAAAGTAAAGGTTCAGACACCTGCCTTTGATAGTATTATCCACCAGCTGATATAAAGTCTGTGCCTCTGCTCATTTAAGACTGGCAATTCATTCTGTTCTCTTCCAGAAGAGAATAACTCACTCGAGAGAAGCTGACGATATGCTCCACGAGAAGGCGGGATCTGACATAGGTGCTAGGCCTGACCGGCTCGGTACACAGATCTTCCAGTGTATGCCTAATTACCATTCATAATATGTGTTTAATTGTTATAAGATTAAAGAGAATGAATTTAACTGCAGAACGAACATTCATTGGTTAGCAATAACATGTTATTGAAGTAAATAGCATTGGATGACACTGACCGCATTCGACGTATAGCGATGTAACGAAAATTGCCTTAGATATCATTATTTCTGCTGGTTTTCTTTTTATATGTGGAAATAAAGTTTTATGCTTAGAAATAATTTTTATCGTTATATATTTTATTCGGCATAATTTTTGTTATACGTTCTCATCACTGCTCTTAATATGATTTTCTTTTGTTATTGTTCTACACCCCACCAGATCTAGTTGATGGGGGGTAAGAACCAGGGGCAACCGATAGGTTAGACCCCAACATAATGGCTGATGATTGCGTTGTGTTTTCAATGCTGTTTGCAAGGGGGAGCTTCCTTATCATCAATAAGAACTCCTTCGTACAGGAAGGTACATAACAAACATAATTTATTCGGAAAATACACGACCGATCATCTGGGGTCGGGTCACAATTCCAAATACTATAGTACACGCCAGGCAACTGAACCTTATTGGTGAAATATTCTGGGAGACGCAGAGAGAAAAGGGGGACATTTAGGGACTAATAAAATAAATAAATACCCCCTCAAGCAGCTGCTTGCCACAGAGGTCTGACAGGAGCCTGTCTGTTTATATGCCATAGTAGAAGATCTGTGAGAATGGCAGGACCTCAGCAGAAAAACGACACATACATCCATGCCTTACGCGGGGCTCGAACCCAGGTCCCTTAGATCAGTAGCCAAGCGGGCTAACCACTCGGCCATGGGACGGACTGGGATAGTGTAAAAGTCTGTAGTGCTAAAACTAAAGAATCTCAGAAAAACGGCTGCTGACCTTTTTAGCTTAGTTTGCTCCATCGTTGAGCTCTTTCTCGCCTGTTATACTGGGGCTCGACCAAGGGAAGATCCTCCGCACTCTGGGAATTGTCGTCCAGGCTCCATTAGTGGCACGAATAGTTCATCGGTGAAAAACACATCATAAGTCCGCTGGTGACGAGGCTGGCGGCCCCAGTGGCTTCGGCAGGTAGCTTGAAAGGGGGACTTTGTCCCTCTCTATTCGCAGGTCGCTCCAGGGGCTGGGTCGCTCGCTGTATGCTGCGTGGTTGCCTGCTGCTCACTGATCTTTTCTCTCGGAGAAGAGGTCTCGGCGACGGCTTGTGTGATTTTTCAAGTTGGCTGCATCAGGAGGGTGGGGTACGCTTTTTCTTCACCCTTTCTTTCCTAATCGTCTGTCTCGGCCTACAGCATCTTCGACCGCTACTTAGCTGCTTCGCTTTCCATCTTCCTGGGGGTCTATTGTCTCTTTATGCTCAGAGCTCACTTCGGGTCGCACGTCCACACACCAGCACACACACTTCTCTTCTCCTTTGTCGCGCTTCAGAATTCGAAAAGGGTCCCGCAGTCACCTCTCATTGGACAGTAGAGTTCGTCCGGTGACAGCGGTGGCCGAAGATCATTGGTGCGGTCCGTTTTTCATTGGACATCCCAGCATCAGGCGTGATCCTGAGTCACCCCTTGTGCAGTTCTTGGTGACCATTGCTGCGTGTATTGGAAAAACTCTCTTTCCCCTTTTTATGGCTTTGTTTTTCTCGTTTCTTGGATGGAGTGCCGTGTGCAAAGGCCCAGATGGTCCATCGTCCTCAACATGGCGGTCCAAATTGTTGTTTTTTAGCCGTTTCACTGAGGGAAAGTCGGGTGGCTGAGAAAATGGCGACAGATAGTTACGTCGAACTCGGGATTGCAAAATTCCGAGTACGACATTATTATTGGTAGAAACTTTATAAAGTTCTGTTGGCACATCTGAGCGGCATATTTTTCTGCTCACATAGGATTGAATGATCAAGTCCCTGGGATCACAAGGACTTGGTCCACAAGGGTGAGTTAGGTTTGGGGAAAAGAAACCATTGGACAGCTATTAGAAGTCAATGGTAGCTTCCCCTCTCAAATGCCATCCAGCATGTTCCTTAACGCCCCATCCGTCGGATGGCAGCATTTTAAAGCGCACTGGTTTACCCTATTCATTGAATCATTCATCGATTCCAATAAGAAACTTGTTTAACATCTCCCTATATCAGGGGGTCCCTATGTTACGTTTTTGGGAGATTTGTGCCGTTTTTAGAGAGTTGCTCCGAAAAAAAATTGGTTTTCAGAATTTCTTATTTTTATGATGATATGCAATCGGCTATCGATTTACCTGAATTTAATTAACGTGTCTTTGAAATAACACGGTCATTATATTTACGCCTTTTTAAAAAAAAATTATGTTGACTTTTCTTTTGGAATTTATATTGATCATCAAACAGGCGGTGCACTCTGGCGGTATAGAGCCTCGAGAACAGTCATGTCTCTCTAACGCGTGATCACGAGTGTAAAAGTCACGACTCTGTGAGATATAGGCTTACCAACAATCTATGCAGCTTAACTGTACAATCTGCACCGAAATCGCTTAAAGTGGGCGAATTATTGCTGATTCTACATACTGTAAATTATCCGTTACGCATGCGTCATCCTATTGCCCCGTTGTGCAACTGACGTAGTAAAATTTAGTTAAGATTTCTGTGGAGTTACACTTCCGAGAAGAAATATCCCAGTTTCAGCAAACTGAAATCGAAATCGTAACTAAACTGTCCCAGTTTCAGCAAACTGAATTCGAAATCGTAACTAAACTGTCTCAGTTTCAATAAGCTGAAATCGAAATCGTAGCTAAATTCTCTCAGTTTCAATAGCTGAAATCGAAATCGTAACTAAACTGTCCCAGTTTCAGCAAACTGATATCGAAATCATAACTATTCCAGTTTCAGCAAACTGAAATCGAAATCGTAACTAAACTGTCCCAGTATCAGCAAACTGAAATCGAAATTACAACTAAAATGTCCTAGTTTCAGCAAAACTGAAATCGAAATCGTAACTAAACTGTCCCAGTTTCAGCAAACTGAATTCGAAATCGTAACTAAACTGTCTCAGTTTCAATAAGCTGAAATCGTAGCTAAACTGTCTCAGTTTCAATAGCTGAAATCGAAATCGTAACTAAACTGTCCCAGTTTCAGCAAACTGATATCGAAATCATAACTATTCCAGTTTCAGCAAACTGAAATCGAAATCGTAACTAAACTGTCCCAGTCTCAGCAAACTGAAATCGAAATTACAATTAAAATGTCCTAGTTGCAGCAAAACTGAAATCGAAATCGTAACTAACCTGTCCCAGTTTCAGCAAACTGAATTCGAAATCGTAACTAAAATGTCCCAGTTTCAGCAAACTGAAATCGAAATCGTAACTAAAATGTCTCAGTTTCAGCAAACTGAATTCGAAATCGTAATTAAACTGTCCCAGTTTCAGTAAATTGAAATCAAAACCGTAACTAAACTGTCCCAGTTTCAGCAAACTGAAATCGAAATCTTACTAAAATGTCCCAGTTTTTTTTATTAATAACTGAAATACCCGGTTTGTATCAATCGACATCTGGACACTCTACCCTATACCCATGTGAATGCATTTTTAGTTTGAAGATAAAGTCGCGGAATCTCTTAAACTACACAGTAAATCCTCTCCCAAAGAGGGGATTAATAAGAATGCGGAAACAGTATCGTAGAATGTCAAATGAACAATAAAATTATTAATGTAATGTAATGATATTTATTTATGAACAAACTGTGTACATGATATAATAAAGTTAAATTATTAAAATATTTTTTCATTAAATTAGATATATGTTTCCTTTCTTAACGTATAAAATATTGTTCCATAAAACGTGTAATGCATTTTTGAGACGTCCAACGTATTAAGAAAGTCACACAGGAGGAAAATATCGCGTGACGTTCGAGAATATTCTACAACAAAAAACATTGCGTTGAGATAACGCGTGTTTGGAAGACACGTACAATTGAATTTTCTGCCGTTGGCAAGATTATTCGGATTTATTTTCTCACTTATAATCGAATCCAATCCGAAGAAATCAGTGTTTGAGGAGGATTTAACGTACAATCCTATATGTGTGAAACACAAAGCATTGGATTAGTTCCTGGCAAATTATTGTCCAAAATCACGCTTAGTTTACTGACATTTAGTTTGCACACATGGAACCGAAGTTCCACGGAGGATTATTAGATTAGCGAAATCTCTAAGCTCTTGTAGCGCATTACACATCATTTGACGAACAACTGCTCTTTCTACTGTTCTGCAATTGTTGGATACATTCCGATTGATGATCAATTGCTTTAATATTTGATTTGAGAAACTGAGCGATGATGTTACGCACGAAGTCATTATCAGATTATAATTCTATCAACGTCTGTAATAATCTATCTGTATAGTCGCTTTGAGCCTCACGGACGAGGTGATTGGTTAACTCTCTGGATCATCAGATGAACGAGATGTGCGCATAAGTCTGTAATATTCCTATCAGTATATTGTCGCCTGAGAGTTATAACAGATGAAATTATAGCAGATGTTCTGTTCTTCCCCAGTTTTCCATAGAGCTTGGGACTTTTGAGACCTTCAGGGCATACATTAAATAAATAAATAAATATCCCCTCAAGTTGCTCCTTGCCACAGAGATCTGACGGTTTACACGCTGTAAGGATGGCGGGACCACAGCAGAAAACCAACATAAACACCGATTCCTTATCCGGGTCCAAGCATGTCGGTGGTCAAGGATGCTAATCGCACCCCCCACGAGCCTGCTATGCAATAGTAGGTGAGGCAAAATAATCAAGCGAATCTTTCTACTTTTATTGCATCTTTCAGTGTTTTGCTTTTCATTTTGATGTTTGAGGAAAGAAATTCTCATCTCTTCTTGAAGTATTTCTATAATCGAAATGCCATTAAATTAGCGGTGGAAAACATACACTTTATTACCAAAAGTGTAAGGACAATTTCAAGTTTTTTCAGTGAGAAAATTTATTACATAAAATATTGTGACATTTCAAGGTTTTTTTAAATGAGAAAAAATGACATATAATAAATTCATAGCATCCTGGCTTTAAAAATAGATTTTTAACCGAAATATGTCACTGGTGATAAATTTAAGACCTCAGTGAAACTTCTCTAAAACTTGACTTTATTACTAATGGGCTTCGATAGACACACGAAAAACCTTCCCATCATATTTTATGGAAAAACCTTCCACATCCTATTTCGTCGAAGAATCTTCCTTACCCTATTTCATTGAAAAACCTTCCCACCCTATTTCATTGAAAAAACTTCCCCATTTGTTCGAAAAAACTTCCAGACCCTATTTCGTCGAAAATCTTTCTCACCCTATTACAGAGTATTTTATCAAAAAACTTCCCCATTCTATTTTTATCGAAAAACTTTCCCTACCCTATTTCATCGAAAAACTTCCCCCTCCCTATTTCATCGAAAAACTTTCCCATCCCATTTCATTGAAAAACCTTCTTCACCGTTGGGTTGGGTTGTTTTACCTCTGAGCAGCACTTTTTTGCACACCATGGGCTAAATGGCCAGGTCACATGGACCCCGAAGGCTCAGAGAAGGTTGGGGGAGGGGACCCACTGGAACAGCTGTTGGGAGACAGATGGTAGCCTCCCGTCAAGGCCATCCAGCGTGTTCTTTAACGTGCACAGGGTATGGCTCTCCCGTACACGGGGCCACGGCTTAACGTCCCATCCGACGGACGGCGGCCTTTCAAAGCCCATCGGTGTCCCCTACTGACCGTGGGCAGGGCGGGGAATTTTTGCGGAGATAAATCTCAACGCTGACCCAGCTGGGACTCGAACCTCGGAACTACAGATTACGAGCCTGGCGCGCTACCGACTGAGCCACCCCCGCCCCCTTCTTCACCGTAATTCACCTTATTTGATCGAAAAACCTTTTTACATCCCAGTTCATTATCACGGGAATTCTTAGGCAATGAAATAATTAGACAGTTTCGAAACATTCATTCTCCAATAGCTGTAAAACTCGTGTCAATTTTTCGTCTAGATTACATAACAGATGATATCAACATTTCCTGTCTTATTATTAAAAAGACAGCCCTTTAAAACGATACGAATACAAAGTTTGCTCGTAACTCACTTGCGAAAATTTTAAAATAAAAAGGAATTGAATTCTGTCTCATCAATCTCAGAGAGATCTTTCAGTAATACAAAAGACACCACATTATTCAAACGAGCAAACTGGCTTCATTCGAAAAAATAAAACGCACTAAAAAGAATGCTAAGAATCGATTACATTAGGAATCACATTCAAGAGTTGCTGTCGGGTGTCTTACGGATACTCCGAATTTTTAATAAAACAAATTTCTTTGGTTTCGCTTTAGTCAATCTAATTAAATCTGCATCGGATTTTAGCCTCCTGTTGGCATCTAGTTTCATTTATTCCCCCCCACACACATACACACACTTTGACATATCTCTACAATTTGCAACTCCGAAGGAGTTGGTTGAATGTGTCTCGGTCTCCAAGGCATCTATCTCCACGTAGAGTCAGAAAAGACTAGAAGCTAAATACCGCAGTTCTACGTCATTGACTGAGATGATTAATCATTCCTCGTGACGTGCGAAGGAAAAGGCGTTTCTTTCTCTTATTTTCCTTCCTGTTCCCGTCGTTTTTCTGCCTTATCGAGAAATTGCGTTCTTATTTTCTATCTCAGAGCCCATCTTCCCACCTCATAAGCTTCCTTCGCACTTATCGCAGCACGATCGACTTTCATGTTTTCCAGGGATTATTTTCTTTTGATTCCCCGATGTGCTCTATCTGATAGGTTTTTGAGGTCCTTTCAATTAATGCTAGGGAGAGATGAGTTCAGACTAGATAAAGACCAGTGACGTAGTAGCAAGAGGACACAGAGCCCTGGTGCGAGACTTCTTTGGACACAGAGCCTTCAAGAGGACACAGAGCCTGGTGCGAGACATTTTTTGGAAAAATTTAAAAGGATAAAAAGGGTGCAAAACTCGCGGTCTTTTTTTTTTGTCGACCGCCTACCAAAAGCTACTTACAATAAGAAATAAAAAAATTAAAAAAAAACTAACAACATTTTAAATAACCCGCTTTTTATTTTGCTTCTAATTCATTTAGAAACGTGTATTGAGAAAAGTGTCTTAAGAACGAGATCACTGATAAACATATTTCTTCTTTGAACCCTTCTATTTTATGTTAAAAGGGATGCATTACCATGTGAGTGTGGACAGTAAATGTTGTCGCCTATGGAATATGCTATTCTATCGTCGCATAATTCACGAGATCCCAGCAGGAACGGATCTACTGCACAGAATTATTTTGTCGTTAAAGCTGAATATGCTGAAATGTATCCATTTCTGCGCTTAAGTTAGTGTGAGATTTCGGCAAGATATTGCGTCTTATAGCGCGAATTTCTCCAGCGCCATCCCTGGTACTGCGTTTTGACGGAATTTGCGTAATTTATACTCTCACCGTGTGGGTAAGGGACAAAAGAAAACGGTTTGCTTCTAAAATCAGACGCATGGAATGTGCTTGAGGATTTGTTGGATAATGCCTCAGTAGAAAATGATGCTCATTGTTCGGAACACTGGAAATGTTCTCCTATTCAATATTCAGTTTTTGTCTATCAGAATGATAGTTTGAAATAAGCACGGCGTTGCAGATTCTCACATAAGTAACGTTCAGTACAGTTTCCCAAAGGATCAATATTCTCTTTCTGTTTAAATCCTATAGAAGAAAAGAAAATGTGTTTTTCCTTTAAGTATGGCATGTAAACTGATAGGCTCCTGTCAGACCTCTGTGGCAAGCAGCTGCTTGAGGGGGTATTTATTATTATTTTTTTATTATAAAGAGAAAAAAAAAAACATATTTTTTTTTTGAAGCGGAGTGGTATAGAAACCTAGGATTTGCTGAGAGAATGTCATGTTCTCTGGCCATCAAGACATCAAGACAGCTCCTAACGATGGTTTTAAACTTTTAGACCAGGTCCGTCCAACCCCAATTTAGTGGAAGAGTCATTGGGTAAAAAACTGTATTCTCAAAGAGCCGAAGAAAAAATCTCTACTTAAAAACGAAAATGTAGATTTCTAATGAGTAATGGATTAGGAAGGAAAAAAAACCTTACATTTTTTAAGTAATCAAAAAAAAATCTGCACCTAAAAATGTTAGTAATAAAACCGGAAGAAATGAATATTGAGTACTTGATATATGTGCAGTAAGTTATTTTGCAATATGCCGCGGGATGGACGGACCTACTTTATACCACCAGGTTAGTCATTAGAAGTTATCTTGACTGCAACTGAAGAGTTCGACCGGTAAAGCATTTCTAGGTATGTGCATTAGCCCCGCCATACTTCGTGTTCCTTGATTTATATATATAATATGTGTATTTTTTTTTTGGGGGGGGGAGCGTTTATTATATCTCATTATCCCATGGCCGAGTGGTTAGCGTGATTGGCTACTGACAAAGGGACCTGGGTTCGAGCACGGGGTAAGTCATGTATGTATGTATGTATGTATGTGTCGTTTCTCTGCTGAGGTCTGCCATCCTCTAAGACCATCTATTATGGTATATAAACTGACAGGCTCCTGTCAGACCTCTGTGGCAAGCAGCTGCGTGAGGGGATATTTATTTATTTTTTTATGCTTAAGACTCAGCTATACTTGAGATTGCTCAGTCTACAGAATCTTACTGAGTTTGCTTGTTATTTATCTCGTTTTTCTTTGTTTTTATGCATTTAGGTAAAATTCGAAGAGAATCTTTCTTTGGAAGTAAGAAAATGAGTCAAACATTGGGTGATTTTTCAGAAATTTGGATTTAATTGTATTTTAAACGGAACAAATTTTGCTCTGTAGGAAAATTACAACAAAAATATTCAGACAATTCTACATATGTTTTTGTTTTGCATCAGAGTTTTAGAAATGGATTACAGCAATGAATAAATAGTGAAATGATAACTAGAAATTCGCAGAAATAAACAGAATAAATAGTGAAATGATAACTAGAAATTGACAGAAATAAACAGAATAAATAGTGAAATGATAACTAGAAATTGACAGAAATAAGCAGAATAAATAGTGAAATGATAACTAGAAATTGACAGAAAAAAACAGAATAAATAGTGAAATGATAACTAGAAATTGACAGAAATAAACAGAATAAATAGTGAAATGATAACTAGAAATTGACAGAAATAAACAGAATAAATAGTGAAATGATAACTAGAAATCGTCAGAAAAAAATAAATAGTGAAATGATAACTAGAAATTGACAGAAAAAAATAGTGAAATGATAACTCGAAAATGACAGAAAAAAAATAGTGAAATGATAACTAGAAATTGACAGAAAAAAAGAATAAATAGTGAAATGATAACTCGAAATTGACAGAAAAAAGAATAAATAGTGAAATGATAACTCGAAATTGACAAAAAAAAAAGAATAAATAGTGAAATGATAACTAGAAATTGACAGAAAAAAAGAATAAATAGTGAAATGATAACTAGGAATTGACAGAAAAGCGGAATAAATAGACATTACACCCACTTCCCCGAAACACGAAAACTACAGACATCGTTTCAGTTCACAGTAATTAGAGTAGGGCTGTTTTTTCGGCTAGTCTTTCTGTTCATCGTGATTTCACCACTACTTCTGTATGATCGTACATTTATTTACCATAAAAGAAGACATCTTGGATGCTTTCCTTATCTCATCTGACCTATAGTTGATGGTAGCGCATCAGTTTCGTAATCTGCAGTTCCGAGGTTCGAGTCATAGCTGGGTCACCGTTGAGATTTATTTCCGCAACACTCCCCGCCCTGCCTACGGTCAGTAGAGGACACCGATGGGCTTGTAAAAGCCACCATTCGCCGGATGGGTCGTTAAGCCGTGGTCCCCTATGCGTGAAAGCCATACCCTGAGCACCTTAAAAAACACCCTGGACTGAATGGTCTTGACGGAAGGCTACCATTTGTCTTCTAACAACTGTTCTAATGGGTCCCCTTCCCCAACTTTCTCTGAGCCCTCGGGGTCCTTGTGACTTGGTCATTTTGCCCATTGTGTGCAAAAAAAAGTGCTGCTCAGAAGTAAAACAGCTCTCCGTCAGAAAAGGGACACCGATGGGCTTGTAAAATCCACTGTGTCGGATGGAACGTTAAGTTACCGTGCACATGAGAAGCCATACCCTGTGCACGTTAAAGAACACCCTGGATGGACTTGACGGGAGGCTACCATCTGTTTCCCAATAGCTGTCCAGTGTGTTCTCTTACTCCCAACCTTCTCTGGGCCTTTATGACCTTGTCTTTGACCTTGCCATTTAGCCCATAGTATCATAAGGCCTTTGAGAACCTTGTGATATGACCATTTATTTAGCCCATTGTGTGCAAAAATAAAGTGCCGCTCAGAGGAAAACAGGACAACCCAAAAATTCAATATTTCTGCCATTAAAGTGCGCTTTTTCCTTGCCTAAATCGATGCTGATCGTTCAGTGGCTACATATTCTGGTGTTATTTTTCTTTCTCTGTCTTGCTTTTGGCGAGGCAGAAATGCATTTTCCAACGACGTTTAGTTCGTCTTTAGCAGTAATGCATCTTTCATTTCAGCCATTGCAGTAAAAAAAGGAGAAAAAAAAGTTCCATTAGTAGCTGATAAGAAAAAAAAATGTCGTTTATTTATTTTCAACTATGTTTAAGGAAGTTTTTGGAAGCACCGACGGTTAGTTTATCTCATTGTTAATGCAGAATCGATTGAAGGGGACAACGAAGAGTCCCCCCTTAATTTGCACTTCAAATATTTATTTTGTCACACTCTTAGATACAGAGATGTGAAAGGCATTGTAGATTCCCTTTTAGGAGAATTAGGATTTGATGTCTGTTGTTGTTAGAACAGAGAAGCTGAACGGAAAAGTTTCATTTGGCACCGAGACACATGATGATGACTAGTTTAGCATCATTTACTAAGTAATGTCAGGTTGCGTATGAAATAATAAAATAGCAGAGGATATGTTCGATAAACATGAGACTTATAGAGAGTTAAAATTGAGTTCGATGGGAGTTGGATACGAACCCTTGACCTCCTGATAACATGGTGGCTTGGTGGGGTTGGCTTAGTCGTTAGCGCTCGTGGCTCATAATCTGGAGTTCCCAGGTTCGAGTCCCAAATGTGTCAGCTTTGAGATTTATTTATGCTAACCCCCATTTTGCCCTACGTGCAAAAAGGGGAACCCGTTCTGTTTTGAAGGGCTGCAATCTGTCGGATGGTACGTTAAACTGTGGATTAGTGTGAGTGTAACCATACTATGCGCACATTCAAGAACTCACCAGATGGTCTTGACGGGAGTCTACCATTGTGTCTTAGCAGCTGTCCGGTGGGTCCCATTCCCTCAAACTTCTCTCAGCCCTTGGGGTCCTTATGACCTGGCCTTTTACTCCATTGTGTATGAAATTGTCTCTCGAAGGTAAAACAACCCAACCTGTAACATGCCAGTGTTCCTAGCTAGATAGCTGCTAGATTAATGAGCTAGTTGCGATAGTTCAGCTGATAGAACACCTGGGTGAGCGGCACTTTTTTGCACACCATGGGCTAAATGGCCAGGTCACAATGACCCCGAAGTTTCAGAGAAGATCGGGAGAGGGGACCCACTGAAACAGCTGTTGGGAGACAGATGGTAAGCCTCCCGTCAAGGCCATCCATCGTGTTCTTTAACGTGAACAGGATATGGCTCTCTTCCGCACACGGGGTCGTGGCTTAACGTTCCATCCGACGGACGGCGGCCTTTCCAAGCCCATCGGTGTCCCCTACTGACCGTGGGCAGGGCGGGGAATTTTGAAGAGATAAATCTCAACGCTGACCCAGCTGGGACTTAAACCTGGGAACTACAGATTACGAGCCTGGTGCGCTACCGACTGAGCCACCCCCGCCCCAGAACACCTGGCAGGTAATCCAGCAGGTCATGGGTACGTATCCCATTCGCATTACCTCTGAGTGACACATTTTTTGTACACAATGAACTAAATGGCCAGGTCACAAGGATCCCGAGGACTCAGAGAAGTTTGAGGAAAGCTATTATAGGAGACAGATGATAGCTTTCAGTGAAGGCTATCCAGCATGTTCTTTAACGTGCACAGGATATGGCTGTCCTGTATCCGGGGCCATAATTAACATCCCATCCGACAAATACTGGTCTTTACAAACCCATCAGTGTCCACTACTGACCGTGGGCAGGGTGGGGAGGTTTCAAGAGATAAATCTCAACAGTGGCCCAGATGGGACTCAAACCTGGGGACTGCAGATTATGCCTGGCCCACTACCAACCCACTCGCAGAGAAACTCAGTTTTATTCAGCTAACTATTCCTATATCAGTTGAAAAGAATTGTCACAGAAAAAAAAAATTCATCACGAAAACAAACTTCAGTTTAACAATATGAATTCGGAAGTAGTCAGTTTAAATTTCTTTAACGACGACTTTGATAATTAGTTTTTCAAGAAATGTTTATGAGCAGAAAAATATTTTTACTAATACCAGCCAGAGTGATCTTACCACTAAACTAGCATCTCTCGCCACCAGGTCCCTCTAAGGTGACTTATAAAGCTTTCCAAACTTGTCACCTATGGCGCCATCTACGAACAGGGAAGGCAACTTCATTTTTCAATGTTGTTCTGAATAAGATGGAACTTTAGTTCGAGTCCAACGCATCGCAAAAATCTGTTTTTCACATAAATATTCATAGATTTTCATATCAACAGGTAAGTCTGTGTATTACTATTGATTAACTAGTTTTGTTAACCACTTTTCAATGACAGCAACAACATGTTCCCCCCCCCCCCTAAGGAGGGGAAAAATGCAAATTTTTGCTTTAAGAAAAAAAATTTGTTTAAATTGCTAAGACGCTAATAAAACATCATTATTCGAGCTTTCAGAATCTTGGTTTCTTTCCTGTTGTTCTGTAAAACTACATACTTTAACACTTTGAGAGAAAAACGCACTTAATCTAAACAGGAAAGAAACGGAAGAATGCATCTTTCTAAGTGCGCACTGGCTAAAAATTCGTCTTCTGCACATATTGTACTCGTGCACAAAAGAGAAGAGGGAGGGGAGGGAATGCGGAAGCAGAAATTCTGACTTGAAGCATGGAGCAAATAAAGGAGCAAGAAATCACGAAGTTGGGTGTTACGGGTCGAAGCAATGTCTTCTTAATTACGATCCTTCCGCAAACGTCAGTGCATAGTGGGGAGTGCATTTGACGGTAACGTTGAACAGTCTGTCAGTATATAATGAAGACAAATGTCTCTACATAAGAAGCTCCAAGGACAGGCTGGTACCAAAGATTGTGTGGTCAAGAGCTTTATTGCTGTGTCTATGTGTAATTCTCGTTTGTATTTCAATGGATTTTTGCTGCCAGTTTTATCTAGAACATCAGGAGAAATGAATTCTCAGGATGAAGTTTCCATCCTGGTCTCATACAACTATTTGCATGAAACATTTTCCCACTCGACTAAAATTTGATGAAAGAAACTTAATTTAATGGTGCAACGTGATGGAGAATGCGAAGGAGTAAAAAAAAAAGAATAATTTCGTTACAAGTGTTTCGCCTCGTCGTTTCGTTTTTCATTTGTATCTGGTTTCGTTGCTAGAAATGGAAACGTGAGAGAGTTGGGTGGTTTTTCCTCTGAGCGGTACTTTTTTTGCACACAGTTTGCTAAATGGCCAAGTCACAGGGATCCCAAGGGCTCAAAGGAGAAAGAGGGAAGAAGACCCACTAGACTGCTGTTAGGAGATAGATCGTAGCCTCCCATCAAGGCCCGCCAGTGTGTTCTTTAACGTACACCACAGGGAATGGCTCTCCTGCACACGGGGCCACGGCTTAACTAATCACCATGAGTGAATCAACTAGCAAGAGGTATTGGCCTTCGGTGACCAATTACTTCAATGTCTGTGATAACTACTTTCCTTCACATTGTCTCATTTAATTTCCACTCTTTTGGACGGCGATCTTTCCATGTCACTTGGTACACTCCTTCCCAATACTGCGTGATGGAGAAAAGTCGCATTTGTAGTAAAAACTATTGAGTCAAACTTGAGAAACGAATCTGATCAAAGCCTCCTGTATCCTCTGTATAACAGACAGCACAGTGACAGAACTATTGATTTACACATATATTTTAATTAAATTTCATATCTTAAAATACAACGGGTAGTATTTATTTATAAAAAAATTGGAAATTAATTTTAAAATGTTCAAAAATATATACTAACAAACAAACAAAGATATACAACGAAAAACGAATAAATGTAAATACACGTATATAAAAAATACAAACATACGTATAAAAATGCGAAAAACAAATAAATGCAAATAAATATATATATACAGGGTTATGCAGAGAAAACATAAAATGAAAACAAACCGAAACACCAACAAAGATATTCAAAAAAGTCTCTAAGCAAAGATATCCACACAAAGAAAGAGGAGAAGAAAATAATACTTGCAAAGGAACCCATAATCAAAGATATTCAAAAACGAAGCACAAATAAAAACAAAACAAACAAACGCAACAACACAAAATATCAAAAAAAAAAAACACACACAAACGCAACAATCCAAATAAGGAAAGACATCAACAAAATCAGAATCATTGCGGGTAGAAAAAATAAAGCTACACAGCAAAAAACAAATAAATGTAAATATCCGAAAAACAAGCTAAAACACCAACAATGAATTCACAAACAGAAATACCGATAAGCAAAGATATCCACACAAAGATAGACTTCTTGGGTCGTTTTACCTGTGAGCGGCACTTTTGTATATAGAGCGGAATAAATCGCCAGTTACAAGGTGGTTGTTTGGGATTTTATGTAAAACAGACGCTAAATTTGTATTGCACCAAATAAGGTAATAGAAAAAGAAGAAATTTCAAGGACTGAGAGAAGGTTGATGAAGAGGATCCAGTGGAAAGCTGTTAGGTGACGGATAGAAGCCGTCAAGGCCATCCAGCATGTTCTTCAACACGTACAGAGTGTGGCTCTCTCTCCTGCACACGGGAGCGACGGCTTAACATTCCGTCCGAATGACGGCGGCCCTTCCAGCCCAACGATGTCCCCTTTCTCATCGAAGTTCCAGCCCAACGATGTCCCCTTTCTCATCGAAGTTCCAGCCCAACGATGTCCCCTTTCTCATCGAAGTTCCAGTCCAACGATGTCCCCTTTCTCATCGAGGTTCCAGTCCAACGATGTCCCCTTTCTCATCGAAGTTCAGCCCAATGATGTCCCCTTTCTCGTCAAGGTTCCAGCCCAACGATGTCCCCTTTCTCATCGAGGGCATAACAGCTGTAGGCATAGAAAATTCTCAATGCGGACCCATTTGGGACTCGAGACCGAGAATTGCAACGAGCCTGGCGCGCTACAGTGTGAGCCATTCCCCTCTAAAAGAAAACACTCTCAAAGAAACGAAGACATTGTCAGACGAACTCGTAAACAAAGGCATCCTTAAACAACAAACAAACGCATAAACCCAAATAACAAGAGACATCGACAAAGACAGAAACAAACAAATAAGCAAAGATATATATCGACAAACAAATAAATATAAATGCCGAAAAGTCCACTAGAATCGGAGATGTTCGATTCAGTCAGTCAGCAATAAACTTGGTTTGATTTTGAACCGTGCACGATGTTGAAGAGCCAAGAAGATAACGAGGCATCAGTGTATCAAAATGCACTCAAGGGCCTATTTGGATCTCCGATGGCAGAGCACACTAATTGTGACTGCCTGACTTCGGACTCTTAGAACAATGTTAGACTCAAGAGGGATATCACTGGGTTGTAATTAGCACTCTGGCTGAGTCATAGAGCCTTCGAGGCAGTAGAACGTCAGTAGGCCAGTCAAGAAAGAGTGACGTAAATGGCAGGCGATCCTCCTTAATTGCGTGCCCAACGAGCTCCTCGTTAGTTGAGGAGGAGTAGAAGGATCAGAGAGGAGAAGATTCCGAGCAATGAGCTAGGTGCGAATGCTCCGCATAGCTCTCATCTCCACAGCGCTGGCAGGAAGCCGTATGGGTGAAAGGCACAATAGTTGACAAGAACACTTGTTGGTAGGAGGAGAGAAAGGGGGGATTTTTTTTTATTATTTCCAGGAAGGAGAGAATAGGATATATTCCAGGGGGTTGGGTTGTTTTACCTCTGAGCGGTACTTTTTTTGCACACCATGGGCTAAATGGCCAGGTCACATGGACCCCGAGGCTCAGAGAAGGTTAGGGGAGGGGACACACTGGAACAATTGTTGGGAGACAGATGGTATCCTCCCGTCAAGGCCATCCAGCGTGTTCTTTAACGTGCACAGGGTATGTCTCTCCCGTACACAGGGCCACGGGTTAACGTCCCATCCGACGGACAGCGGCCTTTCCAAGCCCATCGGTGTCCCCTACTGACCGTGGGCGGGGATTTTGCGGAGATAAATTTCAACGCTGACCCAGCTGGGACTCGAACCTGGGAACTACAGATTACGAGCCTGGCGCGCTACCGACTGAGCCACCCCCGCCCCCCATGTATAAGGTATAAAGTTAAAGTTATTTAGTGTCGCAAATGAGATTCAATACAAAATGGTTTGTCTTTGTGCTAAGAGAAATAAAAGTACTTATGTTTAGATAAAATTGATTAACTTGTAATAATACTGTGTCATTGTAATAAATTAAATTATTCACACTTTAGAATACTACGTGCTATTTATGAACTCACGCTAAGCTTTCATCTCTTTAAATACAATATCGTTGAATATTTTAGGGGTAGAATCCCTTTGGACAAGCAGCAGGATATCACATAGGTTTTGAAACTCATAGTAGAACAGTCGTTCCTCACTATGGGGAGAAAGAGTCGAATCACAAATGCTGACCTTTACCACAGAGGGTCGCGTCACAAGGTATGATCTTAACTACAGAGGGTCGGGTCAATAGAGCTGACCTTAACTACAGAGAGTAGAGTCACAAGGGCAGACCTTAACTTCAAATGATCGAGTCACAAGGGCAGACCTTAACTTCAAATGATCGAGTCACAAGGGCAGACCTTAACTTCAAATGATCGAGTCACAAGGGCAGACCTTAACTTCAAATGATCGAGTCACAAGGGCAGAATTTAACTTCAAATGATCGAGTCAAAACGGCAGACCTTAACTTCAAATGATCGAGTCAAAACGGCAGACCTTAACTTCAAATGATCGAGTCAAAACGGCAGACCTTAACTTCAAATGATCGAGTCAAAACGGCAGACCTTAACTTCAAATGATCGAGTCAAAACGGCAGACCTTAACTTCAAATGATCGAGTCACAAAGGCAGACCTTAACTACAACTGAGCCTTTCGGTGGCTCCGTGTAGGTGCCATACCTTGTGCACGTTAAAGAACACACCGAATGACCTTGATGGGAGGCTACCATTTGCCTCCCAACAGCTGTTCCAGGGGTCCCCAACCTTCTCTGAGCCTTCGGGGTCCTTATGACCTGGCCATTTAGCCCATTGTGTGCAAAAAAGTGCCGCTCAGGGGAAAACAACCAAGCGAAGAGAATCCACCCCGAATGAAATTTAGCTTTAGGTTTTTGTGTTAAAAGCATGCAATATTCAAATACTAAAACAAAAATATAAGTAATTATGTTTTGCTTATTAGTATTTATAATAAAATGCGGTCCGCTATGGATTGAGAAGTAACTGATTTACCCCTTTTACGTTTTGAGTTTGAGAACTTCCTCCCCCTCCCCCTAGTCTGTGATTCCCAACCTGGAGTCGGCGAAGGTAGTAAATGGGGTCCGTGTGCTTAAATCAATATTTTGAAAAGCTCTAACGGGAAGAGTACTTTATCTCAATTACAAAAACGAGTTAAGTTTTATTGCTTTCGGATGGAATTATGTCACTTAAGTATGGTGTAGAGTACCTTGACTTTGATTGAAACAGATTTATTGAGTATATCAATGATGGCCGTGTATTAGTTCGTCTGATAATGCAATCTGCAGCTCAAACGAGAGGAAATAGAATGAAACGTAGAATTAAGGAGAATTTGTGATTTTTTTTTTCTTTCTCGAAGATGATTTATTGTCTTTGAAATGAATTTATCCACTCATATGTTTAGATTCAAATTACAAATAACCAATAAATGAACAGCAGTTAAAGACCTAGATATTTAACCCTTTCTTGGAACTTTTAGTGCGTCCTCGTCGCGAGAATATATATTTTTAGTTAAAATGTATCAGGTAACAACGGGTAGAGGGGGTGCAGAAAAAGTCTCAGACTTGATAGGTAGTCTGCAGAAAAAGTCTCAGACTTGATAGGTAGTCGCAGAAAAAGTCTCAGACTTGATAGGTAGTCGCAGAAAAAGTCTCAGACTTGATAGGTAGTCTGCAGAAAAAGTCTCAGACTTGATAGGTAGTCTGCAGAAAAGAGTAGACTTAGCAAGGGGTCCGCAAAAAAGAATATGAATTCGTATGGGATTCATGCCGCCGAAAAGTTGGTACACTACTGCGCTAGACTTTAATATCTTATTCAATTTGTCCATTTTTTATATAAAAAAGAAAATATTTATTTCAAGCTGCGTCACATTAACTAGAAAAAGAAACGAAAACAGAAAACAGTCATTCTTCTTTTCTGAAAGATAGATTTGTCTATTGCTTCAGACATTCCTTTAACAAGCTCAAGCCCTGCTTTTGTGGGGTCCTCCTTATTGTTGTATTACGAATGCAAAAACTTTGGAAGAATCGCGTGAGTTAAGTTCGTTTAGATTTGCATCGTTCGCTGTCACTGGATGTAAAGTCCTTTATTGTTCTTCCCATGAACGTGATGAAGATTGACAACAAAAACTTATCTATTCAAAGAGATAGATGGCTTCACAAAATCCTCGACAGCTGACGAAGTACGAAGTTTATGCAAATGAAGTTTGTTTGTTTCAAGAAAGACGAGAAAAAAGATAATGCATTGGAAAATCGAAAGAACTCTGCAGTAAAATCTTTTCCTTAGAATGTAGTATTTTATTTCTGTCTTTAGTATTTATTTTTGCATTGTTTTACGTAATGTAATATACATATATATTTGAGTCTTGAAAGATGCAGAACTTTCCATGAAGAAAATTTTAAATAGGCCTAATGACGATGGCGTTGAAAAAGGTTATGTTTAGCGTTGAGAAGGAAGATTGCGTTTACTGTTGAGAGGGAGAGATTATAGTTAGCATTGAGAGAGGGAAGATCCGGATGTGTTGAGAGAGGAAAGATCATGGTTAGCGTTGAGAGAGAGATGATCATTGTCAGCTTTGAGGGAGAGGATTATTGTTAGCTTTGAGAGAGGAAAGATTGCGATTAGCGTTGACAGAGGGATGTTTGTTTCGTGTTGAGAGAGGAAAGATTGTGTTGAGGGAGGGAATTAGTGTTGGGAGAGGGAGGTTGTGTTTAGTGGTGAGAGAGGGAAGTGTGATACATGTTGATAGAGGGTAGGTTGTGTTTACTGTTGAGAGAACGAAGATTATATTTAGCTTCGAAGAAAGGAAGATTTGCTTGGCGTTAAAGAAAGTCATTATTTTGCCTTGTTGTACAATGAGCAATTAGATTATGGTTGCGTATATTTCGGTGAGAAACTGATATTTGGTAAAAAAAAATTATGTATAACCGGTCAAAAGTAAAACACCCCAACCTAACTTCCAGAGTGACTGGTAAGAATAAAGCGATGCACCCGGAAACTCTAAATTAAGACTTTTTTTTTTTTAAATCAAATTGCGAAACTTTAATTAATCCACTAATTAATATCAATCAATATCATTAAACTGTAATCGTTAACTACATGACTTATATCTCTGCTTTTAATCCTATTCTGACATTCTTCATATTTAACTGCGTTGACTATTTAACTGCGCAAACAACGAAGGAAGAAATCATGACCATTACATCCCAAGTGGGAAAGCCTGAAAAAGGACCTCCCAATCCCTGTGACGTAAAGATTAGATTAGATTAGAAGAAAGAAATCTTCCAACCATAAGTCTATTCAATATTTCCTTCGCTGCTCATCCAGGACAAACTCCGTTCAATTCCGTATCTTTTCTCTTTGTCCACGAACTTACATGGATGGAATCTTTCCGTTTGATCTTTTGTGTCGCAAGCCATACATGCGTGGATGGTCGATAACACCCAATCGTCCATCGCTAACACCCGTTGAGTCAATGGACTTTTTCTCCTGTGTCTGCGAGGCCTCTGATAACTTCTTTATCTATCGTTTCATTGTCTGCTTGGTTTCTTTTCTTCTTATTTTCCGCAAAGAGCAGATGAGACAGTGGCTTCCCGCAGATGACCAGTGGTTCTTACAGAAATATGGGAGATCCAGGATGCGGTGGGCAACAGAGTGAAACAAAATGCCGAAATGATCAAATTTTCACAAAGACATGGTGAGACATGTTGATAGATCGTCCAAAACAAAATTAGAAATTAGAAAAAAAATACAGAAAGTAAACAAACTAAAGAAATTGGATTGATGTAAAAAGGACTACATTTCGGGAATTTTCGCATTTAATATTGTATGTATTATATGTATATATTAGCCATCTAGGTGGCTGAGTGGACAGTGTGTTTGGCTACTGATCAAACGGACCTAGGTTCGAGCCCCCTTAGGTATGGATGTTGATGTTGTCTTTCTGCTGCAGTCTCGTTTTCTTCACAGACCTTCTACTATGGCATATAAACAGATAGGTACTTGTCAGATTTCTATAGAAAGCAGTTTCTTGAGGAGGCATTTGTTTTTTTATATATCAGTATATACACTGACATCTAAACATATTACCTGAACGATAATGCCAATTTCTAGTACTCATTAAAAAAGGTTTTTGTTTTTAATCAAGATATTTTCTTCATTACTTAAAAATATCGTTCCCCCCATTAGTTAATTAGAAATGCATGTTTTCCTTTTTAAACAGAAAATTTTTCCTGGTGCTTTTCAAGAATAAAGCTTTTTTTTTGCTAGTGGTTCTTCATTAAGTTTCGATTGTGTAAGCCTATATTTTGAATATTATTCGTAAATTTCGAATAGTAACTGGCTTCCCGAAGTGAAGTTTGTAATATTTTTATTTCGAATTCTTGATTAGCAAACTTCGGACTTTTTTACTAGCATATTGAAGAATTATCACAGGCAAGATGTTCTTTAGGTGATTTGAAGTGTTGTCTCAGTGTTAAATGTGGTCTTTTTTCAAGTATAGGTTTAGGATACAAAGAAATTACAGGATCCTTATTATTACAGATATGGTCGGGTTGTTTTATCTTGAGCGGCACTTTTTTTGCCCACCATGGGCTAAATGGCCAAGTCACATGAACCCCGAAGCCTCAGAGAAGGTTGGGGGAAGGACCCACTGGAACAGCTGTTGGGAGACAGATGGTACCTCTCGTCAAGGTAATACACTGTGTTCTCTAACGTGCACAGGGTATGGCTCTCCCGCACACGGGGCCACGGCTTAATCTCCCATCCGACGGACGGCGGCCTTTCCAAGCGCATCGGTGTCCCCTACTGACCGTGCGGGGAATTTTGCGGACATAAATCTCAACGCCGACCCAGCTGGGACTCGAACCTGGGAACTACAGATTATGAGCCTGGCGCGGTACCGACTGAGCCACCCCGCCCGTTTGAGATCGTATGATTAAAAATACATCCTACATACAGCTCAAAAGGTTTTTCCTTCTGACCTATAGGAATATTTCAGGTACACTGAAAAACAAAATCCATACTTTAATTGATGGTGCCATAAGACAAAATAACGATGAAAATTTTTTAATTATTAAACTTTATATTTTTATAAAAATCAGGTTTTATTAATTTTAAACTTATTTAAATAAATTTCAAGAGTCTTCTTTATTATTTTAAATGATTATAGCGTAACTTACAATTATATAGATCATTTTTCCAGACATAACGATTGTTGATTTAAGGATCGCCTGCATGATAAAGAAAAAAAGAAAACTTCGTACATTCCCGACAAAATTTCAAAACATCTTTTAAATGCAATGCCATGAATAGAATTTTCTCCTTCCACTTTCATTTCTTGACGCATTGGTTGCATAGAATAACGAAACCAAGACATCAAATAGTTTTCTTATGAAAATAAGCCACTCACATTCTTGCAGTTACTTCTTCAGCAATGGACTCCCGCTCTTTCTATTTTTGTAACGGAAATTTTGACTCCGGCCACAAATATAAAATTGAAAAGTTAGGGTCCTTTCTGACAATGCGAATGAAAAAGGGAACTCCTAAGAGCATTGAGTTTACATTTGGGGGAAAAAAATGCATGACATCGCGGTTAACATTTGGAAAAGATGTTATTGGTATCAGCTTTTTTTTTTCCCCTTTCGCCATGATGAGATTCCAAAATAAGATGCTAAATTTTCCGATGAACTAAAACAACAACAACAAGCTAAGCGAGAAGGGTTTGGGATGTTTAGCCTCTGAGCGACACTTTTTTGTACACAAGAGGCTAAATGGTCAGGTCACAAGAACCCCGAATGCTCATAGAAGATTAGGGGAGGGACATTGGAATAGCTGTTAGGAGATAGATGGTAGTCTCCCGTTAAGGCCATCCAGCGTGCTCTTTAACGTGCACAGAGTATGGCTCTCCCGCACACGGGGCGGCGACTTAGCGTCCCATCCGAAGGACGGCGCTCTTTCGAAGCCCATCAGTGTCCCCTACTGGCCGCGGGCAGGGCAGTAAGCGACAAGTATCACGATAAGATAAGAAATAAGCAAGAGTTCTTTTTTGCTAAATACACTTCTAAACTTTCCCATTTACCGCGACACACCTGTGGTAAAATGTCATATTTTTGTATTTTATTGTGCAATATATATAATTATATAGACCAGTGGTTCTCAACCTTTTATGTTTCACGTACCCTCTGGATATATTCACGTACCCCCTGGAAATGTGTATGCAACTGGCGTACCCCTTGTATAGATAGATAAAACTATAGTTACAGGATAACAATGGGAATAAAATAAATCATATATATAACATATATCTAGCGACTTTTTTTTTTGGGGGGGGGGGAGGGTGGCTCAGTCGGTAGCGCGCCAGGCTCGTAATCTGTAGTTCCCAGGTTCGAGTCCCAGCTGGGTCAGCGTTGAGATTTATCTCCGCAAAATTCCCCGCCCTGCCCACGGTCAGTAGGGGACACCGATGGGCTTGGAAAGGCCGCCGTCCGTCGGATGGGACGTTAAGCCGTGGACCCGTGTGCGAGAGAGCCATACCCTGTTCACGTTAAAGAACACGCTGGATGGCCTTGACGGGAGGCTACCATCTGTCTCCCAACAGCTGTTCCAGTGGGTCTCCTCCCCCAACTTTCTCTGAGCCTTCGGGGTCCATGTGACCTGGCCATTTAGCCCATGGTGTGCAAAAAAGTGCCGCTCAGAGGTAAAACAACCCAACCTAGCGACTTTTGAGCTCTCACGGCGTACCCCAAAAAATCTTACCGCGTACCCCCACGTTGAGAATCCCTGATATAAACGATTATGAGTGACTGACTGACTGAAAGAGAACCACGCTAATTCTAACTATGAAGCAGAAATGTTAGAACTCTGAAAATTCGCACCTAAGGGTAATTCGGGTCGTAGATCTAGGGAAAAGTCTAAAATCGAACCTCCGATGTGTTTCAGGTTCAAATAAAGGTCAAGTGGAAGTCAAACCTTTATCTACCAGTGCTGGAAATGTGAAAATTTGTGTCTTGGGGTATTTCGGGTTGTAGATGTCGGAAACGTTACGAAATTTCGGGTCCGGAGGGTCCGTCGGGGTCAAAGGTCAAATTTCTCTCTATTGGTTTTCTAGAGGGCTAAACATTGGTTCCTGGAGGCATTTTGGGTAATAGATATCGAAAATTCTGTGAAATTGTGGATGCGATGGGTCCTTCGATGTGATAGAGGGCTAAACATTGGGGACTGCAGATAATTTGAATCGTAAATCCCATAAATTTGGCCAAATTTTGGATATGACGTGTCTTTCGAAGTCACAGGTCAAATTTCGATGTATCAGAGTTGAAGAGGTAAAAATGGATGAATAGGGATTTCCTGTAGTAAAAGTCAGAAACAAGAGGGATTTTCTAATTCGGTGTCACATTCGAGGTCAAATAGGGGTCAGAGTGACAAGCTAAAAATAAAGAGATACCGTTTGATTTCTAGTATGTCATAAAATTCACTTTGAACAACAACGCATATTAAGCTCAATGTTTAATTGCAAATAATAAGATCATTATAAAAACTTGACATATCGTTCATAGGTTCATCATTGTTATAAAGCTGGTTGGAAACACTGCTCTAAACCACTTAAGACCAAAAATTTTCCCCTTGCAATGAATGCCACATAACATTACCAGTAATTAAAGCGAAAAGAAGACAAGTGAACCCTTGTCTAACTCCACTAGCAAAGCTGAACCATTTGCTGCAATCCTTACAAACTCTCACACGTGACTCGGTGTTATTTTAGAGTGCCATCATAATGCTGACTAACCTCCCAGGTATGCCATGTGATCTCGGGATCAACCGCGAATTATGATGATGAACAGAACCAAATGCCTTTTCTGAAACTTAGAAGTTAGTGGTAACCACAGGGTTGGGTTGTTTTACCTCTGAGCGGCACTTTTTTGCACACCATGGGGTAAATGGCCAGGTCACATGGACCCCGAAGGCTCAGAGAAGGTTGGGGGAGGGGACCCACTGGAACAGTTGTTGGGAGACAGATGGTAGCCTCCCGTCAAGGCCATCCAGTGTGTTCTTTAACGTGCACAGGGTATGGCTCTCCCACACACGGGGCCACGGCTTAACGTCCCATCCGACGGACGGGGGTCTTTCCAAGCCCATCGGTGTCCCCTACTGACCGTGGGCAGGGCGGGGAATTTTGCGGAGATAAATCTCAACGCTGACCCAGCTGGGACTCGAACCTGGGAACTACAGATTACGAGCCTGCCGCGCTACCGACTGAGCCACCCCCGCCCCAGGTAACCACAGGTTTCTGAAACTCTCGAGTCCCAACTCTCTAGCGATAAGATTTATTTTCGCTAAGCCCCCACCCTGTATTCAGGGAGAAAAATAACATCGGCGAGCTTGGGAAAGTAATTGTCCGTCGGATGGGACCTAAAGCCGAGGAACTTTTGCAGGAGACCCGCACCCTGTGCAAGTTAAAACTACGCTAGACGATCTTGACGTGAGGCTCCTATCTGTCTCCTAAAAGTTGTCAACTGGATCGCTTGCTCCTAATAAGCTTTGAGCCTTTGGTCCATTTAACACAAAAAAGAGTCACTCAAGTGAAAACAACCTAACTTTGAGAATTGCGCGCTCTGTATTGCTACTAGGGATTCCGCTCAGCTTATAAGGCAATAAATAGATACTAATTTCTAAAGAATATTAACATTTTGAAACAAAAACATTAATGAGAGCATTATACCAATCTTTTGTTATATTTATTTGTGTAACAACATCGTAAATGACCAACAGTTTAGCGAATTCAGATATTAAAAATTATATATCGTCAAAAGTCTTTAACGTACTATTACCACACAATGTTTTACATTTGTGTTTCAATAATAAATATAAGAATCTTTTTAAAATGTTCCTGTAAGTTTTTCTTAACTCAATCAAACGTCTCTTTTCCATGTTTTCCATGACTATTTATTGAAAGCTTTCTTTTGTCCGGTTTTCCATAACCAATGCATCAAGAAGCAACATTCAATAAAATCCAGAATTCAGAGCATTAATCACTGCTAACTGTCAAGAATGAAATTCTTTTTGTATGCATTGACAGCGCACTCATCCTGCACAAGGGAGTTTATTTACTTATTTATTTTTACTTCTCACGCTAAATTTTAGCATTTAGCGAGGCCAAGACTTATTCTGAAGATTTTTCAGAAATACGTTTTAAAAATATTTCTCTGAAACATTTTGGGGGCGGGGGTGGCTCAGTCGGTAGCGCGCCAGACTCGTAATCTGTAGTTCCCAGTTCGAGTCCCAGCAGGGTCAGCGTTGAGATTTATCTCCGCAAGACTGCCCACGGTCAGTAGGGGACACCGATGGGCTTGGAAGGGCCGCCGTCCGTCGGATGGGACGTTAAGCCGTGTCCCCGTGTGCGGGAGAGCCATACCCTGTGCAGGTTAAAGAACACGCTGGATGGCCTTGACGGGAGGCTACCATCTGTCTCCCAACAGCTGTTCCAGTGGGTCCTCTCCCCCAACCTTCTCTGAGCCTTCGGGGTCCTTGTGACCTGGCCATTTAGCCCACGGTGTGCAAAAAAGTTCCGCTCAGAGGTAAAACAACCCAACTGAAACATTTTTTTTTGGTATCTTCCATTCATATCAAAGACGATAACTCATCTTCGAGGTAGAAGAAATTCACAAATTTCTTTTTAATTCTGCATTTTACTCTCTTTCGCCCTGTTTCACCTGTAATTAGCTATATGCTAATGTGTCTACTTGGTCATTAAACTATATATATATATATTAAAGAAAGGTACTTCCCAACGTAAAGGCCGGAGATAACCTCGAAGCTTTATATAACTTGTCCCGGTTCCTCATACACAAGCCCTCTGTCTTAATAGTCAGGTAAACTAACCACTAGACCAGGTAAAGCTAATTAGTATGTATGAAAGCCGAGACTTAATTTTTTTTTCGAATGAGTTTTTAAAACATTTTCTGGGACAAGTTTAACGACTATAAATTAACTTCGTGAGACAATAAATTCATATTTTTTTTTAATTCTACATTTTAGTAGTAGTTCGCGTCATTAGACAAAATAGCACGTAGTAAATCCAATGCTTATTCTAAAGTTTTTTACATTTTCTTAAAAAAAAATTGTTCTTCTCTATCTTTCATTTATTTTAAAGATGATAAATCATCTTTGTGAGAGAAGAAATCCATAAATTTCTTTAATTCTGCATTCTATTCATAGTTCGCGTCATTGGACAGATTAGCACGTAGAGGAGCTAAGGCTCATTCTAAAGTTTTCCGTAAATATTCTTTCTTAAAAGAATTCTGGAACAGTTTTCTCTCCTTTCATTTATTTCAAAGCGATAAATCATCTTCGAGAAAGGATAAAAAAATCATAAATTTCTCTTTAATTTTACATTGTACTCTATTTTTCACTGTTTGACTTGTAGTTTGCTTCACTGGAGAAAAGAATAATACGACCATCATTGATAAACTCAATCAGTCCATTTCCATCAAAGTCATGGGACTGTCCTCCTCAAGTTCAATATAAACTGAACATTAACGCTGCTGTCCTCTGATCTATCTCATTTCATCATCACGGAGCAGGAGGATGGAAAAGGAAAAGTTGCAGCCATGATGGCCAGGGCTAATAGAGTTTGGAGATTTTGGAACGCTTCCAAGATTCGAGCGTTAGATATTCTTTTATTCGGAAGAGTAATTCCAGTGGATTCACATCACTAGTGTAATGGATTCTCTTCTGTCATTAGTCTCCTTACTTTCTTATTTCTCTTCTGCTCTTGTCTTTAAATCTCTTCTTAATCTTCATCTTCTGCTTCTTCAGCTTTCTGATAATGATTCTTGCATGTGTCGTACAACGTGTGGTTTGAGCAAAGTGTGGTAAAAACACGCCTGCGAAGCGAAATAGAGCACGCACAGACACGCGCTTTTTTTTATTATCTAGAAAACGGACACATCGAGCTTCCCTCGTCAGCGCACTATGTCGTTTCCTCCACCAAACAAGACGAATCATTAACAGACGTCGATAACTGTTGCGAGAGCCTCGAGAAGGATTTCTTCCGGTTTTTTTTTTTTCTTTTTTTGCCTTTACATCGTCATTTCTGTTAATGGACTTAACTCTTGGCTGCGTTCTGAAAACCTTATCGATATTAACATCAACAATTAGACACACTCTCTTGGGTAATTTGCGGATAGTTCTGCTTTCGTAAGGAGTAATTAAGAGATCAAAAAGAGGGGAGGAAGATAAAAAAAGAGAATTAAACATTTGTCAAAAGTAGAAACAGCTAATGATGGAAGTGTGTATGTAAGAGATTGCAGTGTTAAATTGTGGGAATTGGGTAATGTCATATAGTGAATAAATATGTTGCTCGTAAAGTATTAATTCGTTTTCTAATTGAACGATTCTCGAACTTAATTCAAAGAACTCAGAAGCTTTTCAAGGTTGTTTCGCGTTGGGAGGGGAGTCTTTGAGTCATTTTTAAGCTACAAGTGTAAGTCGCTTAAGCTGATTAACGAATAAATCACAGGTACGGACGGCAGCATAAGAAGCAGTTTGAGTAATGAAACGTTGTTTAAATTTTATTTAAATTAATTATTATTATACTTCTAAATACAAAAATCGTCGAAAACAACTGAGAACATTATTACTGTAAATCACTATTGACGCCCTATTGATTAATTATACTGTTTCGTAACTATGACAATCGTCGTTTATACTCTGTTCCAAATAAAGAATGGAACGATGAAAAGAGGCCACACTTACATGAGTTCTTGCAAGAACAACTGGCAGATATAATTCCGCCACAGCAAATAGCGATGAATAAGTATTATTTCTAAAGTGCGTTATTCATTTGCATATGGGGCGGGGGTGGTTCAGTCGGTAGCGCGCCAGGCTCGTAATCTGTAGTTCCCAGGTTCGAGTCCCAGCTGGGTCAGCGTTGAGATTTATCTCCGCAAAATTCCCCGCCCTGCCCACGGTCAGTAGGGGACACCGATGGGCTTCGAAAGGCCGCCGTCCGTCGGATGGGACGTTAAGCCGTGGCCCCGTGTGCGGGAGAGCCATACCCTGTGCACGTTAAAGAACACGCTGGATGGCCTTGACGGGAGGCTACCATCTGTCTCCCAACAGCTGTTCCAGTGGGTCCCCTCCCCCAACCTTCTCTGAGCCTTCGGGGTCCATGTGACCTGGCCATTTAGCCCATGGTGTGCAAAAAAGTGCCGCTCAGAGGTAAAACAACCCAACCCATTTGCATACTTTTTGGAAGAGAGCAATTAAAATGCTGTTTTTAATTTCGGAATACTTCGATGTGCAAAATGAGGCATAATGTGTTTTAAATTGGTATGTTAGCGAAAAGAAGAACTGTCCGGTGTTGTTCAGGTCTTTGCTGACGTCAGCGCCCTCTCTCATAGCTTGTGGCTACGTCTCTGCGCAAATTACCAAAAGTGTTATTTCCATTTTTACTGAATGAGTCCGCATAGACCCTATTCTATGCGGGGCGGGGCGGGGGTGGCTCAGTCGGTAGCGCGTCAGGCTCGTAATGTGTAGTTCCCAGGTTCGAGTCCCAGCTGGGTCACCGTTGAGATTTATCTCCGAAAAATTCCCCGCCCTGCCCACGGTCAGTAGGGGACACCGATGGGCTTGGAAAGGCCACCAACCGTCGGATGGGGACGTTAAGCCGTGGTCCCGTGTGCGGGAGAGTCATACCCTGTGCACGTTAAAGAACACACTGGATGGCCTTGACGGGAGGCTACCATCTGTCTCCCAACAGCTGTTCCAGTGGGTCCCCTCCCCCAACCTTCTCTGAGCCTACGGGGTCCATGTGACCTGCCCATTTAGCCCATGGTGTGCAAAAAACTGCCGCTCAGAGGTAAAACAACCCAACCCTATTCTATGCAGTAATATTCATAGTGTGATATGCTCATCATCGTTATTTCCGTTTCGACAGAATTTGGTCCTCTGTAATTCCCGAGATACTTGATCGAATGGTCCCAAAATTAATACGCGGGTCCCCCCTTTCTGACCCCATGTTGGGGTCAGAAAGGGGGGACCCGCGTGTTGACCCCCATGTTGGGGTCAACTCCTAACAGTTGATCCTAACAGTTGTCTCCTAACAGTTGACCCCAACATGGGGGTCAACTGTTAGGAGACAAATGATAGCCTCCCGTCAAGGCCATCCAGCGTATTCTTTAACGTGCACAGGGTATGGCTCTTCCGCACACGGGGACACGTCTTAACGTCCCATCCGACGGTTGTTGGGTTGCTTTACCTCTGAGCGGGCACTTTTTTGCACACCATGGGCTAAATGGCCAGGTCACATGGACCCCGAAGGCTCAGAGAAGGTTGGGGGAGGGGACCCACTGGAACAGCTGTTGGGAGACAGATGGTATCCTCCCGTCAAGGCCATCCAGCGTGTTCTTTAACGTGCACAGGGTATGTCTCTCCCGTAAACGGAGCTACGACTTAACGCCCCATCCGACGGACGGCGGCCTTTCCAAGCCCATGGGTGTCCCCTACTGACCGTGGGCAGGGCGGGGAATTTTGCGGAGATAAATCTCAACGCTGACCCATCTGGGACTCGAACCTGGGAACTACAGATTATCCGCCTGGCGCGCTACCGACCGCCCATCCCCCTGTGAGGGATCTAGCAATGGTAGATAATGGAGCAGAAAGACGTTTTATCCAAATTAACTGTTTCTCACCATCTATTCAACTTTTCGAATTTATATTTTCCCTGTACGTTCTCATGCTATTCTTAATCTTCTACCGAAATTCCAGGTTGGGTTGTTTTACCTCTGAGCGGCACTTTTGTGCACACCATGGGCTAAGTGGCCAGGTCACATGGACCCCGAAGGCTCAGAGAAGGTTGGGGTAGGGGACCCACTGGAACAGCTGTTGGGAGACAGATGGTAGCCTCCCGTCAAGGCCATCCAGCGTGTTCTTTAACGTGCACAGGGTATGGCTCTCCCACACACGGAGCCACGGCTTAACGTCCCATCCGACGGACGGCGGCCTTTCCAAGCCCATCGGTGTCCCCTACTGACCGTGGGCAGAACGGAGAATTTTGCGGAGATAAATCTCAACGCTGACCCAGCTGGGACTCGAACCTGGGAACTACAGATTACGAGCCTGGCGCGCTACCGACTGAGCCATCCCGCCCCAGGGACTGTGAGGGATCTAGCAATGGTAGATAATGGAGCAGAAAGGCGTTTTTTACAAAATAACTGTTTGTCATCATCTATTCAACCTTTCGAGTTTATATTTTGCCCTGTACGTTCTCATGCTACTCTTAATCTTCTACCAAAATTCCATGTTCCTAGCCCCTACATGTGAAGAGTTTTTGCTACCAGAGACATATTTCATTATAATAGATGTAAAACTTCTAAGGCTACCAGAGCCTTAGAAGCTCCCTGACGAATTGAAGATTGATTCGTTTTCAGTCATAGAATCTGGCTTTTCATTGGCTTTCGTGGTGAAGCGTAAATAAGCCACGACTGGAGAAGTCAACTCTTTGAGGGAGACTTGCCGCTCCGCTCTTTATGAGAGACAAAGTGTTCTATCAATATTATGCATAGAAATCATTTTAACCGAGATATCTTAAGAGCCGCCTGTTAAACGCATTTTTGTGTTTCTTTAAAAACATTTTACGTTATGGATATCCAAACCGAACATATTTGTGAGATAAAAATTTGTGTGCGACTTGGAAAAACTGTTTCGGAAACTGTGCAATTATTGAAAGATTACGTCTCAGCGTTCCTGCCACTTGTTAAACTCGCTGTTTGAAACAGTCTGTGAACTCGCTGTTCACAGACTGTTTCAAACAGCGAGTTTAAAACAGGCCTGGAACTCGCTGTTTGAAACAGTCTTCAAAACGCCTGCGTTTTGAAACAATCTCCGAATCCGTGCTCAACTTTCGTCGTCTTAATTTTTTAAATCAAAATAATCAGAAATCACATGATGACAGATCGATAGAAATCAAGGCACATGTCTGTGAAGTTTTGATATCCATAATATTAAAAGTCACAAAAATGCGTTTAACAGGCGGCTACTAAGATACGCATTTCGAACGATTTCTAAGCGTATTAGAACACCGAGAGAAATTAAACGACGGTTGTCATGTTTACGAGACAGTAAAGTTTAACCAATGGAAACACTCGCGTCTCTCCTAAACAGTTGGGTTGTTGGGTTGTTTTACCTCTGAGCGGCACTTTTTTGCACACCATGGGCTAAATGGCCAGGTCACATGGACCCCGAAGGCTCAGAGAAGGTTGGGGGAGGGGACCCACTGGAACAGCTGTTGGGAGACAGATGGTAGTCTCCCGTCAAGGCCATCCAGCGTGTTCTTTAACGTGCACAGGGTATGGCTCTCCCGCACACAGAACCACGGCTTAATGTCCCATCCGACGGGCGGCGGCCTTTCCAAGCCCATCGGTGTCCCCTTATTGACCGTGGGCAGGGCGGGGAATTTTGCGGAGATAAATCTCAACGCTGACCCAACTGGGACTCGAACCTGGGAACTACAGATTACGAGCCTGGCGCGCTACCGACTGAGCCACCCCCGCCCCTTTTCCTCTCCTAAACAGACTTTTTAGATTTACTTTACAGTAAATATATTATTAGTTGTTTTGGGACTCCCTTTGTATTTGGTGGCATAAGTAAATAAATGTATTAAGAGTTGACATTTTGAAAGAAAAAATTTTTCTTTTTGAAGAGAATTCAAATATTATTTACAAGAAAGGTGATGACGACCATTTATTATACTTTTAAGTACTCGAGCCTATCTTATGGAATTTTGATTTTTTTTTTTTTTCTTATGGAATTTTGATACTCGACCCTATCTTATGGAATTTGGATCGTCTGAGAAACCTTGCTGATATTACGAAAAAAAGTGTGGAAAGGTAAGGTTCTGGACTTTTTGTAATATCTAATAGGCGGAGAAAGCTTTCTCACCCGTTGCAAGAAAGGTGTCGGTTCTACTCTAACAGGTGTTTTTGTAACACAATCGAGAAATTAGAAAGCCTATTTTTGTCACGTGGTCGCTTAGTTTACAGCTAGGGTCTCTCAAAGTTCGATTTTTTTAGTCGTATCTAGTATACTCTTTATTTCACACAAAGAATGGAGTGGTAAGTCTCACTCAAAGAATTTCTTGTTCAATCGTCTCTTACTACATTAACCAGCTGATAAGGTAAAACGTGTAATGCCTGAAGATAAGATTGTATCAATCCGCAAAACGTTAGTGTTCTTCTACGACATATATTTCGTGAGGGTTTAAAAATTTTTTTTACAGTTACTTATAATTCATTAAATATTTTTATGGTTGAAAGTATTTTAATTCGGAACATCTAATTAGTTGGGTTGTTTTACCACTGAGCGGCACTTTTTTGCACACCATGGGCTAAATGGCCAGGTCACATGGCCCCCGAAGGCTCAGAGAAGGTTGGGGAGGGTACTCAATGGAACAGCTGTTGGGATACAGATGGTAGCCTCCCATCAAGGCCATCCAGCTTGTTCTTTAACGTGCATAGGGTATGGCTCTCCGGCACACGGGGTCGCGGCTTAACGTCCCATCCGACGGACGGCGGCCTTTCCAAGCCCATCGGTGTCCGCTACTGACCGTGGGCAAGGCGGGCAATTTTGCGGAGATAAATATCAAAGCTGACCCAACTGGGACTCGAACCTGAGTCACTCCCTCTCCCATCTAATTAGTAAACCGTGCTAAAATAAATTCCTCCTTAATTGGTTTCCATCTTTAACTTTCTATAGTTTCTATCACTTAGCGATTACCACTTTATCATCTGGTTTCATTCTTTTTCAAACTTCTATTACGAATTTTCATTTGTTTTCTAAAGTTCTCAAGAAATACATTTTGAAACTGGATGATGTGGAAACTTTTTTTGCATTAATCTATTATTAACTGTTATATGTAACATGGATATTGAATGTTTCTGATTTCTGACTTTCACACTTCTGGATTACTAGAAATTTTTTGTTTTGAGTTGTTTTCGTTTTTTTCATGTATTATTCAATGTGACGACTGATGTTTTCAATTGAAATTGTTTCTATATTGAGATCTCACGAACGAGCCTGCTCTTGTGAGACCTCAAACGTTTTTGTATACTGTAAAACATTATCTGAAATAAAAATTATCTATCTAATATTTCCTAACATTTTATGATGAAACAATAAATTAAATATGAAATAAAAAGCAACTATAATATAGTACAATATCAAGAAGAAATGCTCTTCCATTACGTTTTTAAAAAAAGAAACCAAAAAACCCTTACTACCCCCTAAACTATATTTCCTCATTGTATCAATCTACTAAAAAAATCAACGGGTGCCTTCGCCAGCTCTTGATTTTTAGACCGTCGCTCCGACAGCAATTTGATCTTCAACACCTAACACATCCAAAGTTTCAAAATTTTTCTGAAATGTACTATCCGAAATACCCTCATGCATCAATTTTAATTTCTCTACCGATGGACTTGGAAAGGCCACCGTCCGTCGGATGTGACATTAAGCCGTGTGGGATAACCATACCTTGTGCACGTTAAAGAACACGCTTGATGGCCTTCACCGGAGGCTACCATCTGTTTCCCAACAGCTGTTCCAGTGGGTCCCCTCCCCCAACCTTCTCTGAGCCTTCCGGGTCCATGTGACCTGGCCATTTAGCCCATGGTGTGCAAAAAAGTGCCGCTCAGAGGTAAAAGAACCCAACCCAAACTTCCGGGTCCTAATGACTTGGCCACTTAACCCATGCTGTGCAAAAAAATTGCCGTTCAGAGGTAAAACAACCCAACCCAACCCTAAAAGTAAACAAACGTTAGTGGGTGGATCAGTCCTCAGCGCGCCAGGCTCGTAATCTTCAGTTCCCAGGTTCGAGTTTCAGATGGGTCAGCGTTGAGATTTATCTCCGCAAAACTCCCCGCCTTGTCCACGGTCAGTAGGGGACACCAATGGGCTTTGAAAGGCCGCCGTCCGTCGGATGGGACGTTAAGCCGTGGACCCGTGTGCGGGAGAGCCATACTATGTGCACGTTAAAGAACACACTGGATGGCCTTGACGGGAGGCTGCCATCTGTCTCCCAACAGCTTTTCCAGTGGTCCCCTCCCCCAACCTTCTCTGAGCCTTTGGGGTCCTTGTGACCTGGCCATTTAGCCCATTGTGTACAAAACAATTCCGCTCAGAGGTAAAACAACCCAACTCGTATTGAAGTCCTAACTCTGCTGGCGTTGACATTTGTCTCCTTTAAACCCCACCAGCTATTTCAGTGGATTCCCAACCTTCTCTGAGCTCTAGGAGTCTTTGTGTTGTTGGGTTGTTTTACCTCTGAGCGGCGCTTTTTTGCACACCATGGGCTAAATGGCCCGGTCACATGGACCCCGAAGGCTCAGAGAAGGTTGGGGGAGGGGACCCACTGGAACAGCTGTTGGGAGACAGATGGTAGCCTCCCGTCAAGGCCATCCAGCGTGGTCTTCAACGTGCACAGGATATGTCTCTCCCGCACACGGGGCCACGGCTTAACGTCCCATCCGATGGACGGCGGCCTTTTAAAGCCCATCGGTGTCCCCTACTGAACGTGGGCAGGGCGGGGAATTTTGTGGAGATAAATCTCAACGCTGACCCAGCTGGGACTCGAACCTGGGAACTACAGATTACGAGCCTGGCGCGCAACCGACTGAGCCACCCCTGCCCCCCGGAGTCTTTGTGACCTGCCCATTGTGCGCAGAAAGTGCCGCTCAGAGGTAAAACAATCCAACACAAAATCGTCTCTGAGAAATAAACCAAATCCTTGATTCTGGCCTACGAAACCATTTGTAGGCCCGCATACTTAATTACACGAATTAAAAGAGAATCATCTAAGATTTCTCTTATTCTGAAGCTGAGTTCAATTTCAAGCATCATATTTCTATTCTTCGACGGGAGGAAGTTTTGGAATCTTGAACATCGGAGTAAAAAAGCTCAGGTCACTGCTGCTGCGTATGTGTGCATCTGCTGTATTTGCTTAGCGAAATCCATCGAAGAGTGAAACTCAGCAAATTAAAATTGATCTTCGCCCGAACCGATTCCAGCAGAGGAAGAAAAACTCCAGCGAACGAAGAACTGCCTTGTATTAAATGGGTTACATATTACTTACGGTAAACCCGGTTACGTGGAAGTCTGCTCCTACGACACATGGCGTTTTCGAGTGTTTTGTTTCCTAGACTGATCGATAAAGAAGTTTATGGTGGAAACCTTAGAACCAATAATACGAACGAATGGGATCTTTTAAATGAAAAACTCTTTTTCAGGTGCGGCGTGTATTGCGATACAAAAGATGGTCTTTCTTTTTTTATGTGTTTTATTTCCTTTCTCTGTGAAGTTTCTGTAAATGATTAAACAACGTTTTTAAAAATCTTTCCCTTCTAAAAGAAGGATGACTTAGAGATTATCTCAGTGAATACGGAACAGGTTACGAAACCAAATTGAAAGTGATGTAATGAAATATTTTAATTTCCGTGCTATTTGAAGAGAGTGGGTGAGGGAATCGCTCGTAGAGCTCTACTAGAATACTTTTAAGTAATTTTTAAGATCCTCTGTGTTAATATTTAATCAGATTTGATTCATTTTTTTCACAAATGTTAAACTTTTTCTTTAGTCCATATGCATCGACAGCTTGATAGCAAAACCGCAACTTTGCGCATTTTTTAAATAATTTTTAAAAAATGTTAATTTTAATTTGGAAATGTTCGTTGCAATTATGAAAAGAAATGAAATTACTTTTAATTTCAGTCGTTTTATCATATATTCTTCACACACTGCCTGGGCAAATTATTATGAACATCTTCCTAATACTTCGTCAATGTATCATGGTACAATCCCCAAATTTCAAAGGTTTTAATTTTCTGAATTCTCTGTGCATAGGGGGCGGGGATGGCTTAGTAGGTAGCGCGTCTGGCTCGTAATCTGTAGTTCCTAGGTTCGAGTCCCAGCTGGGTCAGCGTTGAGATTTATCTCCGCAAAATTCCCCACCCTGCCCACGGTCAGTAGGGGACACCGACGGGCTTGGAAAGGCCGCCGTCCGTCGGATGGGACGTTAAGCCGTGGCACCGTGTGCGGGAGAGCCATACCCTGTGCACGTTAAAGAATACGCTGGATGGCCCTGACGGGAGGCTACCATCTGTCTCCCAACAGCTGTTCCAGTGGGACCCCTCCCCCAACCTTCTCTGAGCCTTCGGGGTCCATGTGACCTGGCCATTTAGCCCATGGTGTGCAAACAAGTGCCGCTCAGAGGTAAAACAACCCAACTCTGTGCATAGTTTTAGTTGAAATGGGTTTTGGAGTACTGCTAGCTGCTCTCTCTTTCAACCGATGAACCTTAACAGCTGGATAAACAGGCCTGGATCTAGAAAAAAGTAGGGATTGCATTGCAATCTAACATTTTCCTCTTCGTTTTCACGTTTTTTTTTCTTTAAATTAATGAAAAGTGAGTGAAAAATTCCCAATTTTAATCATTTTTGGCTTCCATTACCCAACTAGCATTAGGCATGGCTGTTTGTGTCGTTTTTCTGCTGAGGGCCTGACATCCTCTCAGACCTTCTACTATGGCATATAAACTGACAGGCTCCTGTCAGACCTCTGTGGCAAGCAGCTGCTTGAGGGGGTATTTATTAGCCGTCCCGTTGCCGAGTAGTTAGCGCGCTTGGCTACTGATCTAAGGGACCTGGGTTCGAGCCCCGTTTAAGGCATGGATGTATGTGTCGTTTTTCTGCTGAGGTCCTGCCATCCTCTCAGACCTTCTACTATGGCATTTAAACTGACAGGCTCCTGTCAGACCTCTATGGCAAGCAGCTGCTTGAGGGGGTATTTTTATTTTTTTATTATTTTCAAAGGGAGAGAGAGAGGGGCATGCCCCTTGCCCCTCCATCCCTCCTGGCCCTGCAATCGACTGTAGCAGTTCTTGCCAACAAACGGTTGTGCTGTCTGTCAGTCTTTTTCCTCTCGCGTTTGCCACGATTGACGGACTTTTTTTCTGGTATTTTAACCCATTCTCCATACACTTGGGATATTGTGCTCCGTGATTTCCCGCTAAGTTCCATCACCTCCGCCAGGCTCGTAATCTGTAGTTCCCAGGTTCGAGTCCCAGCTGGGTCAGCGTTGAGATTTATCTCCGCAAAATTCCCCGCCTTGCCTACGGTCAGTAGGGGACACCGATGGGCTTGGAAAGGCCGCTGTCCGTCGGATGGGACGTTAAGCCGTGGCCCCGTGTGCGGGAGAGCCATACCTTGTGCACGTTAAAGAACACGCTGGATGACTTTGACGGGAGACTATCATCTGTCTCCTAACAGCTGTTCCAATGGGTCCCCTCACCCAACCTTCTCTGAGCCTTCGCGGTCCATGTGACCTGGCCATTTAGCCCATGGTGTGCAAAAAAGTGCCGCTCAGAGGTAAAACAATCCAACCCAACCCATCACCTCCGTTACGAATGCTTCTGCCAATGGCGCTCCAACGATGAGCCCCCTTATCGAAGTCAATCAGATCAACCGTTATTACCCGTGTCACAATTTGATTTCCACCATGCCTTTACGGCTATTATAGGATTTCGTAGTGACGTAGAATACTTACGTCAGAAAAGCATTCTGCGTGCATTGATATATTTCATGATGAATTATGCCTACATAATAATTTTGCTGTTAGAATTCATGAATTGATATAGGTGCACCTCTCTGAGCCTTCTATGAACCCTCTCTGATTTCTGGGAGGTCCTTGTGACCTTGCAATTTCACACATAGTTTGCACAAAAATAGTTCCTTATATTTTAGTAATGAAATCCGATACCAATAGTTGCAAAGAATGTTTTAATTAAATTTCAATATGTATGCACAACGTAAAAGTACACAAATTATACTCAGGGCTTTTGAAAAGTAACGAAGAGCCTGGAACATGGGGTAAGCTTTGTTTTTACTTCTGAGCGCCACTTTTTTGTTCACAATGAAGTAAATGGCCGGACACAAGGCCCCAAGGGCTCAGAGAAGGTTGAGGGAAAGGGACCCAATGAACAGCTGTTGGGAGACAGATGGTAGCCTCCAGTTAAGGCCGTTCAGCGTTTTCTTTAAAGTACACGGGTAATAGCTCTCCCGTATACGAAACCACGGCTTAACTTTCCATCCGACGGACGGGCGGCCTTTCCAAGCTCATTGGTGTCCCCTACTAACCGAGGGCAGGGTGGGGATTTTACGGAGATAAATCTCAAAGCTGGTATAGGTGGGAAAAATGGCCAGATCTCAAATATCCTAAACGCTCAGAGTTGGTTTGGGGAAAGAAATCCATTGGACAGCTATTAGCATGCAGATGGATGGACTACGGCATAGTCATCCAGGATTGTTTAATGTGCAAAGTTAGAATGGGTTGGTTAGCCTCTGAGCGGCAATTTTTGCACACGATGGGCTAAATGGCCAGGTCACAAGGACCCCGAAAGTTCAGAGAAGGTTGGGGGAGGGACTCACTGGAATAGCTGTTGGAAGAAAGATGGCAGCCTCCCGTCAAGGCCATCCAGCGTGTTCTTTAAAATGCACACGGTACGGCTCTCCCGCATACAAAGCTACGGCTTAACGTCCCATCCGAAGGAGGGCGGCCTTTTCAAGTCCATCGGTGTCCCCCTAATGAGAAGTATTGCGGAGAAATTATTCATCTGAAAAAAAAAATTTATCGCTGACCCGGTGGGACTCTTAATGTACAAAATGCATCGTTCACCTGCACACAGAACGATATCTTCACATTCTCTTGAGTGGGGGGGGGGGGGGGCTCAGTCGGTAGCACGCCAGGCTCGTAATCTGTAGTTCCCAGGTTCGAGTCCCAGCTGGGTCAGCGTTGAGATTTATCTCCGCAAAATTCCCCGCCCTGCCCACGGTCAGTAGAGGACACCGATGGGCTTGGAAAGGCCGCCGTCCGTCGGATGGGACGTTAAGCCGTGGCTCCGTGTGCGGGAGAGCCATACCCTGTGCACGTTAAAGAACACGCTGGATGGCCTTGACGGGAGGCTACCATCTGTCTCCCAACAGCTGTTCCAGTGGGTCCCCTCCCCCAACCTTCTCTGAGCCTTCGGGGTCCATGTGACCTGGCCATTTAGCCCATAAGGCCTAGCACCTAATGTCCGACCCCGCCTTCTCGTGGTGCAGACCGTTAGTACCTTTCAAAAGAGATACTCTCTTGTGGAACTGAACGGAAGGGGAGGGCTGCCAGATTAGTGTGACCTACTGATCTGGACAACTATGGCTACTTTTCTTTTTTTTTCTACCCTGCTGAGGAGTGGTCAACCACACAGGGTCCTGGTGCTGACCATATAAACCCACTGGACTGGACAGATATATGGCTCTGAGCTTGATTATGGATCCTGATTTTGCTGCACTGGTGGGCTTCTGTGGAGGGAAAAATCTTCCGCTGTGTTTTCTGTTTGTTTGTGGGTTGACAGCCCCAAGTGAATAGATTCACAGGATATGTTTATCAGCTGGTGCATAAATCCTGAGCAGAGGTCATCGCAGGCACCTAAACTCTTTGCTTCTATTGGCATCGTCAAATTCTACATTGGAGGAAGTCTTCCAGTGTAGATGGCTTCAGCCTTTAGTGGTGGGGGAACGGGTCTTTGCCCCATGTCTGCGATTAGGGGGCTGTTTGATATTGTCGGCATTCCCTCTCTCAATAAACATAGTTTCTTTAAACATCCCATTAACCATTTTCTCTCCATAGGTAGTTGGAATGTGAGGACTCTACACAGAGATTTTTCTCCTAATGTCCTCACAAAAGAATTCCACCATTATAATTTAGATATTCTCGGCTTGCAAGAGACCAGATGGACAGATAAAGGTCAGATTCTTAAAAATAATCTTAAATTTCTCTTTTCAGGGAGGGACGACAAAAAGCATCACCAAGGAGTGGGCCTGCTTCTCAGCAGACACGCTAGTGATGCTCTTCTAGGGTATGAGTGCATTAATGAAACGTTTCTTACAGCAAAATTTCAGACAAGCGTTAAAGACTTGAATGTTATCTGCTGTTATGCCCCCACTGAGGATGCCGATGAGGATGAGAAGGCTAGGTTTTATGGACAACTTCAGGATATTTTGAATTCTGTCAAGAAAGGAGATATTACCCTTGTTCTTGGTGACTTCAATGCCAAAGTTGGTACTGACTCTGACCTTTGGGGAGGAGTAATAGGCCCTTTTGGTATTGGTAGCTGCAATGGCAATGGGCAACGTCTCCTACAGGTAAGTAAACTCAATGGATTCAGAATAACCAACACTTTTTACAAACACCGCGACATACATAAGTACACATGGGTTTCACCTGATGGGCTGCATAAGAATATGATTGATTACATATTAATTAACAGCAAATGGGCTAGTTCTGTTAGGAATACCAGGGCATATAGGGGAGCTGAAATTGGATCTGACCATTACCTTGTTAAAAGTGTCTTGCAACTTAAACTTAAAAAGTGTTGTGCTAGGGTTAAAAAATTTACTTTTAATACTGAAGCTCTGAAAGATCCAGTTATAGCCAAAGCTTACCATGATAGGTTACTTAGTCATTATGACAGTCATGGTATGCTTACTACTGAAGTTGAGGAAGAATGGGATCATTTTAAACAGGCTTTTTTGGACACTAACAGTACTCTTTTAGGAAAACAGGAGCAGAAGAGACAGAATTATCTGAGTGATAAGGCACTTGAGCTTATTTCGGAAAGAAAGAACTGCAGGAATGTCCTTAATCAATACTCTACTAGTCCTAATAGAAAGTTTATTAAGTTACAGAGAACTTAATAAACGTGTAAAAGATCAGTTAGCTGCTGATAAGAATCTTTGGCTTGATGGTTTGGCTGACAAAGCCGAGGAAGCAGTTAGACAGCACAACAGCAGAGAGCTGTAACAGATAGTTAACGTTTTGTGTGGTAGAAAACGGACAGGCATACAGGGATTGAAGAATAAACAAGGTAAGGCTATAGAAGGGGAGGATTCTGTCATGGCTAGGTGGGCTGAGCATTTCAGTGATGTTCTAAACAATGTAGTTAGCTCTACTCCCATTGTTTGCAATGATGATAGATGCATTGGTGGCTTTAATGTTGGCCCTATAACACAATCTGAAGTTATTTTGGCTGTTTCTAAACTTAAACTACATAAATCCACAGGGGTAGATGAAATTACTACGGAAATGCTTAGAGCTGGGAATGTTTCTGTTACCACTTGGATGACTGAAATTCTGAATAACTTTTATGATAAAGGCATGGTTCCTAAGGATTTTACCAGAGCTATTGTTATCCCTTTTTTCAAAAAAGGTGATCGCAGTTCTTGTGATAACTATAGGGGTATTAGCCTACTCTCTGTTCCAGGTAAAGTTCTTTCCATGATTGTGCTTAATAGAATTAAGAATCTGGTTGACAATCAATTGCGTGATGAGCAATGTGGATTCAGAAGAGATAGGGGATGTGTGGATCAGATATTTTCACTTAGGCAGATTCTTGAGAAATGTTTAGAGTTTCAGAAACTTCTGGTTGCTAGCTTTGTTGATTTCAAAAAGGCTTTCGACTCTGTTGATCGGCATAATTTGTGGTTGATTGTGAGATCATATGGTATACCTGACAAGTTAGTTAACATAATGAAAGCTCTCTATAATAACACTGAGTCGTGTGTGAGAGTTGGTACGGCTTGTAGCAATTGGTTTAGCATTACTTCTGGTGTTCGACAAGGGTGCATTTTGTCTCCTTTTCTCTTTAGCTTGGTTATTGATTATGTTATGCGAAATTCACTTCAAGGGAAAGATTTTGGCCTTAAATGGGCTGGAGATACGAAAATTTCTGATTTAGATTATGCTGATGATTTAGACCTTTTGGCAAATGATGTTGATGAGATGAACTCTTTCATTCGAGCTGTTGATGAAACTGGTAGTAGAGTAGGTTTGGTTATAAACAGAGAGAAAACTAAAGTGATGAAAATTGGTCAGGCAGGCTGTGATTCAGTTAATCTTAATGGTTGCAGTCTTGAGCAGGTGTCACAGTTTAATTATCTTGGGAGCTATGTAACAGATAATGGCGATTTGCGGCATGAGATTAACAGACGAATAGGGATTGCTGCCGGGACTTTTAAGAATCTGTGGAGAGTGTGGAAAAATAGGCGTATACACCTAAAGACTAAAATTAGACTATATAATAGTTTGGTCCTTTCTAGGGTTAGTTATGGTAGTGAAACTTGGACACTTTGTAAACAAGATAACAGGAAACTAGATGCTTTTGATTCCAGATGCTTACGCAGTATCTTGGGCATTAGGTAGTTCAACTTTGTAACTAATGATGAGGTTAGGCAAAGGAGTTTGCAACCTCCTTCAACAGCATATTGTGCAGAGAGAGACTCCGTTGGTTTGGCCATGTTGCCCGTATGAATAATTATAGATTGGCGAATAGGGTTATGAACAGTGTGCCTAAAGGCCTCAGAAAGAAGGGGAGATCTAGGATGCGGTGGGCAGACAATGTCAAACAGGACCTTGTTAGAATTGGTGTGCAGTGGCCAGATGCAGTAGATGTAGCTCAGGATAGACTTGCTTGAAGAACTAAATTGCCCGGTCTGGTTGGACCTCCGTAGCCCATGGCTCCTTGAGGATGATAATGATGATGATGATGTGCAAAAATAGTGCCGCTAAGAGGTAAAACAACCAACCCAACAACTCTTGAAGGGATGGCGGTTTTCGGAGGCCATCGCTGCTTCCCTTTATCACCGGAGATACGGTAACGGTTAAAGTTAAGTAAGGGCTAACGGAGAAAATATCAACGCAGACACAGTGAGAAATCTAACCTGCGATTATTAGGTTATGAACTTGGAGCCATACCAATTAAGCCAACTCTTTCTCTGGGGCTGTAGTTGACTCAGTCAGTTGCGCACCACGCTCGTAATCTCTAGTTCCCAGGTTCGAGTTCCATCTGTACAAGCTTAGAGATTTCTCTCTGCTAAACCCCCATCCTGTCCACGGTCAGAAAGGGGACAACGATAAGCTAGAAAAGGCCGTCGTCTGTTGGATGGGGCCCAAGTCGTTGCTTCATATGCATGAGAGCTATATCCTGTGCACGTTAAAGACCCCGCTGGATGATTGGGGACTTCTATCTGTGTCCTAACAGCTATCAGTGAATTCCCTACCCCCAACCTTCTCTGAGCTCTTGGGTCCTTGTGACCTGGCCATTTAGCACAAAGTGCGTCTCAGAGGTAAAACTACCGAACTCTCTCTCCTACTGCGTAACTGACACAAGGATAGTTCTCTTAGATCAGTGTCTCGCAAACTTTTTTACTCTGCGGCACACTGAATCTAATTTTTTTTCCGCGGCACACCTAAAAAAGAATAAAGCAAACTCTATATAATCGTCATTATATTTGCGCTTTGTTGAAGTCATCAACCTGGTTTTACTTGAAGATTTGCTCTCGTTCTTTAATTCATAACTCGGTGTTTGTTTTAAATATTTGTCCATTCTATGGCTTGAAATAATCAAAAATTAATACCAAAAATTTGGAGAAAGCTTGATAACTACTTACAAGATCCCAGTTGATAAAATCTGAAAGATTTTATTAAAGCACGTCGATAACACAAGTCAAGTCAAAAGGAAATCTTTGGAATATCTAGTGTCAATTTGAAAATCTCTTGCGGCACACTTGTAATCTCTCGCGGCACACAGTTTGCGAGATACTGTCTTAGATCATCCATTAATAAGTAATAATTGATAGGATGACTTATGATCTGTGAGAAAAGCCTAGAATTGCGCAGCCGCAAAGTCTCCTAAGTTGCTATATACGCTGCACCACTTTTAGTTACTGCACTCCAAAACTCCAAACAGTCACGATGGAATTTCGAACTTCATCGTCAAAACTTCGTAATAACATTAGCTCTCTACATATAATATTTGAACAATGTATCTGAAATATGGATCCCGCCGAAGATTACGCACAATGTATGATTTAAATGGGAAATCCTCAAAATTCGTCAGGTAATTACTATGCAGAGTGAACTAATGATGCTATGAGCTGTCGGATTTCAACGATCAACAGCAGCAGTGTTACTAGAAGAGCTGAACATGTGATGATGCACGGACCAAGCCCAAGCACCCTCAGTTGTTAATGGGGCAAATATGGGAATGAATTCAGAACACATGACATTTAGTGTAATTTGTCTCCGTTGTTTGATATTTAAAGGGTTATTACTGACGTCTACCTGTAAAGGAGTGTTTTGAAACTTTTCGATGTTGCTGAAAATGTCATCTTTCTGAAAATCGTAAACGTATTCTTATGGAATGACAGAAGTAATTGACAATATTGTGTAGTTGTTTTAAAATAATCAAATGGATAATGAATGAAATTATTTAATTGATAAGGCAATTAATTAAAAATAAATAAGGAAAGCTTGAAATATTCACTTTAAAAGCTAATGAATTACTACTGATTATCTTTGGGGCGGGGTGGCTCAGTCGGTAGCGCGCCAGGCTCGGAATCTGTAGTTCCCAGGTTCGAATTCCAGCTGAGTCAGCGTTGAGATTTATCTCCGCATAATTCCCCGCCCTGCCCACGGTCAGTAGGGGATACCGATGGGCTTGGAAAGGCTGCCGTCCATCGGATGGGACGTTAAGCCGTGGCCCCGTATGCTGGAGAGCCATACCCTATGCTATGTATGTTAATGAACACGCTGGATGGCCTTGACGGGAAGCAACCATCTGTCTTCCAACAGCTGTTCCAGTGGATCTCTTCCCCCCCTTTCCTGAACCCTTGGGGCCCATGTGACCTGGTCATTTAGACCATGGTATGCAAAAAAAGAGCCGCTTAGAGATAAAACAACCCAACTGATTATCTTTTAGTGACAAATTCTAAACAGAATGTAACGTTCGAACTTGCGATTGCAATGAATTCCATTTTACAAATTACGAATCGATTTTTACAATATTCAAACCGTTATCATTCTCTATACACTTTGGACACATGCGCTGCGTGATTTTTCACTCAGTTCAATCACCATCGGAGGGAATGGAAACTGAGCAGAATCCTGCTCATCGTCCTCCAACGATGAGCTCCCTTTCGAAGTCAGTCAGATCAGCTTTTATACCCATGTCCCACTTCACTTCACTATGCCTTCCACCATGCCTTTAAGGCTTACCATACTTTCATAGGACTTCGTAGTGACGTAAAATACTTATGTCAATAAGACATTTTGTATACATTGATATGTTTCATGGTACTTCGCGCACGACGGTTTTCATCATCATTATCATCCTCAAGTTGACATGGACTACGGAGGTTCAATCGGATGGTGCAATTTACTTCTTCAAACACATATGTTCTGAGCTACATCTGCTGCATCTGGCGACTGTAGACCAATTCTAACATAAATCCTAGATCTCCTCATCTTTTTAAGCCGTGGTCCCGTGTGCGGGAGAGCCATACCCTGTGCACGTTAAAGAACACGCTGGATGACCTTGACGGGAGACTATCATCTGTCTCCTAACAGCTGTTCCAGTGGGTCCCCTCACCCAACCTTCTCTGAGCCTTCGCGGTCCATGTGACCTGGCCATTTAGCCCATGGTGTGCAAAAAAGTGCCGCTCAGAGGTAAAACAATCCAACCCAACCCATCACCTCCGTTACGAATGCTTCTGCCAATGGCGCTCCAACGATGAGCCCACTATCGAAGTCAATCAGATCGACCTTTATTACCCGTGTCACAATTTGATTTCCACCATGCCTTTACGGCTATTATAGGATTTCGTAGTGACGTAGAATACTTACGTCAGAAAAGCATTCTGCGTGCATTGATATATTTCATGATGAATTATGCCTACATAATAATTTTGCTGTTAGAATTCATGAATTGATATAGGTGCACCTCTCTGAGCCTTCTATGAACCCTCTCTGATTTCTGGGAGGTCCTTGTGACCTTGCAATTTCACACATAGTTTGCACAAAAATAGTTCCTTATATTTTAGTAATGAAATCCGATACCAATAGTTGCAGAAAATGTTTTAATTAAATTTCAATATGTATGTACAACGTAAAAGTACACAAATTATACTCAGGGCTTTTGAAAAGTAACGGAGAGCCTGGAACATGGGGTAAGCTTTGTTTTTACTTCTGAGCGCCACTTTTTTGTTCACAATGAAGTAAATGGCCGGACACAAGGCCCCAAGGGCTCAGAGAAGGTTGAGGGAAAGGGACCCAATGAACACCTGTTGGGAGACAGATGGTAGCCTCCAGTTAAGGCCGTTCAGCGTTTTCTTTAAAGTGCACGGGTAATAGCTCTCCCGTATACGAAACCACGGCTTAACTTTCCATCCAACGGACGGGCGGCCTTTCCAAGCTCATTGGTGTCCCCTACTAACCGAGGGCAGAGTGGGGATTTTACGGAGATAAATCTCAAAGCTGGTCAAGGTGGGAAAAATGGCCAGATCTCAAATATCCTAAACGCTCAGAGTTGGTTTGGGGAAAGAAATCCACTGGACAGCTATTAGCATGCAGATGGATGGACTACGGCATAGTCATCCAGGATTGTTTAATGTGCAAAGTTAGGATGGGTTGGTTAACCTCTGAGCGGCAATTTTTGCACACGATGGGCTAAATGGCCAGGTCACAAGGACTCCGAAAGTTCAAAGAAGGTTGGGGGAGGGACTCACTGGAATAGCTGTTGGAAGAAAGATGGCAGCCTCCCGTCAAGGCCATCCAGCGTGTTCTTTAAAATGCACACGGTACGGCTCTCCCGCATACAAAGCTACGGCTTAACGTCCCATCCGAAGGAGGGCGGCCTTTTCAAGTCCATCGGTGTCCCCCTAATGAGAAGTATTGCGGAGAAATTTTCCATGTGACCTGGCCATTAGCCCATGGTGTGCAAAAAAGTGCCGCTCAGAGGTAAAACAACCCAACCCAACCCCCTCTTTTTCAGGCCTTTAGACACACTGTTCATAACCTTATTCGCTAACCTATAATTATCCATAAAGGCAACATGGCCAAACCAACAGAGTCTCTGCACAATATGCTGCTCAAAGGATGTTGCCGAGTCCCTTAACGCCCAAGATACTGTGTAAGCATCTAGAATCAAAAGCATATTGCAGGGCAGTGTAATCCATTTTGTTCATTATGCGTCGATTTTTGAATTTAGATTAAGAGAGATAAGCAAGTTAATTGCCACGTTTCCTTTGCCCCGCGGGTAAATACTCTAAACTAGGGTGTGTTGTTTTAACTACGTAAACAGAAGAATAAATATTTACAATTTTTTTTAAATTTCCAAACTAGAGAGCCTCTTTTTTTTAAAGAAAAATACAGTATAAATATATATTTCAACCTAAAAGGCAAGAAGTAAGAAAAGAGAAACAAGATTATCGTTTGTATAAATATAACAATACATCAAATTCTGATTTTTACACGATTTATTTTGATCTAACACGGTTTAGAAAAAAAAATCCAATTCTGTTTTTACACGATTTATTTTGATCTAATACGGTTTAAACGGCGCTATTTTAAAAATCTCCATTTGAATTAAATTCTGAAAAAATATTCCTATTCAAGAAAAAATTCCTAGAATTTACATTTATAACAAAGATGCCGCTTTTATGGTCACATTTTTCGAAGTAGTTTTAACTTTGAAAATGATACTAAAGATGCACATTTTGTGCACTAAAATCCCCAAAATAAAAACTACACTAACATTACTACACAACAAGTTTTCTCTGTTTTATTCTCTATTTTATAGAAAAATTGTACAAAATCTACTTCATTCGGAATAAAATGGCAACATTGAGTTCCGGGAATTCCCCTCAATTTATCTTTAACACATTCGTTAGTCTTGGTCTCTCATTTCGTGTTTAAAGTTAGAAGTGTTAATATGTTTAATAGAAAAAAATCGAAAAAAAAATTCGTTTTGTTTTTTGAAGTTTTGTGTGCGAAATATAAATTTATTAAATTTTGATGATATTTTGTACATATAATTATCTTTATAAATTTATAAAAAGAATGTGTTTAAATGACTAAAAATCAAATAAAGATTTAATTAAAGATTTTGATATAATTTGTTTGAAAATAACTTATTATTTGTAGTGGGTTTTCACGTCTGGAACCAATATTCCATTTTTTCGTATGCACTGTATTTTTTTACAGGTTTTTCGGAAACCTGTCTACCGTGTAAAAACAGAGTTGGGTGTATACATTGTAAATAACAACCACATCTACTAATTACAATTAAAACTTGATTTGTTGAAAGGGACCAAAATTTTTTATTCGAATGTTAAAATCATTGTCAGTTTTATTTTAATCATCGTTGTAAATGCTCCGTGTTAATTAAAGCTAATTATATTAAGTAAGAATGTACTCAATTAAACATATGAATATTAAAATTTTGTTTCATAATTTAGTGAACCAACGTTGTCATTTTTGTCACTTAACGAAAAACTTCTAAAATTTAGACTGGAAAGGAAATTATAATTCGAAGTAATGGAATTTCATGTCATAAAAATATTAAACAAGAGATTAAAAAGATCGTACTTAACTGATTGATCAGTTTAATTAAGAGTTCCTAGAACAGAAGTCCGTACCACTAAATTATGACGTCATCACAAGTACATCTAAAAATCTAGAAATTTCTTATACATTTCTGCTATTATTACTGATAAGTTTTAAAACTAAACTTTATACAAATGTTTATTTACAAATGTACCATTTTTAGAAGGAAACTTATTCGTATGTATTAGCATTATCATAACTCTTATACATACAAATAATTTTTCTAGATAATGTCTGTTTAAAAATATAAATTGACATAAAGGTTAGTTTTAAAACTTACCAGAATAATAATAGAAAAAAATGTATAAGAAATGTCTAGATGTTAACGCTACTTACTGGATAGCAGGAAGCCAACCAGGCTGCTAATTTTACCTTACCCGCCTTAAACCGTTAGGACTACTTATGCTGACGTCATAACTTAGTTGCACGGCCTTCTGTTATAAGAGATTAAAATGAATGACAAAACCCAGATGCTCCGCAATTCAAGGACTGCACTACATCTATAGGGATAATGCCAAAATCTCCACTACCTACGTCGAGGGCAAGACAGCAGCATATAGATACAGTTCACCCCAATATAGATACAGTTCACCCCAATATAGATACAGTACGTATAGTATACGTATATACGATATATAGATACAGTACGTATATAGATACATGGCGAACAGTACTATGGAAGTAAAGTTCATCCATCGGTCAAAACCTAAATTTAATCTGCGCCCCGGTTAGCTACAAACAAGGATATACAATCCAAGTTGTCTCGGATCCCGTGGTGGGAACTCTTAGTCCGGCATATCCAGGCCTTTCCATCGGGGGCCCCGTCCGACCGAGGTACCCCCAATACCAGTCAGCGGAGCCCTCAACTGCACTAAGGCCCAGTCGTTCCCTCGGGGCCCCATCCGACCTAGGTACCCCCCCAATACCAGTCAGCGGAGCGCTCAACTTCATTAAGGCCCAGTCGTTCCCTCGGGGCCCCATCCGACCAAGGTACCCCCCAATACCAGTCAGCGGAGCGCTCAACTTCACTAAGGCCCAGTCGTTCCCTCGGGGCCCCATCCGACCAAGGTATCCCCAATACCAGTCAGCGGAGCGCTCAACTTCACTAAGGCCCAGTCGTTCCCTCGGGGCCCCATCCGACCTAGGTACCACCCAATACCAGTCAGCAGAGCGCTCAACTTCACTAAGGCCCAGTCGTTCCCTCGGGGCCCCATCCGACCAAAGTACCCCCCAATACCAGTCAGCGGAGCCCTCAACTTCACTAAGGCCCAAGCGTTCCCTCAGGGCCCCATCCGACCAACGTACCCCCCAATACCAGTCAGCGGAGCCCTCAACTTCACTAAGGCCCAGTCGTTCCCTCGGGGCCCCATCCGACCAAGGTACCCCCAATACCAGTCAGCGGAGCGCTCAACTTCACTAAGGCCCAGTCGTTCCCTCGGGTCCCCATCCGACCAAGGTACCCCCCAATACCAGTCAGCGGAGCGCTCAACTTCACTAAGGCCCAGTCGTTCCCTCGGGGCCCCATCCGACCAAGGTACCCCCCAATACCAGTCAGCGGAGCCCTCAACTTCACTAAGCCCCAGTCGTTCCACCGGAGCTCCGTCCGACTAAGCGGAGCCCTCAACTTCACAAAGGTCCTCTACCCCCACCACCACCACTACCACCACGACAAGGTGGTTCCCTCTCGGGGGGGGGGGGGGTGAGATGTTGGTATGGCTCCTCTACACAGAGAGCCATTACTCCCCATTCGTCGGACAGCAGCCTTACCGAGGCAGAGCAGATTTAGCCGGGGCCATCTACATACATCAAACCGGGACTGATATTGAAAAAAAAGGAAAAAAAGTAGGAAAATTAAATATTTCATTTGTCTAAAGTTTAACTAGATTTTAAAATTCATGATGACGTCATAACTTAGTGGTACGGCCTTCTGCTGTTCTAGGAGGTGTTAGCTTAACGTAGTGACGATTAGTTAGTTTAATGTAGTGATGTTAACGATTAATGAATATGATAATAGTATTGCTCGAAAATAATTATTTTTTTTTATTTTCTACTTAAACTTCAACGGTAGCTTTTAGATAAGCCAAATCTTCTAAAATATCGTTTAAACCCTTTTAAAGTCTTTCCATTTCAGACAACTGTAAAATACTCAACCATCTGAAAGCACGCAGTGAGGATGAGAAAAATTATCTTTAAGCCACGCAAGACATAAAATGTCCAAATATCTTTACAGAAAGAATTTTATTTGACTTAGCAGCCATTTTTGTCTCTCCGAACAATATGCCCGAACAACCAGAACATCTGTTACCAAGAGTAAGAGTAACCATGGTAACTATCGGCTCGAAGAGCTCCGGAGAAATTTGATTGTTTTTTTTCCTGGGGTACGCAATGAACACTATTCGTGGATTGCTATTGTAAACAATAGTCTCTGCGAGCATGGCAGACCCCAGAATAGGTCAGACCAGACTGCAATTCCGCCTTCCCGAGTTTTTTTTTTTTCTTGATTTCGCGATAGATCTGAACAAATACTTGTTGTGCTTTTTTTCCCCACAGTTTATGGAAGTTTTTTTTTATGTGAGCATGTGAGTTTATAAACTCATGACTCTGTAATAAAACTTTTCTGTTCCTATTTTTTTTTTGCTTCCAAGAGAAGCTGAAGCAATACAAATGGTGCAGCAATTATTCATGCTTTTGACTTCTTTCTTATCTACCGACAGTTTTGAATGATTTCATTTTGAGCTTTATATAAAAATGTTTGAAAAGAAATTTTATAAGAGTTAAGAAAAACAAAAAATGTTTAATCCTTTTTATATATATTTTTTTTTCGACTGCTTCACAAAGGATAAGTTTTGATCACAAAATTACATAATTCCGAAATATAGGCGGGGAAACTAGTATTAGTTTTGTTTTAACAATTATTATTTTAGCTTAAATTTAAACTTGATCATATGGTTTATTATGGTGCAAATTCTGCATATTCTTTTTTTGACTCTGCACTACAGGTTAATTTTGTGAGTACTGGCTCCCCTTGACCCTTTAGAACAGATTCAACACACACAGAATTGTCGGGCGTTGCTAATTCGTTCCTGACGTCAGCGCACTCTCTCTCATAGCATGTGATTTCCTTTCTACGCAACTAGAGAGATTTTTATTTTCATTTTGGCAGAATTTGGCAACCAAAGATACTTGACGAAACGAGCCCAAATGTTTTACGCAGATTCCCGCTGTATGACCCCACGTTGGGTAAAGAAATCAGGTTCCTACAGTCACTCAAAATATGTCCGAACACTATGGTTGATTCTATGAATTCAGAAAAAATATCTGGCAACGATTTTTTTAGAAATTAGTGATCTGGCAACCTTTGTGTCACGTGACACGTACCTTCGCGTACTGTACACGAAGGTTGCCAGATCACCAATTTCTAAAAAAACGTTGCCAGATATTTTTTCTAAAATTCTGTAATTAACCATAGTGTTCGGATTTTTTTTGAGCGACTGTACCTACAAAGGGTCATATTAATATAATAATGCCTTTGTGTTGTCTTTCTGCTGAGATCCCGCTATCCTCACAGACCTTTTACTATGGCGTATAAACTGACAGGCTACTGTCAGACCTCTGTAGCAATCGGTTGCTTGAGGGAATATTTATTTATTTTATATTTTTTAATTATTTGGGAATGTGGGGGATATGGCAACAGCAGAAGATCTAAATGTTATGATTTATTTTCGCAATTAGGAAGAAGTAAATGGCAACAGCAGCAGATCTAAATGTTATGATTTATTTTCGCAATTAGGAAGAAGTAAATGGCAACAAAGGATTTAGAAGCAACTTCGATTTCGTACAGCAATAGCAGAGTATATGGTTTGTAGCAAGCTTCCCTTTTAGAATTTCGGCTTGAAATTCGCATTGCAACTCGGGTATGACGACTAGAAACCATCAGTAAAATTTTGAAGCTTCTACCACGACTTCTCTATGCGTTATGGCTGTCACAGACAGACACACGAATACTTTATTTTATTATTAGCTGAACAGCACCAAACGCTGCCAGGGTGTGACTTTTAATTTGCATATTCTTATTTTCACTGCAGTAAAGGTAAGTTTTGTATGTATTAACTCTCTCTCCTCCCCCACCAAAAATTTAGAACACATTCAAACACGAAGAAATTTTTCCAGCGTTTGCTTGAGTCGTTGCTAACATCAGCGCGCTCTCTCATAGCCCATGGCTTAGTTTCTACCTAAACTATCGATATTTTTATTTCCCTCATGACGGGGGTGGCTCAGTCGGTAGCGCGCCAGGCTCGTAATCTGTAGTTCCCAGATTCGAGTCCAAGCTGGGTCAGCGTTGAAATTTATCTCCGCAAAATTCACCGCCCTCCCCACGATCAGTAGGGGGCACCGATGGGATTGAAAAGGCCGCCGCCCGTCGGATGGGAAGTTAAGCCGTGGTCCCGTGTGCGGGAGAGCCATACCCTATGCAAGTTAAAGAACACACTGGATGGCCTTGACGGGAGGCTACCATCTGTCTCCCAACAGCTGTTCCAGTGGGTCCCCTCCCCTAACCTTCTCTGAGCCTTCGGGGTCCCTGTGACCTGGCCATTTAGCCCATGGTGTGCAAAAAAGTGCCGCTCAGAGGTAAAGCATCCCAAATTTCCCTCACGACAGATTTTGCTGCCCTATGGCTCCCGTGATACTTGAGAGCATGGTAAAAATTTCCTGCTCGGCTGCTGTGATTGGTAAAAAATCTGGTTTCTATTTTGCCCGTGGCTTCGTTTCTGCACAAAATGAACCAGCCTCGAGTCTCACCTTTAATCTGCATATTCTATTTTTTACTCGACTAAAGGTTAGTTTTAAAAGTAACCTCTTTTCCCCCGACATTTTAGCACAGATTCAACACGAAGAATTTCCCTGTGTTGCAAAGGTCATTGCTTACTCAACACGCGCTCTCTTCCCCCGTGGAGTCGGGTTGGGTTACCTCTGAGCGGCACTTTTTTTGCACACCATGGGCTAAATGACCAGGTCACATGGACCCCGAAGGCTCAGAGAAGGTTGGGGGAGGGGACCCACTGGAACAGCTGTTGGGAGACAGATAGTAGCCTCCCGTCAAGGCTATCCAGCGTATTCTTTAACGTGCACAGGGTATGACTCTCCAGCACACGGGGCCACGGCTTAACGTCCCATCCGACTGACGGCGGCCTTTCCAAGCCCATCGGTGTCCCCGGCATCCGTCCGTGGGCAGGGTCCCCGGCATCGGTGACCGTGGCGGGCGGGGAATTTTGCGGAGATAAATCTCAACGCTGACCCAGCTGGGACTCGAACCTGGGAACTACAGATTACTAGCCTGGCGCGCTACCGACTGAGCCCCCCCCCCCCCCCCCCCCCCGTGGAGTCGTGCCAGGCTATCAAGTTTTTTATTTCCACAGGTTTTGAAAATCTGTGACTCCCGACTTACTTCCCCTAATGGTCCCAAATTTCGTAGGCGGATTCCGCTTGCGTGACTCCGTGTTGGGTTAAAAAATCAGGTTCCTAGCTGCAAGGGAACACCTTAATGTAACAATTCCTTTGGAAATGTGGGGATCTGGCAACGGTATCAGTTTTAAATGCTATTTGACTCTTAAGTTCACAGTTCGGGAACTGTAAATGGCAACAATAAATTTGACAGCGATTATCGTTTTCCGTAGGATAGCATGGTACATAGTTTTACTTTTAGCAAGTCCCCCTTTTGGAATTTCGACTTGAAATTTGCCACTGCAACCCAGACCACAACCAGAAACATTCTCCGAAAATTTGAAGCGTTTACAGTAATTTACCGATGAGTTACATCTGCCAAAGTCACACACACACACACCGATACTTTCTCCTATTCTTATAGCCTAGTTATACCGACGTCAAAGGTTTAGCGCGAAACGTATTGATAACACTTCCCATCGATAAGTCCATTAACAACTTTCCATCACTCCAGTCACAATTAAATCCCTCCAAACGAATTTCAATGGGGCGGGAGTGCCTCAGTCGGCAGCGCGCCAGGCTCGTAATCTTCAGATCCCAGGTTCGAGTCTCAGATGGGTCAGCGTTGAGATTTATCTCCGCAAAACTCCCCGCCATGTCCACGGTCAGTAGGGGACACCAATGGGCTTGGAAAGGCCGCCGTCCGTCGGATGGGATGTTAAGCCATGGACCCGTGTGCAGGAGAGAGCCATACCCTGTGCACGTTAAAGAACACACTGGATGGCCTTGACGGGAGGCTACCATCTGTCTCCCAACAGCTGTTCCAGTGGGTCCCCTCTCCCAACCTTCTCTGAGACTTCGGGGGCCTTGTGATCTGGCCATTTAGCCCATGGTGTGCAAAAGAGTGCCGCTCAGAGGTAAAACAACCAACCAATTTCCATTGTTAACTTTATTCACAGCTTTCCATACATAGTACATATAGCCTACTACTCCATTAACACGATAGGCGATGACAGCGCCCTCAGAAGATGCAGACGCTTTTCGAAGGATAACTTCCTGCCCATTACAGCTAGGATCCCCACATGTTACTCCAAGAGGATTAGAATGAAGTGGGACCACCCAAGGGAACGATCGCTCAAGTAGCTGCGAAACCACGTGGAAACTGCCGATTTCTGTCACCGATGACATCACACGTGTCCGCCCACCCTGAATTACGTCTAATATGTAATATGATGATTATAGATTTGTTTTTATGAGCCGAGGGTTGGATGGGCCTTTATAGACAATCGCCAATATGTTCCGATAGAAAGAAAAGTTTCGAGTTCGCTGTCCGAGTGGTTAGTGCGTTTCATTACTGATCAAAAGCACTTGGTTAGAGCCCCGGATATGGTTGGGTTTTACCTCTGAGCGGCACGTTTTTGCACACCATGGGCTAAATGGCCAGGTCACATGGACCCCGAAGGCTCAGAGAAGGTTGGGGGGAGGGGACTCACTGGAACAGCTGCTAGTAGACAGATGGTAGCCTCCCGTCAAGGCCATCCAGTGTGTTCTTTAAAGTGCACAGGGTATGGCTCTCCCGCATACGAGGACACGGCTTAACGTTCCATCCGAAGGACGACGGTCTTTCCAAGCCCATCGGTGTCCCGTACTGACCGTGGGGAGGGCGGGGGAATTTTTCGGAGATAAGTCTCAACGATGACCCAGCTGGGACTTGAACCTGGGGACTGCAGATTACGTGCCTGGCGCGCTACCGACTGAGCTCTCCCCCAGATATGGGTTTTGCGTTGTTTTTCTGACAACACTGCTGAGGGCCTGCCATCCTCACAGCCTTCTACTATGATATATAAACTGACAGGTTCCTCTCAGACATCTGAGGCAAGCAGCTGCTGAGGGAATATTTTTTTTTAATTTCATTTTATCATAAACAAAGGATGCCTGTAATACATTGGCGTACCGGAAATTCTTCCCCCCAGCAAAAATATCTCGGGGGGGGGGGACTTTTATTTTATTTAATGTGCACCATCGTATAGTTGAATTTTAACTTTTTGAAAACTTACATAACAAATATCCCATCAAGCAGCTGCTTGCCACCGAAGTCTCACAGGAGCGTGCAAGTTTATACGCCATAGTAAAAGATCTGTGAGTATGACGTGATCTCAGCAGAAAAGAAACACAAACATCCATGCCTTATCTTTATCTCCGCAAAACTCCCCGCCCTGCCCACGATCAGTAGAGGACACCGATGGGCTTGGAAAGGCCGCAGGGCGTCGGATGGGACGTTAAGCCGTGGTCCCGTGTGCGGGAGAGCCGTACCCTGTGCACGTTAAAGAACACGCTGGATGGCCTTGATGGGAGGCTACCATCTGTCTCCCAACAGCAGTTCCAGTGGGTCCCTTGGGCGGGGGTGGCTCAGCCGGTAGCGCGCCAGGCTCGTAATCTGTAGTTCCCAAGTTCGAGTCCCAGCTGGGTCAGCGTTGAGATTTATCTCCGCAAAATTCCCCGCCCTGCTCACGGTTGGTAGGGGACACCGATGGGCTTGGAAAGGCCGCCGTACGTCAGATGGGACGTTAAGCCGTGTCACCGTGTGTGGGAGAGCCATACCCTGTGCACGTTAAAGAACACGCTGGATGGCCTTGACGGGAGGCTACCATCTGTCTCCCAACAGCTGTTCCAGTGTGTCCCCTCCCCCCAACCTTCTCTGAGCCTTCGGGGTCCATGTGACCTGGCCATTTAGCCCATTGTGTGCAAAAAAAGTGCCGCTCAGAGGTAAAACAATCAACCAACAATGCCTTATCTTGGGCTCGAAACCAGATCCCTCTGATCAGAAGCTTACCACGCTGCCACAGAACGGTATGTGACTTATATTTCAGATTTCGTAATGCATAATTCGACATTTTAAAATGAATTATTTTTGCGACTTTCTTCATAAAATAATGCTTCAGTTGTTTTCAGACGGGCATACACAAAATTTGCATTAAACTGTTTGCAGTTTCAACTAAAATATTTTGAATGTGATTCATTTTTCTCTCTATTGCAAAAAATGATGTAAAGCAACAAAGGAATAGGGAATATTAAAAAAAGTGATAATATTGGAAGCATTTCTATTTTCAAAAGTTAAACAGGAGATGGACTTATTGTACTTAGGACGGAAAAAATTACCTCCCCCACGAGTGTCATGGTCTTATATTAACAAGTTGATGACCAAGCTCGGGTTTTGTGACAATGAGTTCTGGTCCGCAAGGAGAGGAATTTCTAGAGGGGGGGGGATGAAGCTGATTTTTCGCGATATGTTATTATTAGTTCCAAGCTATACAAAAAGTCCGGCATGTTTTTTTTTTGAATTGTTGTATATCAAGTTTCACCATAAATTTTTTTTTCATGGATCCCCTCCTCACCCCTCCCCGCATCGCGAGAGTTGCGAAATTTTTTTTTTTTTTTCATGGATCCCCCACCCCTCCCCGCATCGCGAGAGTTGCGGGATCTATCAGTAGACCTCTGCTGTAATGCTAAAAGCATCAAATTTTTCTAACTTTCGTGAAATAATGAAGAACAGAAAAGCAAACAATCGCGATTAGTTCTGTGCAAAATATGGAAGCACAAATGTCGATTTAGATATTCAAAAAAAATTTTTTTTTGTACTGAAATGAAAGCTCGAAAGTTTCTGTTCCCTAATAATATGCAACGTTTTGTTATAATATGTACTAAACGCATTCCATAAATAAAAAAAATGTACAAAAAAAACTGTTTCGCAAAATTAAATTTCTTCTCAAGAAGTTCACTTGTCATGAGATCTCGCAGGTGCCCGTCACTCGCAATTAATCGTCAGTATGTTTACTTTTTTTGTTCTTCATTGGGCAACGAAGCTTAGAAAAATTTCATGGTTCATGGCATCACGGGCAGGGCTGGCGCGTATTTTTGCGGGTCCCGGGTGCAATTTATCATTGAGGGACTCTGTATAGTTTGTCATCTCTGGGGCGTCTTGTCATGGGACAAAGCGTAAAAGGTTAGAACTTCAATCCGTCATAAACGCAAAAGAATTTTTTATTTTCTCCAAGAAAAGATAGATTTTCGAAAAGGTTGAAAGTTAATACCAATAACGATATATAGGCTCTTTCACATAAAAACGCTCACCTCAAATAGCTCCCTATTTCATCAATACCTATCCAACACAAAAAAGTTTTAATATATCTCTAAAAATGAAAAAGTTTAATGTCTACAAACGACAAAGTGAACACATACCTAGGAAAAATAAAATAGTTTATTATTATTTATCCAACCGAAAAAAGAAATTTAATTTTGTCTTTTATAACAAAAAAATGAGGTTTGTTGCTCTGAATCTCAATGTCGCCAATGGACATTTCGTAGAGTTCACATTTCACCACCAAAACTTTCAATTTCTAACATAATTATGTACCTTGCTAATATTCGTTTAAAACGTTATCATTTTCAAATATTTCCACCATTAGACGGCGCTGTTACAGCTATTGGAAATTGCGATTCGTAATATTTCATCAATTCCTATCCAACCTAGAAAGAAGTTTTAATTTATCTCTAAACACAATAAGGTTCAATATTTACCAATGGACAGACGACAAAGTGAAAACATTAGCTCGAGTTTCGTTTGAAAACATTCTAAAAACGTTTATCTTTCAGAGATAGAAAATTTCTCTTATTTTCTGTTATTGTGATTTACATAATAATATTTTCTGTACAGTGGCTCAAATAAATATCCGAACACTATGGCCGATTACAGAAGTCAGAAAAAATATCTGGCAACGATTATTTTAGAAATTAGTGATCTGGCAACCTTCGTGTCACGTGACACAAAGGTTGCCAGATCACTAATTTCTAAAAAAATCGTTGCCAGCTATTTTTTTCTGAATTCTGTAATCAACCATAGTGTTCGGATACTTTTTTGAGCGACTGTACCATTTCTCAAGAGAGTTTTTAGTGTATTCTACGAACAATACATTTTTAAATCGATTAAATGTTTTTAAGGAAAACTATATCGTTTGACGTTTATTACGCTAAGACTAAAACAAGAAAATAAATATTTAAAATTATCATATTAAACGCTTAAGTTGTTCAGGCAGTTTATATAAACTATCAGCTCACATACGATAACAGTTTAGATAAAAAAAAATAACATAAAAATATCCATATAAAACATTAATGCATTTTGAAAATTGGCCAGCAGTTATTATTGGGCCTGTGAGTTTTTCTATAGTCTTGTTATTATTAAAATATGCACAACAACTTTCCAGTTACTTATATTACTTTAAATTGTCTCTGACACGCATATCATGTTCGATGGCAAGTTAAAGGTCAAAATTTGAATTGATTTACTCAAATTTGTTTTTCTAGGTTGCACGCGAACGATAGTATTATGTTTTCGGACAGAAGTATGTTCACACGACAGAATTTTTTTTTTAGATGATAACTGCGCACTTGCTTTGAAAAGTTCGGTAGATAAATATGAATCATCAAAATGCATTTATGTATTCGAATTTCATCTGTGTTTTTTGGTGGAACCGCGAATATTTCGAAGTTTCAAAATTTAAATATGATGTTTTTTTATGTGTGTGTGTAGTGTTGGGCTCTTCCGGTGTTCATGTGATCTCTAGATCAATTCGGAAGTAAGGCGGAGAGGTCGAATGGGTTAAGGTTTCTTAGAATAGTAGTTGTGAAACATATTAGCTCAAAGGCGTGCACTGCAAGGGTGGCTCGAAGCTATAAGAATCGCGTCGTAGAATTTTGCATTAATTGGTGATTAAATGCAAAATTCTACGACAGATTAAATTAAAGCTTTCTGGGTTTTTACTTCGGTTTTCTGGATTCAATATCAATGATGGATCACAACGAAAAGTGACGGTAAATTTAGGAGACTTCTTAATTCTACACTTCCTGCTACTCCAAAGAAAAATACGAAATCATAAAACAGAATATAGGATCGATATGGGTAACAGGGTTATAGAAAAATTGGCAGCCTGCTTGTTTACGTAATATGTTCGTAATTAAATATAGAGTAAATTATTTAAAAAATATTGGTAGTTATTTTATTTTTACTTAGTATTTTTAATAATACAAAATATTATTATTTAATTAATATACTCAGCTATATGATATATATACATAAAAGAACTTAAGATATACTTAGTGTGATAAAAAAAAATCAGAACAGGTTTTACCAGAAATAAATATTATACCGGACACAGACAGTGGATTAAGACACTTCAAATATATATATAGAGAGAGATGTTTTAATTAATGTTCATTGTCTTAAAATCCAGTAGGTAACTCTTCACTTTTGGAAATTTGGAACTTAATATTAAAATATTCACAAATATTTTAATAAAGTCATGATAATTATATTATTTTGCTTACTGATGTTCAAAAACAAATAGCTTGTTAAACTTTAAAGAAACCAAATCACTAAAATGTCTAAGCATATTTAATTTCGCTCTTTTTTTATTTTCCTCCTTTGTCAAATATTTTTTAGAAAATATATAACATTAAAACCTCAAGGGGCGGGGGAATCCTGGTATTATCCCACCCCTTGAGGGTTTCAATGTCATATATTTCCTAAAGAATCGCCGAAAAACAGATTTAAATGCTTTAAATAGGACTCAAATATGTCACCCCCAATTTCGAAATTTCTGGATACTCCACTGATCAATCACATCTGTTCGGCCACGCTTCCAAGATTTTTGGTTGTAACTGTAAAATATGGTAATTAGTTTTTCCCATTTGATTTGAGCTTCTGGTAGTGGGGTAAAGCCAAACATACCCCTCTCGCCTTTGTTGCGCCTCTGCACCAGTATTAGAAATAGACGGTAAACACATGACAGAATTTTGGTCTTGACATTTTTCAATTGTAAGACGAACAAAATTTACACCAGGCTCGTTACTTTGTTCATCCTGCAGCTTCCATATTAAAAGATATCGGGTTAATCTTGCGATGTCAAAAAATACGTTTTCAACAGTTACAATTTTATAAGGGCAGAAATGAAGTATCATTTTACTTTACCTTCGTTCTAAAAAAGGAACGTTTTACATAAAAAAGCTTATTTTTAATTATTACAACAAACCTGTACACTGCAGTAGGGTTGTTTTACCTCTGAGCGGCACTTTTTTGCACACCATGGGCTAAATGGCCAGGTCACATGGACCCCGAAGGCTCAGAGAAGGTTGGGGGAGGGGACCCACTGGAACAGCTGTTGGGAGACAGATGGTATCCTCCCGTCAAGGCCATCCAGCGTGTTCTTTAACGTGCACAGGGTATGGCTCTCCCGCACACGGGGCCACGGCTTAGCGTCCCATCCGACGGACGGCGGCCTTTCCAAGCCCATCGGTGTCCTCTACTGACCGTGGGCAGGGCGGGGAATTTTGCGGAGGTAAATCTCAACGCTGACCCAGCTGGGACTCGAACCTGGGAACTACAGATTACGAGCCTGGCGCGCTACCGACTGAGCCACCCCCAATGTACACTGCAGTAATAAAAGATTTAAATTCAATATATATATATATATTTCTTTCAACTAGGAGCCATTGATTTTTTAAATCTGGTAATCAGTTTAAAAATATTCTTACATATTTTAATATATTCGTAATTAACAAATTATTCTATTTTATGTGATTCAAAAATAATGACTTGTATTTAAATTTTATTGAGGGTTGGTTATCTCAATAAACCTAGTTTCTTTAAAAAACCTACTAATCATTTTCTCTCTGCAGGAACGTGGAACGTGAGGACATTATGTAGAGATTATACTCTTCATGTCCTCACGCAGGAATTCCAGTGCTATAACCTAGATATTCTAGGCTTGCAAGAGACCAGATGGAAAAGTAAAGGTGAGATGCTTAAAAATAACTTGAAATTTCTCTTTACAGGGAGGGAGGATGGAAAGCATCACCAAGGCGTGGGTCTGCTGCTCAGCAGACATGCTAGTGATGCTCTTCTAGGATATGAGTGCATTAATGAAAGGTTTCTTACAGCAAAATTTCAGACAAGCATTAAAGACTAGAATGTTATCTGCTGTTATGCTCCCACTGAGGATGCCGATGAGGATGAGAAGGATAGGTTTTACGGACAACTTCAGGATGTTTTAAATTCTGTCAAGAAAGGAGATATTACCCTTGTTCTAGGTGACTTCAATGCCAAAGTTGCTACTGACTCTGACATTTGTGGAGGGGTGATAGGCCCTTTCGGTATTGGTAGCTGCAATTGGCAACGTCTCCTACAGGTAAGTAAACTCAATGGTTTCAGAATAATTAACACATATTACAAACACCGCGACATACATAAGTACACATGGGTTTCACCTGATGGGCTGCATAAGAATATGATTGATTATATATTAATTAACAGCAAATGGGCTAGTTCTGTTAGGAATACCAGGGCATATAGGGGAGCTGAAATTGGATCTGACCATTACCTGGTTAAAAGTGTCTTGCAACTTAAACTTAAAAAGTGTTGTGCTAAAGTTAAAAAATTTACCTTTAATACTGAAGCTCTGAAAGACCCAGTTATAGCTAAAGCTTACCATGATAGGTTACTTGGTCATTATGACAGTCATGGTATGCTTACTACTGAAGTTGAGGAAGAATGGGGACGTTTTAAGCAGGCTGTTTTGGAAACTAACAGTACTCTTTTAGGAAAAAAGGAGCAGAGGAGACAGAATTATTTGAGTGATAAGGCACTTGAGCTTATTTCAGAAAGAAGGAACTGCAGGAATGTCCTTAATCAGTACCCTACTAGTCCTAATAGAAAGAATTACAGAGAGCTTAATAAACGTGTAAAGGATCAGTTAGCTGCTGATAAGAATCTTTGGCTTGATGGCTTGGCTGACAATGCTGAGGAAGCAGTTAAACAGCACAACAGCAGAGAGCTGTACCAGATAGTTAATGTTTTATGTGGTAGAAAACGGATAGGCATACAAGGATTAAAGGATAAACAAGGTAAGGTTATAGAAGGTGAGGATTCTGTCATGGCTAGGTGGGCTGAGCATTTCAGTGATGTATGAGGTCCTCAGAACTCGTATGAGGTCCCAGGGGCCCGGGACCTACAGGGATCAGCGTCCCTTGCTAGTTCACGCCTGCCTTGAGGGAACATTGCTAGAATGCATTTAATTTTTTCATATATAAATATTTAAAGTGTGGTACTATGTAAGGTATTTTTGATTTTAGCGTTGTCAGTTATGCCGAAATCATGAAGAAAGTCATTTATATTTCAATAAAATTTGTATGATATTTGGATGTATTTGTCATTTCATATCATACACATCATCAGTGCCGGATCTGAAGGGCGGGGCAGCCCCAACCCCCTTCCTTTCTAGAAGTCTATTAAAGGTAGTATTGAATATTCTGTTGCATCAGAAAAGCTGGACTCCACAATTTTCTTCCCAATTTATCCCAGCAGAAGGCGCATAAAAAAACTTTCAAAATCTGTGAGAAAAATTTTACATATTTGAAAATAAAAAAATATTTAAATTAATATTTAAAAAAAAACATGCATTTCTCAATAACTCAACTTTAGGAAAAGAATAATCACATTAAAAACTGGTATTATTTGAAAACTAAACTAGAGAACGCTTATCACCTCTGGAGCATATGTGAATCTTATTTTCAAAGGGAATGAAGTTTTCCTTTTAACTACTATTTCATTCTTTAAAAGTTTCAGTTTGAGCTAGCGGATGATAGGAAAAATGCATATAGTATTTTATTCGTAATTACACAACGTAAAATTATTTTTATTCTAAATCTATAAAGTTGCATTTCCCACACCTATCACGGAATAGTGTCTAGATTATTGTTGTCAGTGAAGTACCTCTTAAAAACTACCACTAGTTCTTCAAATTTATTTACTATATATTTCATTTGTAAAACTTGATAATATCTTGTCGTTTTATATTTAGTGATGTGTAAAGATATATAGATATTAAAACTACAAGTATTTGAAAAAATAATATTTCATTAGTACCAATCAAACCAAAAAAGAGTGCTCTAATTATCATTTTTATTGTTTCAAATGGAAACTACACGATGTTTACATTCCACCACCAAAATTTCATATTTCTATCATTAATACATCGTTGTAATAAATCATATTATTATTATATGTTATTCGTTTGAATTTTTCAAATTTTCAATCTTTTTCACCTTTAGAGGGCGCAATTATAGTGTTCGAAATAATCCGAAAGTGTAAATCATAATATTTTATTAATATTTATCTAACCCTAAAAAAGATTTTTTTTTTATTTATCTCTAAATATAAATAATTTTCTAGTAAAAAAAAAGGGTGATTTCCCACCCACCCTAGGTCTAAGAGGTCAATGTGTTGTTGCCAATCATCATAACGTTCACATTCCACTACCAAAACTAAACATTTTTAGCTTATATACGTCGTTTACAATATTTATTTGAAATTGTGAAATTTGCAAATATTTCCATTGTTAGAAGTCTCAATTTCAGTTTTCGGAAGATTTAAAAAGGGTGAATAATAATATTTTATCAATTCCCATCTACCTAAAAAGAATTTTTCATTTATCTCTAAAAACAAACAATTATCTGCTAAAACTAAAAAGGTGTATTTTCCCAACCCCTCTGGCCTAAGGGATAAATTCATTGTTAGCAATCGAAACTTCGTGACCTTCATATTCCACCACCAAAATTTCAAATTTCTAGCATAAATACATCGCACACGGGGCCACGGCTTGATGTACCATCGACGTACGGCGGTCTTTCCAAATTCAATGGTGTTCCCTATTGACCGAGGACAGACTTTGAAGGAGATTAATCTCAATGCTGGACCAGTGACCCTCCACCCCACCCCAGATAGGCTGACCACCTTGTCGTGATGGTGGGGAGGGGGGGGGGGGGGAGCTTGTGGCCCAGCACCTGGTCGAAGACTCTGCTGACCGGTATGGGCCCCGGTTGGACAGAGCCAAGACCAACCGAGGTCGAAGGCATCGTTGACCGGTTTAGTGGTCCGGTTGGACGGTGCTAAGACCTCAAAATCAGGCGCTCTGGGGAGCAGTTCAAGGGCCCTGCAGAACGGTGTGGTGCCCTAGTAGGCAAGGGCCCTTTTCAAAGTCTGGGCCCCCACTAAGAGTCTCCATCCCGGGTGCCGAGCGAACTTGGATCTACATATCCTTGTTCATGGCTAACCGGGGAACAGATTAAATTCCAGGTTTCAACCGATGGATGAGCTTTCCTTCTATAGGACTACTCGCCATACGAGGTCGGGGATGAGATGCATCTATGTGGTGTAGCCTTGCCCCCGACTATAGATAGTCGCGGCTTTCCATTCAACTTGGTAGTGTCGAAAGCCGGAACCGGGGATTGCCGTGGTTGCCGTAACACCTGGCTACAAATAGTACAACCTGTGAACTGCAGATTACGAGCTTCGCACGCAACCAGTTGAATCATCCCCGCCCCTTTCAAAACTTGAGAGCACATTTTAAATCTTATACATCAATTGAAGTGGATTGTATTAATTTCTAGAAATGAATTCTCACTGCAGCAGACTTACGAAAAAATGTAAATTTGAATACGGTGGTGGCCTTGCACAATATACCGTCTTCAATTCACTTATGACATTGTCCATTTGAGGTGTGGTTCCAATCAGAACGTCTTACTCCAACTCTCCTTTGGTCAGTCCCTTCCCTCCCACCCCCACATCCACAACTCTGGGGCGGGGGTGGCTCAGTCGGTAGCGCGCCAGGCTCGTAATCTGTAGTTCCCAGGTTTGAGTCCCAGCTGGGTCAGCGTTGAGATTTATCTCCACACAATTCCCCGCCCTGCCCACGGTCAGTAGGGGACACCGACGGGCTTGGAAAGGCCGCCGTCCGTCGGATGGGATGTTAAGCCGTGGCCCCGTGTGCGGGAGAGCCATACCCTGTGCACGTTAAAGAACACGCTGGATGGCCTTGACGGGAGGCTACCATCTGTCTCCCAACAGCTGTTCCAGTGGGTCCCCTCCCCCAACCTTCTCTGAGCCTTCGGGGTCCATGTGACCTGGCCATTTAGCCCATGGTGTGCAAAAAAGTGCCGCTCAGAGGTAAAACAACCCAAAGAGAAAGATATACAGGAATCCCTCGCTTTACGCTGTTAGTTGATTCCAGCAAAAGAGAGTGTTAGTGAATCAGAACTAAGCGAGCGCAGCATTTTCCTAAAAATACGTTTAAGTCGGTAAGTTCCGGTCATTGCGATAAGCTGTTTCGATAGTTATATTATTAATAGTGTGGTTAAAAAATTGTTCACCAATATAACCATCCTCTCCTCTTCAACAATTTTGAAACTTTCGGCTCCCTGGAATAATATATTGTGAAGGATACGGAGCGAAGTTTTTTCAGATCTTCATATAGGCCTTATATCTAGTTGAACTTAATGGAATATTTCGTTGGATATTTTCATCAATAAAAATATCTAGAAGGCTCGCATTTGAATAATTAGGCGAGGGTGGCTCAGTTGGTAGCACGCCAGACACGTAATCTCTAGTTCCCAGGTTCGAGTCTCAGATGAATCAGCGTTGAGATTTATTTCGGCAAAACTCCCCGCCCTGCCCACGGTCAGTAGGGGATACTGGCTCGGAAAAGAACGCCGTCCGTCGGATGGAACGTTAAGTCGTGATCCAATATGCGGGATATGGCTCTCCATCCCGCACCCGGGGCCACGGCTTAACGTGACATACGATGGCCTTTCCAAACTCATCGTGCCCTACTAACGGTTAGAAGCACGGGGAGTTTTGAGGAGGTAAATATCCGCGCTGATCCAGCTGAGACTCGAACCTGGGAATTACAGAATACGTGTCAGGCATGCTACCGACTGAGCCATATCCGGAGGAGGAGCAGATCGATCGTAATGATATTTATGTCAAATGAAGCTTGCGACGTGGAGAGTGCCATCTACTCTACATTTTAGAAAATTTCAGACCGGAGCAACTGCGGATAAATCTCTATGTTATATATATTTAAATTCATTACGCTACTGATCAGTAGAGTTAATATGGTGGAAGCAATTACCATGAAATTCAACAAAAGGTGAAAAAAATTACCATTAATGGAGCAAAAAAGATTCTGAAGATATAAATTCCGTAGCTTGAAAAGTGGGCAAAAGGGCAGTTCAACAAAACGAGCACCTTTCAGCAAAACAGATAGATGGCAGCAAAAGGGCAGTTCAACAAAACGAGCACCTTTCAGCAAAACAGATAGATGGCAGCAAAAGGGCACCTCTCAGCATCACAACACTCCGATCGGCCAGCTGGGCTGATTTGCGGGATAACCACGTGATGGTCTTACCAGTCTCAACCGCATCCCTCCGGTAAGCACCCGTTTGCGAACCTCGGAACGAACATGACGCCATTCAGGACGAGCTCTAAGGAGCACCAACCAGAGCGTGTAACACTAAGAAGCACCGATTACCATTATTTGGTACTCTCATTATATAGCTGTTGAACAATGGCATATTTATTTGGCGGTAGCGACAAGAAATTCTGATCTGGAAGAGAAATTTTCTTTCTTTTCTGTTGTGTTCGCCATGAATAGAGAACAGCTAGTTTTTTTTTATAGCTTACTTCTATAAACTTACCTCTTAACGTTAAGAGTGGTTGTTTTATTTAATAAAAAGCTTTCAACAGTTTGGTGAAAAGTTTTGATAGACATGTAACCATATATAAACATTAAATGAAAGGAAAATATCGATTCATTTAATTAGAGAACACGGTATTACTCGAGACTGGATATTGTTGCTGTTAATTTAAACGAAAATCTGTTTTATCTAAAGGGTTGGGTTGGGTTGTTTTACCTCTGAGCGGCACTTTTTTTGCACACCATGGGCTAAATGGCCAGGTCACATGGACCCCGAAGGCTCAGAGAAGGTTGGGGGAGGGGACCCACTGGAACAGCTGTTGGGAGACAGATGGTAAACTCCCGTCAAGGCCATCCAGCGTGTTCTTTAACGTGCACAGGGTATGGCTCTCCCGCACACGGCGCCACATCTTAACGTCCCATCCGACGGACGGCGGCATGTCCAAGCCCATCGGTGTCCCCTATTTTATCTAAAGGTTATTTAGCACTAGAGAAATGACATATGGACTTTTGCAAATATGGCATGAACATTTTACAAGAATATGAAATTTATTCTTGTTTTTTTAAATTTTAGCACCCTCTAGCGATGGAAATTCGAAGCAATGGATGATTCTTAAACCACAATAAGTAATAAGTTAAATCGTAGTATTTTGTTAGTATTAATACATCCGAAAAACAGTTTTCATTTATCTGATAAAAAAAAAAAACTTTTATGGGCATAACATCAGTGCGAAATCAGAAGAACGTCCATCGTAGGATCAAGAACTGTAGTCTTTGTGAAACTGTGTAAAAATTTGTCAAACGATGTGTCGGTAATCTTTATGATATCTATATACAGCTTGGTAGCAAGGACATGATTAATTTATAACAATAAAAGACTATGTGTGTCTGTCATAACTCTTCATATGAAGGAGATAGTAACCTGAGATTTTGGTGGAAGATTAAAAGTAGCATAAGGACGTGAGTTGGGTTATTTTACCTCCGAGCGATAATTTTTTTTTTTTTGGGGGGGGGGGGGTTGTTTTAGCTCTGAGCGGCACTTTTTTGCACACCATGGGCTAAATGGCCAGGTCACATGGACCCCGAAGGCTCAGAGAAGGTTGGGGGAGGGGACCCACTGGAACAGCTGTTGGGAGACAGATGGTAGCCTCCCGTCAAGGCCATCCAGCGTGTTCTTTAACGTGCACAGGGTATGGCTCTCCCGCACACGGGGCCACGGCTTAACGTCCCATCCGACGGACGGCGGCCTTTCCAAGCCCATCGGTGTCCCCTACTGACCGTGGGCAGGGCGGGGAAATTTTGCGGAGATAAATCTCAACGCTGACCCAGCTGGGACTCGAACCTGGGAACTACAGATTACGAGCCTGGCGCGCTACCGACTGAGCCACCCCCGCCCCCTTTTTTGGGGGGAGAGGCACTGTCGTATAAATGACCAGGTGTCAAGGATACCAAGGGTTAGAGAAGTTTGGGGGGAGGGACCCACTGGACAGCTGTTAGGAGACAGGTGTTAGCCTCCTGTCAAGCCCATCCAGCGTATTCTTTAACGTGCACAGGATCAATGGCTCTCCCGTACACGGGGCATGGCTTAAAGGACCACCCGATAAACGGTGACTTTCCAAGCCCATTGGTGTCGACTAGTGACTGAGGGCAGGGCGGAGAGTTTTGCAGAGATATCAACGCTTGCTCAACTGAGACTCGAACCTGGGAACTAAAGATTACGAGCTTGGTGCGCTACCGATTGAGCGACCCACTCCCCTAGTGAGACCTGGGCAAGGCTGTATACAATTCAGTTAGTGCAGAGAAAGCTGCTTTTTACCAGCTCTTTGGGTTGGGTTGTTTTACCTCTGAGTGGCACTTTTTTGCACACCATGGGCTAAATGGCCAGGTCACATGGACCGCGAAGGCTCAGAGAAGGGTGGGGGAGGGGACCCACTGGAACAACTGTTGGGAGACAGATGGTAGCCTCCCGTCAAGGCCATCCAGCATGTTCTTTAACGTGTACAGGGTATGGCTCTCCCGCACACGGGACCACGGCTTAACGTCCCATCCGACGGACGGCGGCCTTTCCAAGCCCATCGGTGTCCCCTACTGACCGTGGGCAGGGCGGGGAATTTTTGCGGAGATAAATCTCAACGCTGACCCAGCTGGGACTCGAACCTGGGAACTACAGATTACGAGCCTGGCGCGCTACCGACTGAGCCACCCCCGCCCCTACCAGCTCTTTGGAGGGTAGAGAGAGAGCAAATAATGGCTATCAATGTATATCCCTTAATCATCCCACTCTACCACCAAATACCAAACTTTCTATCACGTATATATCGTTTGTAATAGTGTTTTAATTTTTTCTATTTTCAAAGTTTTGCGCCTTCTAACGGTGCATATCAAAGCCATTCGGATATCGAAAAACGCGAATTATGGTACTTTATTCGTAACTATTCGGCTGAAAAACAGTATTCCATTTATCTGTAAAAACAAAAAAGTTGAATGTCTTCCGATAGATAGATGTGTGAACGGACGACAAAATGGTGACAATCGATCGTTTTCAAAAACACGTTAAAATTTTTAAAACATTTATTTGAAACAAAGAACTGTTGATTCTGTCATCTATTCTTCTCTAGACATTAAATTTTTTTGTTTTAATAAATAAATCAAAAATTCCTCATGGATTGTATACGTACCAATTAACTATTAGGAATCTTCGAATATTCTAATAGTGTTAGTTCCCACAATTAAGGGAGCTAATGATAGGAAAAAAAAAAAGTATCGATCTAGAGAAAAATGAGCTATTCTCAATATTGCCTCATTTGTGATTTTCTCCCATAAACATCACTCTGTTCCCGGTGAGAAATGGTGCACCCAGTGGGATGAACTAGGTCTCCGTTTGTCGAATGGGGCATTAAACGGTGACCCCATAAATAGGGGAGAGCCATAAACTATGCACGTTAATGAACGTAGTGTATGGCTCTGGTAAGAATCTCCCATCTGCCCTATCAGCTGTCCAGTGGATCCTCTCCCTCTGAATAATCTCCCTCTAGATAATCTCGAGAATAATCTAGATCCTCTGAATAATCTCCCTCTAAATGTCCCAGGTCATAAGAACACAATGGAAAACAAAAGGTTTTCCATTGTGTTCTTATGACCTGGGACATTTAGTCCATGATGTTAAAAAAGAGCCCTCTCAAAGATAAGCCAATTCATGTTTCTTTCTAGTTCTAATGCGATATCTTAATAATGAAAGAAACAGGAAAAGATGTTTATAAGAAGAGAAAATCTGTTTACCTAGAGGTTCACTAGTAATGTGTAGTTCCCAGGTTCGACTCCCAACAGTCTTTGAGATGAGATTTATCTCCATTAAAGCCTCCCTGTCTCGGTGAGAAAAGGCACACCAGTGAGTTTAGAAAGCCCGCCGTCCGTAGGATGAGACGTTAAGCTATGATTCCATACTAATGTGTACGTTAAAAAACACGCTGGATGGCTTTGACGGGAGGCACACAGCTATCCAATGGCTCCCCTCCTCCAACCTTCTCCGTCTCCTAACTGTTCCTGTCACTAAGCTGTGTGTCAAAAAATGTACAGCTCACAGATAAAACAAAACCAACAAAGCGAGAGTCAACCGATTCGAGGTAATTGCGATAGTCTTCATATATTAGGGACTCTAGTAGCCGTCCCGTGGCCGAGTGGTTAGCGCGCTTGGCTACTGATCTACGGGACCTAGGTTCGAGCCCCGGATAAGGCATGGATGTTCGTGGCGTTTTTCTGCTGAGGTCCTGCCATCCTCACAGACTTACTACTGTGGCATATAAACTGACAGGCTCCTGTCAGACCTCTGTGGCAAGCAGCTGCTTGAGGGGGTATTTATTTTTTATATTTTATAGTAGGTTATCTCGAATTTAGGATTCTACCCTCTCAAACGGGGGAAGAAAATTTCAAGTTAGTCGATCTCAACGACTCATACCTCATATTAAAGGTCTTGATCTCTGCAGTGTCATGGCCTACTTTAAATCCCTTTATTCATTTTGCATAACAATAAATTTTATGTAATATTTATATATCATTCCTAATTTTAAAACCTGAATGTTTTAAAAAATTCTAGTATGTTACCGGTTTTTAAAAAGCTAGATGTTAGTTCTATATTACGATAAAAATATTCTTTTTATAACAAGTAAACTCTCTTATTTCATATTTCTTTTAAGCAGTATGATGAGTTAACAGTCTCTATCTCTTACTCCCTGAGTTAAGATAGGAGATCCATTGCACAGCTGTAAAGAGAGAGATGGAAGTTTATTGTCAAGGATATCTATCATGTTTTTAATGTGCTATTTTCAGGTCACGAGGACCCCGATGGTTCAGAGAAGGTTTTGGAAATGGGAACCACTGCAGAACTATTAGTAGACAGAGGGCAGTCTCCCGTCAACGTCATTCAGCGTGTACTTTAATATGCACAAGTTATAGCTCTCCCACACACGGTGCCACGGATTTACGACTACTCCGGACGGACAGCTGCATTTCAAACCCATCTGCAGGCACGTACCTTCTATTTAGTGTCAGAGGGGGTGGGGGATGTTTCATCTGGAATGAAGTGTTGGGTAAAGTCTAAGAATTCAGTTTCGGGGCAGGTTCCAAGTAGAGAACCACTGGTTTAACAAGCTATTTATATTTCAGTAGCATAAACGAAAACAATATATTTATTATCCCTTCATTAAAATAGGAAATATTTTAAAATTAGTTATCAATATTTCAAAAATAAATAGTTCCTTGTTCGTTTTCAAGTGATTGCACTTTAATTGAAACACCTATATATCTAAAATGAATTCATCTGTTACTACACTCTCAGAGTTCCGTATGATATAGGTGGTTCAGGTTATTTAAATTCTCACATTGAGTGCATTTTCAATTTTTATGAATATATTTATTATATAAATACGAATGCTATTTGGGCAAACATATTTGTTATTATCAAAAATACTGAGTTATTATCAAATATACTGAGCAATGCTGCACTCCAACTTTTTTTTTTTGCCAAATTTTCCTTAATTCATTATCCTGTGCTCTATATTATTCTTTCTTATTTTTCCTTGGGGTAGCAAGCAGCCGAGAATTAAATGGCGTCTAAATTCCCCATCAGTTTTTACTCTAATCTGTCATTTGATTCCAAATAGCAGAAATCCCAATTTACAAGGGTTCCAACTTTCCACAACGATTTATTTCTCGCAGAATTTTGTATCCGCACCACAGGCATTTGAGCAAAGTGATCCCGCCATTTGTAGTCTAAGAAACCCCAACCCACTCCCCTTCTCCGCCGTTCAACCCGATCTAGAGCCCACATGACCACCGAAAGATGACAACACTATGCACACACACACAAAACAAAAACGTTATCATATTTAAATTTAAAACTTCTAAATATTCGCGGTTCCACAAAAATTCGCAGATGAAATTCGAATCTACAAATGAATTTTAATGATTCCTTTTATATAACAAACTTCAATGCAAGGGCGCAGTCATCGTTCTGAAAAAAATATATTTCATGTGAATTTTATAGTTTTGAGAGATGATTGAATCAATAGATGATTTAAAAAAATCTTTTCTGATTGGATAGCTATTAATGACCTGTTCTAATTCCCTCGTTTCGAAAATTCCAAAAGTTTTAATTGCCCCCTTCTGACGGAAGAGTTAAAAATTTCAAAAATTAAGCAATTATTGTGCACGATCTATTTAAGCTAGAAATTTGACATTTTGGTAATGGAGTGTGATAATCAGGGGATGCATATTTGCAATAACAATTTTTCTCTTCATCAATAGTGGCGTGGGAAAGAGCAACTTTTATATTTAGGGCATTGATCAAATCTTTTCAGATTGAAAAAAGTACTAACGGAATATTATGATTCCGTTAGTACTTTTCCGAAACTTCTGAGACTTTAATATACATTGTAAGATGGCGCTGAATATAAAACTTGAGATAATATTACAAATGATATTTTCATGCTAGAAATTCTGCTGGTTAGGAATTTTTTTTATTAAAAGCAGATACAGAAATAAGAAACAATCTTTTTTATTTCTAAGTTCTTTTTTTTAAAATATTACTAATTTAATTTCCACTGGATTTTTTTATTTTTAATTTAGTCCTTAATTTTGAAAAATATTTTAATATACTTAAAAAAAAATTCCGTTCACTGAGATAACAAAAATCAACTTTATCACGTTAAGTGATAAATACGAAAGTCCTTCTCCGTTGTTTAGCTCTGAGGCTATATATACCTATTGAGAACGGTTCGTTTTGGAACATTGTTAATTTTTACTTCATTTTTTAAATTTTAGTTTCTCTACTATTGCTAATTAATGTTCTAAATCTACTATTCCATCTTCTTGACCTGCAAAATTATATGAAGTAAAATGAACTCTAAAGATTATGAACGAAAAATATTTATTAATCTGAAAATAATCACTATCACAATACGTGTATAATTAATAACAATTATGTATTCTTCTTAAAAAGCACTCTACGGTATACACGCTTTCTTCGTTTCTTTCCATTATTTGTCGTTTTGCATCCCATCGACTTCTCGAAATCCTCCATCACCCTACTCAGCTGATGCTGAACATCAATGTTTCAAATGAACGAAGATCGTCTTTACAGTCACCGCCAGGAGCTCCTTCCAATTTCTGAACGTTGTCCCATTCGATGAATGCCTCTATGAAAGCATTATAAACAGTTTTCAAGTCGGCCCGGATATTGGAGGTTGTAAACGAGTTCACCCTTGCTTTCACTTCATCTTCAAGTTCGCACCACTTCTGATATAGTTTCTGCATACGTTCGCTCAAAGAGCCTGTGGAGAAAAAATTAAACGGAAAAATAACTCCTATGAAACAATGTATAAAACATACTCTAAGTTCGTCTAAATGATAAGTGTATATGTCACAAATGGAACAGAAATCATTTATTCATTAATTCAAACTCGACATTACTAACGATACATATATTTCTTAAAACGAAATCAACAACATGAGATATATACACTAGATTGCATTAAGAGTTGAAAAATGGTAACTAATTTAAGGTCAAATTCGATGTCGCCTTGAAGGGTTGGGTCAAGATCATAAAAGCCCAGAGAAGGTTAAGATAGGATTAGAAGACAAGGAAATATCCAGTCTATGATATCTATTGTATTGTTTTACCTCTGAGCAGGGGCGGGGGTGGCTCAGTCGGTAGCGCGCCAGGATCGTAATCTGTAGTTCCCAGGTTCGAGTCCCAGCTGGATCAGCGTCGAGATTTATCTCCGCAAAATTCCCCGCCCTGCCCACGGTCAGTAGGGGACACCGATGGACTTGGAAAGGCCGCCGTCCGTCGGATGGGACGTTAAGCCGTGGCCCCATGTGCGGGAGAGCCATACCCTGTGCACGTTAAAGAACACGCTGGATGGCCTTGACGGGAGGCTACCATCTGTCTCCCAACAGCTGTTCCAGTGGGTCCCCTCCCCCAACCTTCTCTGAGCCTTCGGGGTCCATGTGACCTGGCCATTTAGCCCATGGTGTGCAAAAAAGTGCCGCTCAGAGATAAAACAACCCAACCTCTGAGCAGCTCTTTTTTGTTTATAATAGGCTAAATTTCATGGTCATCAAGACCCGAGGTCTCAGAGAAGGAAGGGGAAATCGAACCGATGGACAAATGGAAGCCACCCAACAAGGTCATACAGCGTGTTTCTAACGTGCACAGGGTATGTATCGTTCATACAAGTACTACGGCCTTACGTCCCATCCGAAAGACGGCAGGTATTCGAAAACCATCGGTAATCAACTAACGGAGAGCAGTGTGAGAATTTAGCGGAAATAAAACATCACACTAATATAGTTTTGACTCGAACCAGGAAACTGCAGATTATGAGTCTCGTGAGGCCGCCACTTCGCGAAGCATTAATCCAATTTGAATTTTACAGCATGTTTGTGAATCAAACATTGAAAGCGTAAAGTAACCTAACATTATAACAAAATATCAGTTAAGCAATAGATAGTTAAGCAAATGCGTGGATCATTAAAAATATTGTATGCCTCTAATAAAATAATAATAATAAATCTCCCCTCAAGCAGTTGTTTGCCACAGAGGTCTGACAGGAGCCTGTCAGTTTATATGCCATAGTAGAAGGTCTGTGAGGATGGCAGGACATCAGCAGAAAAACGACACATACATCTATTACCTAAGGGACCATGGATCTAAGGTGAACCATGGATCCTAAGGGACCGTTCTATTTGTTGCGATCTTATGCAACTTATGCAACCACGGCAATTACCGATTCCGCCTATACGACACTACCAGTTATGAAAAGCCGTGCTATCTAGAGCCGGGGGCAAGGAATACGCCCTATAGGCGCACCTCAACCCCAGCCTCACATGGCAGCAGTCCTATAGAAGGAAAGCTAACCACCGGAAGAAACCTTTAATCTATTCCCCGGTTAGCCATGAACAAGGATATATAGATCCAAGTTCGCTCGGCGTCTGGGGTGGAGACTCTTAGTAAGACCCAGAATTTTTTGAGGGCTCGTGCCTACTAGGCGGGCTCAGACCGTTCAGCAGAGCCCTCGAACTGCTCACCCAGAGCACCTGAGGTTGAGGCCTCGGACATCGTCACCATCCAACCGGCCTTCCGACCAGTCAGCGGCATCGTCGGCCTCGGTTGGCCTTGGCTATGTCCAACCGGGGGACCATTCCAGTCAGCACAGCCTTCGACCGGGTTGCTAGGCCCCCCCCACCACGACAAGGTGGTCGCCTATTGGGGGGTATCCTAAGGATCCATGATCCTTAGGATACCCCCAATCCTAAGGATCCATGATCTAAGGGACCTGGGTTCGAGCCCCAGGTCCCTTAGATCAGTAGCCAAGCGCGCTAACCACTCGGCCAAGGGGCGGCCTCTAGATTGACTATTTTATATTGCAGTTTTTTAAAAAGCAGATTTTATTTGGAAGGTCTGCAATGGATAGTAAGCAATGTTCCGTCTAATTTTTAAGGAATGTGCGTAGTTTAGAATTACATTTAGGTTCTAAGGAAATTTATCATGCAAGGGGCTGTGATTTGCGAAACTGCACTTTCTTCCGTGGAGAATGTACCATAAAATAAACTAGTACTAAAATCAATAGCAACTTACTAACTACAAAGATCACAAACAGTATATGTCAGTTTTTCCAAATATTTACAATTTCTCCATCAGGGATATAGCCAAAGTGCTTCGCAGCGTAGAGAGAACATTGGTAGCAATGCATTTAATTTTTTCATACATAAATATTTAAAGTGTGGTACTATGGACAGGTATTATTTGATTTTCACGTCAGTAAATATGTTTTCTCGAGCAGTAGTCAACTCACAGGTTTCACGGAAAGTATCGGACATATTTTTAGTGTGTTTTGCATGGTTATGCAGATAAAATTCCAAACATTTTCTCATTTGTCAGTTCTTCTGAATGCATCAAGACAGGAATTTACATATCAATAAAATTTGTATGAGACCTAGATTTATTTGCCACTTCAAATCATAAGATTCTTCAGCGGTTCAATAATGTTTTACATGCACAACAACAGTGCCTGATGTAGGGGACGTGGCAACCCTTCCTCTTCTTTCTCAGAAGTCTATTAAGTGTAACATTGCATCCTCTATCGTATAAAAAAAGGCTAAAAAAAAAACTTAAATCCAGAAATCTTTTGCTAATTTCTACCATCAGTTGGGTTGGGTTGTTTTACCTCTGACCGGCACCTTTTTGCACACCATGGGCTAAATGGCCAGGTCACATGGACCCCGAAGGCTCAGAGAAGGTTGGAGGAGGGGACCCACTGGAACAGCTATTGGGAGACAAATGGTAGCTTCCCGTCAAGGCCATCCAGCGTGTTCTTTAACATGCACAGGGTATGGCTCCCCGCACACGGAGCCACGGCTTAACGTCCCATCCGACGGACGGCGGCCTTTCCAAGCACATCGGTGTCCCCTACTGACAATGGGCAGGGCGGGGAATTTTGCGGAGATAAATCTCAATGCTGACCCAGCTGGGACTCGAACCTGGGAACTACAGATTACGAGCCTGGCGCGCTACCGACTGAGCCACCCCCGCCCCTCTGCCATCAGAAAAAGCGTAAAACACTTTCAAAATCTGAGGGAATAATTTCATATATTTGAAAATAAAAAAATATTGAAATTAATCTTGAAAAATAATTTTTTCTTCGGAAAAAATGCATTGCTGAATATCTTAGCTTCAGAAATAAAACAATTATATTAAAGATTGATATTATTTGAAAGTGAAAAAATTCTTTCATATACAGTAGAGGATTAGCTTCTTCAATAAGACGTGTTTTGTGTGATTCGCAAAGTCGCAAATTTTGACTTTTGTCCCAATATTTTACCGTTTTGCAACACTGTGCGTAGTATGGATTCGTGTCCAGGAGTGATACTGTTATAGTATATGCTCTTGCATAGATGCTTTTAAGTTCGTGTATCAGCTACCAAGAGCAGTTTCTAGGTTATCTGTAACCTTTTTGCCGAAAGTACCTTCTTCAATCTCCTTCCATTTTTTTTTTCAAAAGTATGTAAAGTAAATTACACTTTCTATGTGGGAACTTTTCATTGGCATTTGATTTGTTACGATTGATCTTGTAAAATCTTTTTGCCTTCCTTGGGGCTGAGGGGGGGGACCAGAAAAATGGAGAGATGATCTCAGACCATAACAATTTCCACTCAGGTGCTTTCATTTCAGATAAAAATTAGTGGTTACTCCAAGCAATGTTTTCGACATTTCGTTTTTCTTTTGCAGTAGAGTAAACAGACAAGGTTTGTGGGCCCAACACCTACGGCGCTTGTAGAGGTGGGGACGAGTTTGGCTTACTCGGTAGCGCGCTACTCTCGTAATCTATGTTGCCGAGGTTCGAGTACGATTATTTTTTAGCCTACACAAAATACTGGGGACCCCATTTTCGTTACCACATATCGTGAAGAGAGGGAAAATTCCGGTATAAAGTGCGATATTTTATTTTTGCCTAGGAGCCCAGATAATGCTTAAGATGGTCTTGTGTTAGAGTCCCAAATGCCAGAGTTACAATTTTTTTCCTCTAAATCCCGGGGTGGGGGAAGAGATGGCTCAGTCGGTAGCGCGCCAGACTCGAAATCTGCAGTTCCCAAGTTCGAGTCCCAGCTGGGTCAGCGTTGAGATTTATCTCCGCAAAATTCCCCGCCCTGCCCACGGTCAGTAGGGGACACCGATGGGCTTGGAAAGGCCGCCGTCCGTCGGATGGGACGTTAAGCCGTGGCTCCTTGTGCGGGAGAGACATACCCTGTGCACGTTAAAGAACACGCTGGATGGCCTTGACGGGAGGCTACCATCTGTCTCCCAACAGCTGTTCCAGTGGGTCCCCTCCCCCAACCTTCTCTGAGCCTTCGGGGTCCTTGTGGCCTGGCTATTTAGCCCATGGTGTGCAAAAAAGTGCCGCTCAGAGGTAAAACAATCCAATCCAATTTCAGTCGAGTACACTGTTGCTGTGTCATCTGCAAAAGTTGTGATTTTACCGAATAAATTTAAATTTCAAAAATCATTAAAAAACAGTACTGCCCCAAAAATAGAATCTTGTGGTACACCCTCATTTAAAACAAGCATATTATTTTCCTTTATAGCCACATATTGTTTCATGTTTTGAAATGAAACAATATGTATAATATATTTTATTATTATTATAATACTAGTTGAACCCATGCCAATAGTTTGGCGAGAAACATATAACCACTGATAACTCTTCCCATCGATAAGTGCATTCACAGCGTTCCACCGTAAATTTACTATATATAACGTACTTCTCCATTCGCATGGTAGGCGACGGCAGAACAACAGAAATTTCGGACTCTGAGGTCCGGATCCGAGGGATTACTCCCGATTCCACGCATCTAGTATCCCGATCTGTTACACCAACAAGGCAAGAACTAAGTGGGTTGTTGTTGGGTTGTTTTACCTCTGAGCGGCACTTTTTTGCACACCATGGGCTAAATGGCCAGGTCACATGGACCCCGAAGGCTCAGAGAAGGTTGAGGGAGGGGACCCACTGGAACAGCTGTGGGGAGACAGATGGTAGCCTCTCTTCAAGGCCATTCAGCGTGTTCTTTAACGTGCACGGGGTATGGATCTCCCGCACACAGGGGCACGGCTTAACGTTCCATTCAACGGACAGCGGCCTTTCCAAGCCCAGCGGTGTCCCCTACTGACCGTGGGCAGGGTGGAGAATTTTGCGGAGATAAATTTCAACGCTGATCCAGCTGGGACTCTGAACCTGGGAACTATAGATTACGAGCCTGGTGCGCTACCGACTGAGCCACCCCCGCCCCAATGTTGTGCTGCAATAGAAATCCAGTCTCCTGACTCTCCTTTTCACTTTTCGCCGGTTCGATTGCCTTCCGTTTCCACCCCCCCACCCCTCCCTTTCTCCTCTCTCTAGATGCACGCCTACTATGAAGCACATCAAATGTTACTTGGACGGCATCAATAGTAACCTTTCCTTTAATTCATTGATGCATTCCCAGCTGGGTCAGCGTTGAGATTTATCTCCGCAAAAATTCCCCGCCCTGCCCACGGTCAGTAGGGGACACCGATGGACTTGGAAAGGCCGCCGTCCGTCGGATGGGACGTTAAGCCGTGGCCCCGTGTGTGGGAGAGCCATACCATGTGCACGTTAAAGAACACGCTGGATGGCCTTGACGGGAGGCTACTATCTGTCTCCCAACAGCTGTTCCAGTGGGTCCTCTACCCCAACCTTCTCTGAGCCTTCGGGGTCCCTGTGACCTGGCCATTTAGCCCATGGTGTGCAAAAAAGTGCCGCTCAGAGGTAAAACAACCCAACCCAGCCAAAAATCTTTTTTCTCACATAAGAATTTTTTTTAACTTGTGGCTTTTTCCAATGGGCAATTTTTCTTTTTCTGTGAATATGATCACTGACGTCTGAAATGAGATATCTTTTAACATTACCTTAAGTAGTTTTTAATTGTCAGCCATAAATAATGCAATAACGTTTGCTCGTATTTCTGCATATCTTATCAAATACGCGACTTTATCCACCATCCGCGTTGACGTCATTTTTTTAATCCGCAGTTTTATCCGCTATCGGAGTTAAGATTAAACTTTTATCCGCCGAGAGTTTTTCAATGTGGATATCCATAGTTGCCCAGGGCTCTAATAATAGTGGCACAATTTATTCTATCTTAGACCATAGGAAAAATGACGAAGAAATGAAGATAAAAAAAGACGAAGAGACGAATAGTAAGAAGACGATGAAGAAGAGATGAAGATGGGAAAAGTTGATGATGAAGATACTAAGAATACGAAGACGATGAAGAAGAGATGAAGATGGGAAAAGTCGATGATGAAGATACTAAGAAGAAGACGATGAAGAAGAGATGAAGATAAAAGAAGACGATGAAGAAGAGATGAAGATAAAAGAATACGATGAAGAGATTGACAGCGACAATAATCACTACAAATGCTGTTTAGATGATGATGAAAAAAAAGGAAATCATCGTATTTCTTGTTTTAAAAGAAAATTCATCCGACAGAAAAGAAACCAAAGAAATTCTTTTTTTTTTCATCACACTCCCAATGTGATAAATGCGATGAACTTGCAGCCAGTGTACTTTCCCATCGATCAAGATAATTCACTGCTAGGAATGGCATCCGTTTAACGTGATGTAATCCCTTTTTCCTTTTGTTTTTTTCGTCACTGTGCATTCCCATAATGCCCTTCGGCATTCCCAACAGACGATTTTCCAAGAGAATCTTCAACGAAGTTGGAACAGATGCTTTAGTAGCTGCTCCTTCCCAACACTCGCTCATAAAGCTCTCTGGCTATTTGCCATTATCACAGTTGCCATTTACATCATTCCCCTAACGTAAGTGCACACACTCGGACACAAGCACATTACAGTCTCAATGACCTTTTGTTTAAGAGTTTCGGAAATACTTGGGATGACACTATTTTGTCTCTAATACTCATTCATAATGATACTGGCCAGAACGCTTAGTTTATTGCAGAAAAATGTCATTAGAAATATTATTGAACTCGTATGTTTTGTTTCTTATCTGAATGACCTAGCAAAAAGCGAAAGATCTTAAAGCTATTAATGACCTCACTAATCCGGCATTTATTTAACTGACACTTTCATTTAATCGAAGAGTTAATGAAAGAAGGAGAAACATACTTTTTGTGTGTGAGTAAATTAAAAAAAAGTGTGAGCAAATAACAAGAATATGCTATATTTAAAAAATTTTGCAAATAAGAAAACTATACATTTTTACTACGCTAAAGCATCTGAAGAACAATTGGAATCCAAATTAGTTAGAATATTTGCGAGAGACACTCGACAATCTAAAAATTAATTTCTAAAAAACATTACTGGCAGTTGTTTGGGTTGGGTTGTTTTATCTCTGAGCGGCACTTTTTTGCACACCATGGGCTAAATGGCCAGGTCACATGGACCCCGAAGGCTCAGAGAAGGTTGAGGGAGGGGACCCACTGGAACAGCTGTTGGGAGATAGATGGTAGCCTCCCGTCAAGGCCATCCAGCGTGCTCTTTAACGTGCACAGGGTATGGCTCTCCCGCAAACGGGGCCACGGCTTAACGTCCCATCCGACGGACGGCGGCTTTCCAAGCCCATCGGTGTCCCCTACTGACCGTGGACAGGGCGGGGAATTTTTGCGGAGATAAATCTCGACTCTGACCCAGCTGGGACTCGAACCTGGGAACTGCAGATTACGAGCCTTGAGCGAACGTATGCAGAAACTATATCAGAAGTGGTGCGAACTTGAAGATGAAGTGAAAGCAAGGGTTAATATTTAGTTATGTTAAACAATATCCACATGCGAGTCATAGTTACTCTTGTGAATAAGAAAATTGTACTCGATAAATGTATCTGTATGCAGGCATTACTATTGTATATTTAGAGTTGAAAACTTCTCCTATTACATAATATTTCACATAATGTAATTGAAATAATTGTGCTTTTGTGTAACATGTACAGTGAAATGGTGTTGTATATGATTGCCGTTCTTGATAAGGTAATGTAAAGTAATTTTCACGTTCCAATTTTGTTAATAATAAATAAATAATAAAAATAATAATAATAAAGTGTTGAGCCTATATGGTTCAAGCAGTTAATGAGCTGGCTTATAGTGGAGAATGACCTGACTTATATTTAACCGACACTTATAGTTAATCGACGAGCTAATGACATTATTGAGCCCATAATATATTTTGTTATTATGATGTTTTGAATTAACCGACATTTCATTCACCCGACGTGTTATTAAAATAAAACTGGGATTTAGACAAGTAATTGACTTAATGATTTACGAGCATAACTTTTCCATTTTTTTTTTCGCAATCTTTTTTGTCAGCTATTGTTTTTAATAGTGTTGGGATTTTATTCTTGTCTGTATATAATAGAATAAATGCTATTATTTCATGCATTCAGGGCAGATATAGGGGGAGGAAAAGGCATCCTTTCCCCATTTAAGAATATATAATAATAAGCAAAAATTTGTTTAAATTATGTATATTTCGTTCATTTTTAAAGATTTCTAAAATGAAAGTTGGGTTGGGTTGTTTTACCTCTGAGCGGCACTTTCTTGCACACCACGGGATAAATGGCCAGGTCACATGGACCCCGAAGGCTCAGAGAAGGTTGGGAGAGGGGACCCACTGGAACAGCTGTTGGGAGACAGATGGTAGCCCCCGTCAAGGCCATCCAGCGTGTTCTTTAACGTGCACAGGGTATGGCTCTCCCACACACGGGGCCACGGCTTAACGTCCCATCCGACGGATGGCTGCCTTTCCAAGCCCATCGGTGTCCCCTACTGACCGTGGGCAGGGCGGGGAATTTTGCGGAAATAAATCTCAAAGCTGTCCCAGCTGGGACTCGAACCTGGGAATTACAGATTACAAGCCTGGCGCGCTACCGACTGAGCCGCCCCCGCCTCTAAAATGAAAGGAGAAGTGTTATATTGTAATAGAAATACAGTCTCTTTTTACCTTTTTCTAGCTCGATTGAGTTTCTTGCCTCCCCCCCCCCTTTATTTTTTTTTCCAAATCCGGACCTGTATGTATCATATGGTATGTTTGCTCTTCCGCGGGTGATCAAGCACCTAAAGAGACTTATTGCTTATTTACTTATTTATATTATTCGATATTCATTTTAGCCTGTTTTGCTTTCAACCATCGTTCTTTTGACTTTTAAATAATTTAATTTCTTAAAATTCAACTGGTAGCTTTTAATTTTTTAAACTCAAGTAAATCAGTTTTAAAATATTCATAAATAATAATATTAATCTTGCGACGATACCTAGTTGATAGTTAGGTCTCAGGTTGAAACTTGTATCAACTCAAACCGTCAGTCAATGATTTTTTGTTTCTTTTTTTATCATTGTTTTGAATATTTCAATTAAAAAAAATACCCCCTCAACCAGCTGCTTGCCACAGAGGTCTGACAGGAGCCTGTCAGTTTATATGCCATAGTAGAAGGTCTGTGAGGATGGCAGGACCTCAGCAGAAAAACAACACACACATCCATGCCTTACCCGGGGCTTGAACCCAGGTCCCTTAGATCAGTAGCCATGTGTGTATAATAATAATAATTGAATTATTCTCTTTATTGCGGTTTAAAAATAATTAGATTTTAGTTAAATTTATTAGATAAATTAAGTCGATTTTCTGCATATTTCATTTCTCTCCTTGAATGACTGTTCAGGAGTGGTGTTATCAAGGCGGCCTTGAGCAGAGCAACCTATATTACATCTGGCCTGGATATGCACCGACAGAATAATTCATTTTAAATAAATAAGTATGCATATTAATATAAATTACATATCTCTTCAATTTCAATTGGTAGCTATATTTTTTAAGAATTCAGAATTTTTTTAATAACATTATAATTAATGAATTATTTTATTTTACAATATTTAAAAGCAAACAACCTGTAATTGAATTTTATCTCCTTCTTCCGATAATCGCTGTCCGTGTTCGGTATATCTATGTGATCTCTTTTATCAGTATCAAGCGTGCTAACCACTCAACCACAGAGACAGACTATGCTGTACTACTGAGTGGGGTATCTCACCATCGTAATCTGCAACCTAGCACAGTCCGAACTGTGCTAGGGTTGGGTTGGGTTGTTTTACCTCTGAGCGGCACTTTTTTGCACACCATGGGCTAAATGGCCAGGTCACATGGACCCCGAAGGCTCAGAAAAGGTTGGGGGAGGGGACTCACTGGAACAGCTGTTGGGAGACAGATGGTAGCCTCCCGTCAAGGCCATCCAGCGTGTTCTTTAACGTGCACAGGGTATGGCTCTCCCGCACACGGGGCCACGGCTTAACTCCCATCCGACGGACGGCGGCCTTTCCAAACCCATCGGTGTCCGCTACTGACCGTGGGCAGGTTTGGGTTGGGTTGTTTTACCTCTGAGCGGCACTTTTTTGCACACCATGGGCTAAATGGCCAGGTCACATGGACCCCTAAGGCTAAGAGAAGGTTGGGGGAGGGGACCCACTGGAACAGCTGTTGGGAGACAGATGGTAGCCTCCCGTCAAGGCCATCCAGCGTGTTCTTTAACGTGCACAGGGTATTGCTCTCCCGCACACGGGGCCATGGCTTAACGTCCCATCCGACGAACGGCGGCCTTTCCAAACCCATCGGTGTCCCCTACTGACCGTGGGCAGGGCGGGGAGTTTTGCGGAGATAAATCTCAACGCTGACCCAGCTGGGAGAACTGTGCTAGCACTGAGATCTATCTCCGTTAACTCTCAACCTCCCGTTGATCGGAAAGGATACCGATGGGCTTAGAAAGGCCGCCGTCCCTCAGGTAGGACATTGAGCAGCGGCCCCGTGTGTAGTAGAGCCATAACTTATGCACGTTAAAGAACATTGAACGGCCTTGACGCGAAGCTACCATCTGTCTCCTAACAGCTGTTCAAGGGGCTCTCCTTCCCCCAACCTTCTCTGAGCCCTCGGGGACCTTCTGATCTGGCCATTTATCCCATTGTGTGCAACAAAATAGCAGAAATGGAACAACAACCGCGTCTACTTCATCATCTCAATAAAGGGTTATGGATTATAAATTTCTATCAATAGGTTGTTATTTAATCGCATTTGACCACGTTACAATCTCTTTGTTAAATCAGGATACCTGATACTTTATCTAGTTAATTATGGCCTTAATCCCCTGTCAGAAATTAATTAGTCCTTTGATTAATATTTCTCCGATGGCAAGTAATTCTATAGTACATTAACCTAGTTTAGGTTTAACACAATGCAGATTCAAAAAATTTAGTCAACCCAGCACTTGAAGTTATAAGCTTAATATTGTCAAAAAAAAAACTAGCTTTTTCGACAATGCAACAATTGAATATTATTTCGCTAGGTTCAAATGTATCGATGGTACTGCGCAACGCAGCTGAGTTGTTTTACCTCTGAGCGGCACTTTTTTTGCACACCATGGGCTAAATGGCCAGGCCACAAGGACCCCGAAGGCTCAGAGAAGGTTGGGGGAGGGGACCCACTGTAACAGCTGTTGGGAGACAGATGGTAGCCTCCCGTCAAGGCCATCCAGCGTGTTCTTTAACGTGCACAGGGTATGGCTCTCCCACACACGGGGCCACGGCTTAACGTCCCATCCGACGGATGGTGGCCTTTCCAAGCCCATCGGTGTCCCCTACTGACCGTGGGCAGGGCGGGGAATTTTGCGGAGATAAATCTCAACGCTGTCCCAGCTGGTACTCGAACCTGGGAATTACAGATTACGAGCCTGGCGCGCTACCGACTGAGCCACCCCGCCCCACGCAGCTGAGACTCCTGCTAGCTTGACTACGAGACACATACAGTTCGTGTTACCACAGTTTTCATAGAATACAGGTTGATTAAGAGATGATTAATACATCAGTGACTTTAATATCTGTTAGGACTGTGGTACATGAAGTGTATTTAGTCTCCCCATAATCTGTGTAGTGACTTCTTCCACTGCTTAAATGGATAGAGTTTATGCATACCAAATGCATCGTGACGTTGCTATTGTAATCACAAAGGCACTTGGAAATAGCACTGGCCCAAGATATTTCGTTTCCCCATTGGAACTTTCTTTTTGCCACTCCCAAGTAAAATTACTTTTTGCCGCTTCAAGTAAATTTATTTTTGCCGCTGCTCCAAAAATTTGTTCCGCCATCTGAAGTGAATTTACATTTTTTTTGCTGTTAAAAACGATTATAGGCTTCCCCCCCCCCCCAAGCGAACTCTCTTTTAGTCTCCCTCAATTACATTTACTTTTTGCTGCTCCAAGTAAATTTTTTACCGATCCTCCAAAAATCTGTTTCGCCATCTCAGGTGAATTTATTTTTTATTTATTTATTTTTTCCTCTTATAGCCGATTATATTTTTGCTCCCCCTTCTCCCAAAAGAATTTTTTAGTTGTCTCCAAATAAATTTATTTTTTACAGCTCCAAGTAAGTTTTTTTTGCCATTTCCCAAAAAATTAGTTTCGCCGTCTCAAATAAATTTACATTTTCTTGCTGTTACAACAGATAACATTTTTGACCCTCGCCTCCTCCCCACGGAGAGGGGGTGGCTCTGTCGGTACCGCGCCAGGCTCGAAATTTGTAATTCCCAGGTTCGAGTCCCAGCTGGGTCAGCGATGAGATTTATCACCGCAAAACTCCCCGCCCTGCGCACGGTCAGTAGGGGACACCGATGGGCTTGGAAAGGCAGCCGTCCGTCGGATGGGACGTTAAGCCGTGGCACCATGTGCGGGAGAGGATGGCCTTGACGGGAGGCTACCATCTATCACCTAACAGCTGTTCCTGTAGGTCCCCTTCCCTAACCTTCTCTGAGCCTTCGGGGTCCATGTAACCTGGCCATTTAGCTCATGGTGTGCAAAAAAGTGCCGCTTAGAGGTAAAACAACCCAACCCCCCCCCTCATCCCCACACCAAGTGAACTTTGTTTTAGTCGCCCCAAATAAATTAACTTTTTGTCGTTCCAAGTAACTTTATTTATTGCCATTCCCTCAATTGTTTTACGCCATCTCAAACGAAATTACTTTTTTTGCTGTTACAAGCGATTTCATTTTTTTACTGCTTCGATCTAATGTACCATTTTTGCCATCTCAAACGATCTCACCATTTTTCTGGCTCCGAATATGTTTCCTGTCTTCACGTTTGAAATAAAATGCTATCTGTATCATTAAAAATAACGTTTCCAAAATTACTATTCTCGCAAAAAAAGTAAAGAATTTAACGTATTATATTTATAGTACTTTAATTTTGAGCTGAGATTAGAGTAAGAAACGCCACCCTTAAAGTTTTGCCGCCCTAAGCGACAGCTTGAATGCATGTGCTGTTGTCACAGCACTGCCTGGAAAGCTTACTAACTTGGGTAAATTTGTTAAAGGTTTTGCAAGTATAATGCATTTAAGGTTGTGTTGTTTTACCTCTGAGCTGCACATTTCTTCGCACAATGCGCTACATTTTCAGACCACAAAGGCTCAGAGAAAGTTGGGAAAGGGATTCATTAGGCTTTGGGTTGTTTTACCTCTGAGCGGCACTTTTTTGCACACCATGGGCTAAATGGCCAGGTCACATGGACCCCGAAGGCTCAGAGAAGGTTGTGGGAGGGGACCCACTGGAACAGCTGTTGGGAGACAGATGGTAGCCTCCCGTCAAGGCCATCCAGCGTGTTCTTTAACGTGCACAGGGTATGGCTCTCCCGCACACTGGGCCACGGCTTAACATCCCATCCGACGGCCTTTCCAAGCCCATCGGTGTCCCCTACTGACCGTGGGCAGGGCGGGGAATTGTTGCGGAGATAAATCTTAACGCTGACCCAGCTGGGACTCGAACCTGGGAACTCCAGATTACGAGCCTGGCGCGCTACCGACTGAGCCACCACCGCCCCTAATTCATTAGGCAGATGGAAGCCTATCGTTAAAGCCATCCAGCGTGTCCTTTAAATTGCTCAGGATGTGGCTGTCCTGTTGCAATTCCAACGTTTGAGCCCCACTTCTTCCAGCGTTGAGATTTATTTCTGCTAAACTATACCACTGACCTCTGTTAGAAAGGGAACGCAGATAGGTTGGGAGAGGCTGCCGTTCGTCGGATGTGACGCAAAGCCATGGTTCGGTGTTTGCGTTCCATCCAATGCTTCACGAGTTTCCTTCCGATCGCTTCATGCCATCAAACGTGTCAATTTACCTCTAAACAGATGTCCAGTGGGTCCCCTTCCTCCAGCCTTCTCTGAGCCCTTGGGGTTCTTGTGTCCTGGCCATTTAGCCAATTGATACAAAAAGTGCAACTCAGAGGTAAAGCAAACCAATCCTATCCCGATTTCACTAATGGAGTTTTCAATAATATATTATTCTTAAAAGTTGCCTCACTTAAATTGCTTTCCATACAGGATGAGTGTTGGACCCATCCGATGGATGGAGGACTTTCCAAGCCCATCGGTGTCCCCCTACTGAGCATGGGCAGGGCTGACGGACTGGCAGAACGGGACTAGAACCTTGTAACTGCAAATCATGAGCCTGGCGCACTACCATATGAATCCGAGATTTCTATATAGACCTAGTCTCTGATGCTTATAGTGACGGCATAAATTCTTAAAGTGGTTCTTCAGTCTCTATAATAATGCACATAAACGATTGGCAAATGAAACAGATATCATACATTGCACAGATGTGTTGCGATGTATGCATTTCATTCTTAATTTCACCAAAAGCGATATTATTCATGTATTCCTGATTTCGTTTTCTGAGATGATGGCATTTCAACTGCAGTTCGTTTGCGGAAGGCTGTTATTAGCGCTATTTCAATTGGTAATGCGATTCGGACTCTTATCGATTCGATGTGTTGATGCAGATCTTTCGATCGCTTCAGGCAAGAAATTGAAGCTGCAGTTCTCCAAAGAAAATCGCTTCTTTACCAGATATATATATAAATCTAGTTTAACATCAATAAAACTCTCTTAAAAGCAATACGAACGCTTCTTTAACATCTTTGACTATATAACTACACTTAGTTAACAAATCAGAAAAAATCTCTTCAAAGAAATACAGAAAACTTCAATTACATATTCTCTTCAAACTCTCAAAACTAATTTGGATAATAATAATAATTCCTTCATTAATATACTACTCTTCCCAAATATTACAAGAATTTCCATATTTAGAAGTTAGATTCCCATTGATATACAATGGGAATCTAATTTCTAAATAAACTCCTAAAACAAATCCCCCCCTGGGGCGGGTGTGACTCAGTCGGTAGCGCGCCAGGCTCGTAATCTGTAGTTCCCAGGTTCGAGTCCCAACTGGGTCAGCGTTGAGATTTATTTCCGCAAAATTCCCCGCCCTGCCCACGGTCAGTAGGGGACACCAATGGGCTTGGAAAGGCCGCCGTCCGTCGGATGGGACGTTAAGCCGTGGTCCCTTGTGCGGGAGAGCCATACCCTGTGCACGTTAAAGAACACGCTGGATGGCCTTGACGGGAGGCTACCATCTGTCTCCCAACAGCTGTTCCAGTGGGTCCCCTCCCCCAACCTTCTTTGAGCCTTCGGGGTCCATGTGACCTGGCCATTTAGCCCATGGTGTGCAAAAAAGTGCCGCTCAGAGGTAAAACAACCCAACAACAACAAATCCCCCCTAAAAATGGGAACTCTGAATGCTGTTCTACTATATCTTGCGAATGCCAGGGCATAGAGTTACGAGTTAAATGTCAAATGACCATCGTAAATTATTGCGAATTTTGTTTCCACTATTCCCCCTTGATAAAAAGGATGGTAGATATTCGCGGGGTTCGATTTTAGCGACTCATATCTCAAATTAAACCTTGTGACGTCTCCAATGTCATAGGCTAGCTCAAACATGACTCTAAAAGGGAGGAAAAATATGGTCGATGTTTATGAGTTATATATCAAATGGGGGTGGTTCAGTCGGTAGCGCGCCAGGCTCGTAATCTGTAGTTCCCGGGTTCGAGTCCCAGCTGGATCAGCGTTGAGATTTATCTCCGCAAAATTCCCCGCCCTGCCCACGGTCAGTAGGGGACACCGATGGGCTTGGAAAGGCCGCCGTCCGTCGGATGGGACGTTAAGCCGTGGTTTGTCTCCCAACAGCTGTTCCGGTGGGTCCCCTCCCCCAACCTTCTCTGAGCCTTCGGGGTCCATGTGACCAGGCCATTTAGCCCATGGTGTGCAAAAAAGTGCCGCTCAGAGGTAAAACAAGCCAACCCAAAATATATCAAATGAAAGTTTTTGAAGGTATGTGTTTTCAGTGACAAAAAATTAAAAAAATACCTATTTTCCTATATAAAAAATGAACTTCAGCATATCATTAGTGAAATCAGTCACTAAGTTCGTATTCACTTCAAAGAAAGATAGGGCGCAGATTTATCTATCTTTCTTTGAAGTGAATACAAACTCAGTGACTGATCGCACCATCGATATGCTTTAGGTTTATTTTCTACTTTTTTAGAGCCATATAGGAAGATGGGTATTTTTTAAATTTTTTAATTCACAACTCAATGTATTTTACCAAGTGGCTTCTAATTTTACAACTACCCTAGATTTTGTCAACTCGCCGTAATTTTACAGAAAATAATCCAAATTTTTACCTCTCACCTAAATTTTACCAAGTCAACTAAATTTTGCCATGTCATTTCAAATTTTTCTAACTACTCAAGATTTTGCCAAGTTTCCTCGATTTTCCCAACTCTCATTAATTTCACGAAACCAATCCCAATTTTCACAACTCGCCTGTATTTTACCAAGTAGATTCGAATTTTGCCAACTGCCCTAAATTTTTGCCAAGTTGCCTCGATTTTGCCAAATCGCCAAAATTTTACAGAAAAAAAATCCCAATTTTTACATCTAACGGGAATTTTGCCAAATTGTCCCGATTTTGCTTAACTTACCTGTATTTTATTAAGTAGCTTCGAATTTTGACGACTGCCCTAAATTTTGTCAAGATCTCATGATTTTGCCAACTGCTCTAGATTTTGCCAATTTGTCACGATTTTGCCAACTTTCCTAGGTTTTGTCAAGTTGTCTACTACCTTGAAGGGAGTTAGCAAAACATAGATTTTGCTAACTCCCTTAAAATTTCAAAGTAGACAAGTTTGAGATTTCGCATAAAACTACCAGATTTTCGGGAGAGGAGGGTTGCAGAAGGTTCGGTCCCCCCTCCCTGAGTTCATCCTGTATTGATGATTTGTTTTATGAACGGCAAATTCCTTTTGCTATAAGCCGCCGCTTCGAACGTCAAGAAGACTTCTGTTTCATACTTATGGAATTCTTGGATTCTCATTTTCTTATATATTATTATTCAAGACAATTTATAGTAATCTAAAAACATATTCAGGCAAAACACTGTTAATTTCTTTTATCGGTTTTACTTTTTATTATGCTACAAACATTTGTTTTGAAATATTGTATTTTTAGCAAAATGTCGTTACATACCATTTATGATATAAAGTAAAATTTTATAGAATGAAAAAACATTTATTAAAAATTAAAAAAAAAAGCTGATGTGTCTGTGAAGATGTCGTAGTCGGGAAACGTTTCTGCTAAGTGTGGGAACTAAAATAATTGATAGTTAAATAAAACATCGATATCCGGATGATTTATTGACACGAAATATGTTCAAATCGCGTTATCCCCTTTTGTAAACAATATTCCACAATTATACTATATTCTGTTTATAGAGAGATAACAACAACCACTTCACCTTTGTGCACCACAAAGCCAGATCTTTTACTCTGATTGGTTTTTCCATTTGGAAATTTGAATGTCACTTAGTAGTTTTAACCAAATAGCAGCACGACTTCGTTTCCACGTACATATTTACATGTCGCAGATTATTGCATTACTTAAATTGCTACTTAAATCTGATCTCAAACAATTATATAAGTAGAGTAAAATATATGCATAATTCCGTGAAATATATATTACGATTTATTTTTTATTCCATTTTTTCAGACTTCAAGTTATATGCTCTAAATTAGTGGTTCTCAACCTTTTATGCTTCACGTACCCCCTGGAAATGTGTATGTAACTGGCGTACGTACCCCTTGTACAGATAGATAAAACTATAGTTATAGTATAACAATGGGAATAAAATAAAACATATATATATACAGGGTGATTCAGTTAAGCGTGTACAAACTTCTGGGAGGGGTAGGTTGCACAAAGAAGAATCGGAATCATATAGCAATGCAGGGTCGGTAACGGTATCTTCACGCAGTAGATGGCGTTGTTCGACTCGGTAGATGGCATTTTATGGCTGCGGGACTGCGCAACGTCCTCGCAGGTAACCGTCATTTGCGAACCGCCCGCAGAGGTAGTAGGATGGACGATTACACAAACGCGGAGTTGGCCGATATGCATCTCGCATACGGGGCTGCGGACTGCAACAGGCGAGCCGCTGTGCGCGTGTACCAGGCCAACACCACCTAGAGGAGTGTGTACCTGGTCAACACCTCCTCTAGGTGGTGTTGACCAGGCACGGTACCCAATGAGGCGTACTCCCAACCACCAAATGTTTGCACGCTGCATCAGAGGTTATGCGACACTGGTTCCTTCCAGAGACTGCCAGGAGTCGGGAACGATGGGCACGAACCCCTGATATGGAGGAGAATGTGCTACGTCATACAGAAGACACTCCAAGAGCCAGTACTCGAGCAATCGCCCACTGGGTCAGTCTTTCCCTGTCCACCATATGGAGGATTATGCACGATAACCAATTGCATCCATATCATGTGCAGCGCATCCAGACACTGAAGCCTGAGGATTACCCACAGCGCATTACATTTGCGCAATGGTACCTGCAGAAGAGTGCGGCAGAACCTCAATTTCCTGCATCTGTGCTGTTCACAGACGAGGCATGCTTTACACGGGAAGGTAGCTTCATTGCACTTAACGCGCATGCATGGGCGGTGGAGAACCCCCATGCTACACAAACACGTGCAGCACAAAACCGTTTTGTTGTAAATGTTTGGTCCGGCATTGTCGGGGACCACTTAATAGGCCCATACCTCATGTCTGTTCTTCTGGATGGAAGGAGTTATTGGATATTTCTGGAGGACGTCTTGCCAGAAATTTTAGAACAACAGGTCCCTCAGTCGTGCAATGTGGTTCCAGCACGATCATGCCCATTTCAGCCATGAAGTTCGTCAACACTTAAACGTGACATTTGGACAACAGTGGATCGGGCGTGGTGGTCCCGTTCATTGGCCTGCAAGATCGCCGAACCTATCATGCCTTGATTACTTCTTCTGGGGTTACATCAAAGGATTGGTGTTCGACACCCCCGTTGAAAGTGCTGAGGACCTTGTCGCACGCATCTTTGTAGCTGCCTCGGAAGTCCGAGACACGCCAGGAATCTTCCAGAATGTACGTGATTCCATGCGCCGACAATGTCAGGCCTGTGTTACAGATCGTGGTCGCAACTTCAAATACCTTCTGTGACCTCTGTGCATTTCGCAAATGTACCTATTGTGATTAATAAAAATAATTCTGTTCACTTACGTGCTGCTTTTTTATTCACGTCCTCTCTGTACACCAGCACATGTTGATGCCGTTACCGACCCTGCATTGCTATATGATTCCGATTCGTCTTTGTGCAACCTACCAATCTCAGAAGTTTGTACACGCTTAACTGAATCATCTTGTATATATAACATATATCTAGCGACTTTTCAGCTCTCACGGCGTACCCCAAAACATTTTACCGTGTACCCCACTTTGAGAACCAGTACTCTAAACTAAGCGTTACTGATAACTTTAATTAACCTTAGCCTGAAGCAATATTTTTAAAGCGAAAACAAAATATTTTTTTCGCACCTTGTTTAAAAAAGTTAATTCTTCCTTAACCCTTTATGTTCTGAATTTTTGCTTATTAACAAAACCAAAAAATAAAAACTGTTTTGTCATAAAGAAATTTCTGTTTCAATAGGTAACTGTTGTAAGAAAAAATTTTTGTAAAGAATTTTTATTGTTAATGGGACTTGGAAGTCCCAATAGGTCCACTATTCACCTGCTTTTAAAGAAAGTTATACCTTTTAATTTTTGGATTGGGAAACAGCAGTCCCACCAGAACACAAGCCTAGTAAACAATAAAATGGGCATTTCCACTTGTTGGACTATAATATACTTACAGGCCATAAAGGTTGGCTGTGAGCTGCACTCTTTTTGCACAGAATGGGCGAAATGGCCATGTCACCAAGACCTCGAAGGTTCAGAGAAGGCTGGGTGAAGGGACCCACTGGAAGCTGTTGGGAGATAGAGGGAAGCCTCTCGTCAAGGCCATCCAGCGTGTTCTTCAACGTGCGCAGTGTATGGCTCTCTCGCACACGGGGTCACGACTTAATGTCCCATCCGAGGGATTGCGTCCTTTGCAAGCCCATCGGTGTCCCTACTAACCGTGGGCAAGACGGGGAGTTTTGCGGAGATAAATCTCAACGCTGTGCCAGGTGGGACTCGAATCTGGGAATTAGAGATTACGAACCTGGCGTACTACCAACAGAGCCATCCCCGCTCCTAGGTGAAATGAGTCATCGTTTCATGAAATTATTTCGAAAAATTTTTTAGCATTCAGTATATTAGGACCCGAATTTAAATAAATCCTCTGAATTAATGAATTAAGAGTTTTAAGTTAACTTGAATATGTTTAAATCAGTTTAATAACGCAATAAGGAACACAAACAATTGGGTATGAATCTCTTTTGTTGCGATCTTATGCAACCACGGCAATTCCCGGTTCCGCTTGTACAGTACTACCTGGTTATGAAAAGCCATGACCATCTAGAGCCGGGGGCAAGGAATACGCTCTATAGGCGCACCTCAACCCCAGCCTCACATATAAAAATCTTAGCTAAATTTATAGTATTTTAACAATAAATTTCACTTAATTTTAATTAAGCATTATTCTCACCTTCAGATTCCGCCATTTTGATAATAGATGCATAAAAGAAATAAATCCTCCGCAAGCAGCTGCTTGCCACAGAGGTCTCACAAGAGCCTGTCAGTTTAATACGCCCGAGTAGAAGGACTGTGGGGATGGCGGACTTCAGCAAATAGACGCATACAAAGAATGATTTTCACTTTTATAGAGTTTTTTGCATTTACGGTCTATGTTAAATATCATGTAGGTTCTTGATTTAATTAAGACGGATCATGCTTGTTTTATGGATCGTCACTTAATTGGATGTATATAACCAGGGCCGGATGTAGGGGGCGGGGGTATGTAAAAGAAGTATCCCTAGAAGGCTAGTAAAAGTAATAGAGGCAAAATTCATGCCTTTTTCAAGAAATTGCTACAGACCTCTAAAACAGAAAAGGGAGAGGGAATTGTTATACAATGCAAATCCAGTCTCTGCCGCCCCTACACCTTTTTTTTTCCTAGATTCGCTCTTTTATACAACTGATTGAGGAGATGAGTTATTTTTTTTTTGCAACTATTTCCTGTGGACTAATTAGGTGGCCAATGTCAAAGAGTAAATATTGAGCTAAAACCAAGGCCACCTCGATACAATAAGCCTGAACACTGCTGTAACAGAAGACCCAACTTTCAAAAAAATAGAAATTTTTAATTTATTTTCTTTTCTAAAAATACAACTGGTAGCTTTTTATTTTTAAAAATTTGGTAATTAATTTTATAATATTCTCCAATATTTTCATGATATTCTAATGAATAAATTATTTTATTTTAATAGGTTTTAAAATAAATGGCTTTAATTTAAATTTTGAACGAATTAAATCAATCAATTACAAGTTTATGCATAATTAATTTCCCCCCCCTTTCTTCCTTTTGTTAAAGGCTGTCCAGGCCTGATGTATCAAGGTGCCTTGTCTAAACCTTTGATGACGTCATTCTGCCATCGCCCGATGAAGAGAGTACAGTCATTTACGACGTCAATGCTTTAGAAGAGAGTAATCGTTATCTTAGAAAAATTCGTGCCTTAATTTTCAGATGTTTTAAAACCGTTAAATTCCTTTTATGTTTGATAAAAGTCACTTGTAATCTTTATACTAGGCGGTAGCGCACAAAGCTCGTAATCTGCAGTTCCCAGATTCTAGTCCCACCTGGAGCAGTGTTGAGATTTGTCTCCGCTAAGCCTCACAATGCCCTTAGTCAGAAATTGGACACCGATGAGCTTGGAATAATACAGATTTAATAATAAAGGTTCTGATTAAACTGTACGCAAATTAAATCATTTAGTTTTTTTTATCATTAAATAATTCCCCCTTTTTCTCCCTCCCTTGGGGCGGGGGTGGCTCAGTCGGTAGCGCGCCAGGCTCGTAATCTGTACTTCCCAGGTTCGAGTCCCAGCTGGGTCAGCGTTGAGATTTATCTCCGCAAAATTCCCCGCCCTGTCCACGGTCAGTAGGGGACACCGATGGGTTTGGAAAGGCCGCCGTCCGTCGGATGGGACGTTAAGCCGTGGCCCCGTGTGCGGGAGAGCCATACTCTGTGCACGTTAAAGAACACGCTGGATGGCCTTGACGGGAGGCTACCATCTGTCTCCCAACAGCTTGTTCCAGTGGGTCCCCTCCCCCAACCTTCTCTGAGCCTTCGGGGTCCATGTGACTCTGGCCATTTAGCCCATGGTGTGCAAAAAAGTGCCGCTCAGAGGTAACCCAACCCAACTCCCTCCCTTTGTTCAAAGTCTATTCAGGCCTGGTGTATTAAAGTGACCTTGGTTCTAATCAAGTTCGATGTATCAAATGATCTTGGTTCTAAATCAAGTTCGGTGTTACTGATTGTATCGGAATGGATCAGAACCCCTTCCACTTTTTTTTTATATAAAAAATATTATTGAAAAATAGGAAAAATAAATTTATAATTTTTCCGCCAGTATATTGACTATTTAAAGAAAGTGTCGTACTCGGAATTTTGCAATCCCGAGTTCGACGTAATTATCTGTCGCCATTTTCTTCCACCCACCCGACCTTTCCCTAAGTAAAATGGCTGAAAAGACAACTCGAGCCGCCATGTTAAGAGCGACGGACCATCTGGGCCTTTTTGCACACGGCACCCCGTCCAAGACAAGCGTAAACAAGGCAATAAAGAAAGGACTTTTCGAAACGCGCAGCACTGGTCACCAAGAGCGGGACAAGGATGACTCAGAATCACGCCAGAGGCTGGGACCTCCAATAAAAATCGGACCGCGCCAAAGAACTTTGGCCAGCGCTGTCACCGACGAATTTTGCTGTCCAATGAGAAGTGGCAGCGTGATCCTGTTTTAAAATCGACAAGCGCGACCAAGAGGAAAAGAAAAGTGTGTGCGCTAGAGTGTGGACGTGCAATAAAGAGTGAGTTCTGAGCACAAAGAGACAATAGACCCGCGAAGATGGAAAGTGCAACCGCTAAGTAACGGACAAAGAAACTGTGGACAGAACGGCAGATACCAGGGAATGCAATCAGCGTAGGAAGGAATGCAGGCTTGAAAAAGACAGAGACTGCAAGAATCACAACTGGGAAACCAGAAAAAGGAGAAGCGAGCGGGAAGACAACCTGTGCGCCGCAGCAGACGATTAGGAAAAAGGATGAAGAAAGACCCACACGATGCAGCCGGCTTGCCAAGTCCCACAAATCACCATCGAGGCACCCTTCACGGAACGAAAGGATCTGTGAGCAGCAGACACCAACGCGGACTATACGAGCAACCCAGCCCTGGAGCGTCCTGTGCACGCAGGGAGAAACGAAGTCACCTGCCAAGTCACCCGCCGGCACCTCTAGCCTTGACAGCACCGGACTTAGATGTTTAGATGTGTTTCGCCGACGAACTGTTTGTGCCATTAACGGAGCCCGAACTGCAACACCCAGAGTGCGGATTATCGCCTCTTTGCCAGGCCCTATCACAGCACACCAGGAAGATCCCAGCGATGGAGCCGACTAATCTAAAAAGGTCAGCAGCCGTTTTCTTGAAATTCTTTTAGTTTTATCTCTCCAGTAATTGTCCCTGAGTCTCCCAGTTGGGTTGGGTTGTTTTACCTCTGAGCGGCACTTTTTTGCACACCATGGGCTAAATGGCCAGGTCACAAGGACCCCGAAGCCTCAGAGAAGGTTGGGGGAGGGGACCCACTGGAACAGCTGTTGGGAGACAGATGGTAGCCACCCGTCAAGACCATCCAGCGTGTTCTTTAACGTGAACAGGGTATGGCTCTCCCACACACGGGGCCACGGCTTAACGTCCCATCCGACGGACGGCGGCCTTTCCAAACCCATCGGTGTCCCCTACTGACCATGGGCAGGGTGGGGAATTTTGCGGAGATAAATCTCAACGCTGACCCAGCTGGGACTCGAACCTGGGAACTACAGATTACGAGCCTGGCGCGCTACCGACTGAGCCACCCCCGCCCCAAAGTCTCCCAGTATATTTTGCCAATAAGGCACAGTTGCCTGGTGTGTACCATATTGATGTGTTGTGATCCGACCCCAGATAACGGGTCGTGTATTTTGAATAATATATTATGTTTGTCATGTACCTTCCTGTACGTATGAGTGTTTACTTACGAGAAGGAAAGCTCCCTCACAAATAGATTTGAAAAAACACAACGCAATCATCAGCCAGTACTTTGGGGCCTGACCTATCGGTTGCCGCTAGTTCTTACCCCCCATCAACTAGATCTGGTGGGGTGTTGAACAAAAGCATTTGCTGCAAATATAGTCATTATAAGAAGAAAAAAAATCGATATTTTAAAGTATTATGTTTCATAAATAATTAAGTCACAAAAGGAATTATGTGCTCAAAATGTCAAGAATCTCTCAAAGCTTTCTTGCTATGACGTCATGTAGTTAACATGACATAGTGGCACTAGTATCACACGTAATCACTCCCCACCCCCACGCTTCCCCGAGAAGTTCCGATTTAATACCATTGGATTTCTTTTCTTGGCGAGACATTGAAAACATCGTTTATTCCGAAAAAAATTCGTAATTTACATTCCAGTGTTTAAAAGAAAGAATCACCGCTGTTGTTATAAGGAAACCGGATCTAGTAAAAAAAAAATGTGACTGGAGAGGCAAACAACGCAATAGAGCCGGGAAAAGGTAAGGGGACGAGGAGAGTACAAGGCACTGAATTTCCGCTGCAATGTAATATTTTTCTCCTTCGTTTTTTCTTGGCGGGGGTCTCAGTCGGTAGTGCGCCAGGCTCGTAATCTGTAGTTCCCAGGTTCGAGTCCCAGTTGGGTCAACGTTGAGATTTATCTTCGCAAAATTCCCTGCCCACGGTTATTACGGGACACCGATGGGCTTGGAAAGGCCGCCGTCCGTCGGATGGGACGTTAAGCCATGGCCACGTGTGCAGGAGAACCATACCCTGTGCACGTTAAAGAACACGCTGAATGGCCTTGACAGGAGGCTACCATCTGTCTCCCAACAGCTGTTCCAGTGGGTCCCCTCCCTCAACCTTCTCTGAGCCATCGGGGTCCATGTGACCTGGCCATTAAGCCCATGGTGTGCAAAAAAGTACCACTCAGAGGTAAAACAACCCAACCCCTTGGTTTTAGAGGTTTAAAAAATAATTTAAAAATGCGTGAAATATAACAAATTTGATCATTTTTGCCTTCATTACTCTTACTAGCATTCTCAATGCGGAGATGCCCCCCCCCCCCTCAGATCCGGCCCTGAAACCATCAATGGCACGCATTGAATTGTGTTTTTCTACTTTTGACATTTTGTACACACAATTACGTTTTTACTTAATTATGTATTAAAATATAGCATTTTAAAACATGGGTATTCTTTTATGATGACTCTGCATGTTTATCATATATACCATTTTTTATTACATTTTCAGCTCCATTACAACTCTCTATCAAAGAAGAGGACAAAGAAGGGGATTCACCGGACGCAAACTCACGCCTTTATCTGACCCTGACTGGAATGCAGAATACACGAATGTGACCTGAAGACGTGATTTGTTTGCCGAAAAACCTATTACAATATACACGTTTCCTAGATAACAGTTACAAGTAACATCACGAGGAGACATCATACGTGCATCAGTATTCCCGTGGACAATAAGAATTGTGAGTACTGCTCTTTTGCGTAGCGAAGGAAGGGTTTTGAGTCAACTTTCCAATAGGCGTCGTGTTTTCACCATTTGCGAAAGATTTTGACAAAAAATTGAACGAAATAAACCCAGAGCCGTTTCTTCGCTGGTTCGGGCTACCAACTTCAAGTGCACTTTGTTGCAACGTGCTTGAATTACGGTAAAACCTCCTTAATTCGCTGCTTTGAAGCAGGAGGAAGCTGGTTCAATCTCGACCCACTGCAGCTAGGAGTCCGATCTCTAAACCCTATGTAGCCAGAACTAATGGAACCACCATACCAAATTCGAGACTAATGAGTCGAGGTACCTGCGGAATTACGGAGAGCCGAAAACTTCTGCCACTGACGACGTCATCCCGGACTTGAACGAGTGTCCATGCACTATTAGGAATACGCCTGCTACTCTGAATCATGGATATTGAGGCCCGAGCAATGCCGGGGAATTATGTTAGTTTAATATATAAAAAGAAATTTGTTTGTTTGTTTGTTTGTTTGTTTGTGTGTTGTTATGCACTCTGCCCCAAAAAGAGTTACCCAAACTTTGCCTGAACTTCTCCTTCAGCCAGGAAAAGAATATTGGCTAGGTGCGAACTCGCTGGCGCCAACCAAAACCGGCGTTGACCGATTTTAATTTTTCGAAATCCGAATTTCCTAAAAATCACAGTCAAACGTCCACTTTTCACAAAAATAACAAAAAAAAAAATACCAGCAGGTAGCGTGGTAGAAGATATACAAGGACAGCCACAATTTAAAAAAACTATCGAGCTACAATCCTGGATAGAAATACATATATCACAGGAATCACATGCAAAAAACAAAGTTACACACAAGAAGACTATCGAGAATATCTGGAAATACATTATGTAAAACGCAAAACATATTTCACAGATGTAGCTCTTAATCAAAGAGAAAAAAACTGCTGTTGAGCTATTTTCTTCAAGAAAAAAAATTAATTACAGTTTCATCTTTAAACTAAACTAAATGTATTAATACCTACAGACAATGAACTCGCTGCTTTGAAACAGGCTCTATTATCGACAAGAAAAGAAAAGAATAAACAAGTTGTCCTCATAATAAAAATAAAATAAATAAATACCCCCTCAAACAGCTGCTTGCCACAGAGGTCTGACAGTTTATATGCCATAGTAGAAGATCTGAGAGGATGGCAGGACCTCAGCAGAAAAACGACACGTACATCCATGCCTTACCCGGGGCTCGAATCCAGGTCCCTTAGATCAGTAGCCAAGCGCGCTAACCACTCGGCCACGTAACAGACAATAAAACTGCTTCTCTGTCTCTACTAAATTTTTCTATTTATCTTTCTGATGGCAGAGCATCAGAATATCTCGCATGAAATTCTGCTGACAGCATTTGTGAGGTTCTCTTACAAATTCTGTCAGCAGAATTTCATCCGAGATATTCTGATGCTTTGCCATCACCTTAAGAATAACAACAACATCTCTGTGTCTTTCCAGTGGTTGCCAAGTCACATTGGACTTTCTGGATGTGGGACTCACAAAAAATCTCAATGGTTCGACAAAAAGAGTAGAAAATTGTTGCAACTATAATAAATATAAAGAATTGATAACACAAACTTCAATGGATAATATCCAACAACTTTTCACTGAGTTCATCTCAAATTCTTATAACCACAGATGATTAGGCAACGAAAAAATTGATCCATTATCCACAAGAACTTTTTCAAGACAAGACTATGTGAAAATCATCTGACTCAGGACAGGGTTGGGTTGTTTTACCTCTGAGCGGCACTTTTTTGCACACCATGGGCTAAATGGCCAGGTCACATGGACCCCGAAGGCTCAGAGAAGGTTGGGGGAGGGGACCCACTGGAACAGCTGTTGGGAGACAGATGGTAGCCTCCCGTCAAGGCGATCCAGCGTGTTCTTTAACGTGCACAGGGTATGGCTTCCCGCACACGGCGTCACGGCTTAACGTCCCATCCGACGGACGGCGGTCTTATACAAGCCCATCGGTGTCCCCTACTGACCGTGGGGAGGGCGGGAAATTTTGCGGAGATAAATCTCAACGCTGACCCAGCTGGGACTCGAACCTGGGAACTACAGATTACGAGTCTGGCGCGCTACCGACTGAGCCACCCCCGCCCCTGCTCTCCTACTCAGGACAGGTCACTGGACTTAACGATAAAATGCACATTATGAAAGAGGCAGTGTAACTGTGTTGTAATGTACACCATATACAACACCCACAGAAAATTTCTTTTTGAACATTTGAAAAAAACTGAATATCAAGGAATTCACTCTTAAAAACCATCTGTGACAAAAGAGACAGAAAACTAGATTGCCCACACATCTAATAGTGTTAAAATTTTTAATTTGCATTTTTCAAATCCTTAGAAAGCTTTAATTTATATCGTTGGATATAACTAAATATGGAAAAGGTGAATCTTTTAACAAATATTGCAAGTCATCTGTTTATGGGGGGCAGGGGGGGGGCTCAGTCGGTAGCGCACCAGGCTCGTAATCTGCAGTTCCCAGGTTCGAGTCACAGCTGGGTCAGCATTGAGATTTATCTTCCCAAAACTCCCTGCCTTGCCCACGCACAGTAGGGGCCACCGATGGGCTTGGAAAGGCCACCGTCCGTTGGATGGGACGTTAAGTCGTGTCCCTGTGTGTAGGAGAGCCATTTTAAATACCTGGGTTTATATTTGGAATCGACCTGGAGTCTACAAGTCAATATGGTCGTAGTACAAGGTCTACAAGGCAATTTGTGAATCTTTAATAAGATATGGAATTACAACATATGGAACTACTGGCATCACTAACCTAAAAAAAAATTGAAAATTTACAACCATCTTTTGCAAAAACTATAATTCCATACAAACTTAGATATAATCTTTCAAATGCAAGTCAACAATTCACATTCCCAAATATTCCATTAGTCCAAAACGTTTCTTTTTTAATGTGACATTGTTCTAGACAACTTTTTAATGACACTTATAAAGTACAAATTATACATGATAAGAATGCCAGACTTCAGACCAATAATTATTGGGACGGAGGTGACTCAGTCGGTAGCGTGCCAGGCTCGTAATCTGTAGTTCCCAGGTTCGAGTCCCAGCTGGGTCAGCGTTGAGGTTTATCTCTGCAAAATTCCCCGCCCTGCCAACGGTCAGTAGGGGGACAGCGATGGGCATGGAAAAGCCGCCGTCCGTCGGATGGGACGTTAAGCCGTGGCACCGTGTGCGGGAGAGCCATACCCTGTGCACTTTAAAGAACACGATGGATGGTCTTGACGGGAGGCTACCATCTGTCTCCCAACAGCTGTTCCAGTGGGTCCCTTCCTCCAACCTTCTCTGAGCCTTCGGGGTCCTTGTGACCTGGCCATTTAGCCGTAGTGTGCAAAAAAGTGCTGCTCACAGGTAAAACAACCCATCCCATCTGTTTATGCTAAGAAACTGAAAATTTCTGTGGTAGACTATCAAGAGATATTCCATTAACATCAAGCAACTGCCCCCTTTCCTTAAAGGGGTGTGAGAAAAGAAAATTTTTAAATTCAAGGAATAAAAGACAACCATATTTTATGTTGTCTAATTACTAATAAAATACTACTGATTGCATTTTCCGTCATCATCCATTGGGTCGAGTTAAAACTTTTAAAAAGTGAGAAAGTAGGTAAAGGAAAGTTTTCATTCTCTTTAAAAACGAGATTGTTATATACGCCAGAGGTGATATGCGTTCTCCTAGTTCATTTAGATCAATGCTGCAGAACATTTTGGCATTGAGCCAACAAAAGAAATATTATGTTTGCTCTGGGCCAATAGTTGGTAGTGGGTTGCCATAAAAAAGTTTACCCCTATTTAAAAATATTTATGTTTTATTTGTCTTATGTATAACAAGAAAAGAAACTGAATATGAATATAAAGTTTCTTTTAAAGTCAATACTGAAGTTTGTCGAAGCAGAATGTGAAGGATGTGGCTGGATCCCAGGAACATTCGGCTTCAATGACAGTGTATAAAAGTTGGATGATGATTTTCAAATTTTCATCGACTCCATTGACGTTAGTTGTCGGGTTGTCTTACCTCTGAGCGGCACTTTTTTGCACACCATGGGCTAAATGGCCAGGTCACATGGACCCCGAAGGCTCAGAGAAGGTTGGGGAAGGGGACCCACTGGAACACCTGTTGGGAGACAGATGGTAGCCTCCCGTCAAGGCCATCCAGCATGTTCTTTAACGTGCACAGGGTATGGCTCTCCCGCACACGGGGCCACGGCTTAACGTCCCATCCGACGGACGGCGGCCTTTCCAAGCCCATCGGTGTCCCCTACTGACCTTGGGCAGTAGGGGACACCGATGGGCAGGGAATTTTGCGGAGATAAATCTCAACGCTGACCCAGCTGGGACTCGAACCTGGTAACTACAGATTACGAGCCTGGCGCGCTACCGACTGAGCCACCCCGCCGCCCATTGACGTTAGTAGATCTAGATTAAAAGATATTATTTTAAATCATCCAATTTTCAACTGGGCCGGAAAAATTGTTAAATGGGCAGGAATTTGTACATGCCAATTTAAAGTCCTGCTCTGTACGAAATTATTGACTGTTATAGATAGTTAGAAATCATTCACAGTTATTTTATAGGATGAAAAAATATATAAATTATTTTTAATAAATTAAAAGAGAAAGAAAAACTGAGGCCAAGTTGTTTTTGTTTAAAGAGCCGAAAACAATGCTGAAGAGAAAGTTAAGCTGGCTAATTATAGACAAAATTCCCGTAAAAAGACTTCCTCCGTTTTTCCCATATCATACTTAACGAAAAAGAAAGAAGCTCATTTTTTTTACAGCTTTTTCTTAGCAGATCGGTATGAAAGCGAAAAGGTGAGATAAAAAAATAATTTAGGATTTTTGCTTCTGCTCTTTTATCCTGTCGTCTCAACTCTAAAATAAAGAAGTTTCAATGGGGAAGTGAAACGCTGCTTCTTTTTTCCTCGGTCGTTAAAAAAATCAAGATGCAGCGCAACAAAAAAAATGCGCTGATATGGAGATACTTCGGATAAAGCTTCATTATTGAATGATAGGATCGATTAGGACAGCAGAAAGCTCAGATTTTCTGAGCTGAAAGACACTGAAGATCCCTGACGTCACGAAGAAAGGACTTACGTCCAGTGTAATAGGAACTAAGAATAAAAGGGAATTAAAACTTTCTTTTTAAACATATTTTCTTTAAGGTGCTATTTTAAACCTCTCTCTATCTCTAATTAGAAAGTTTAATCTCGTATGGTTAATATGGAAGACCGTTTCCAAAGAGAAAACATTATGCCGTTTTATAACGTGACCCTCACACATCATCACCAAAACTTTGAATTTGTAACATAAATAGTTCATTCGCAATATTCGTTTATTAAAACTTTTTTTTTTCAAAAAAATGTATCTTATTAGGTGCTCTAAAAAGTTAATTTGAAAGTACAATCATCTCTTATTAATAGGGAATGATCGTTTTTCAAAAGAAAACGTTTTACTGTCTTATAAATTTAGTATATAAAGGTGGGTTGGGTTGTTTTACCTCTGAGCGGCACTTTTTTGCACACCATGGGCTAAATGGCCAGGTCACATGGACCCCGAAGGCTCAGAGAAGGTTGGGGGAGGGGACCCACTGGAACAGCTGTTAGGAGACAGATGGTAGCCTCCCATCAAGGCCATCCAGCGTGTTCTTTAACGTGCACAGGGTATGGCTCTCCCACACACGGGGCCACGGCTTAACGTCCCATCCGACGGACGGCGGCCTTTCCAAGCCCATCGGTGTCCCCTACTGACCGTGGGCAGGGCGGGGAATTATTTGCGGAGATAAATCTCAACGCTGACCCAGCTGGGACTCGAACCTGGGAACTACAGATTACGAGCCTGGCGCGCTACAGACTGAGCCACCCCTGCCCCATATAAAGGTGGAAATTCAAACAGAAAGGAAAACTAAAAGTATAACATCTCGCCTCTGAAGAAATTGGGATACTCGTTTTCAAAAGAAGAAAGTTTTCTGAATTTTGCAACCTCTAATAGTGGAAATTCGAAGTGATGGATAATTGAAAAAATTCGAAGAGTGAAAGTGACTCCGGGTACTTATGACCTAATTAGGTCCTGGAGACCATTGTAAGTCGAATTCTTTTAATTCCCAGAAGTGCAATATTATAAATAGCAGTTACGTTCCAAAGAACCCATTTAATATCTTAAAAATACCAACTGTTTTTGCAGAAATGGAGGAAAACTAAATAAAACACTAATATAGCCATTTAGAAATATTTTTATCTAGAAAAAGCATTTATAAATTTTTTTATTATTAATAGTTCATTTGTAATATTCGTTTATTAAAACTTTTTTTCGAAAAAAAATGTATCTTTCTAGGTGCTATAAAAGAGTTAATTCGAAAGTCCAATCATCTGTTATTAATAGGGAATAATCTATTTGATGAATGATTATTTCCATTTGATTGAATGATTTATTAATAAAATAAAGGCCCAAAAAATGCATTTGAGAATTATCAAGTATTCAATATTGCACATAACATAATAGTTCTGTTTAAAGAATTTTTTTCATCTTCTTCCCTTAGGGTGAAGAAAGGGTAAAATATGTTGGGTACTTCTGAAATTCAATTATGATCTCTGATCTATATTCTGCTAATTTGAGAGAGGGGGGGGGGGGGTTCAATCGATAGCACGCCCGGCTCGTAATCTACAGTTCCCAGGTTCGATTCCCGCCTGGGCCAGCGTTGAGATTTATTTCTGCAAAACTCCCAGGCCTACCCTCGTACTAGGGAACATTTATAGGCTTGGAAATGCCGCCGTCCGCCAGATGGGGCGTTAAGCTGTGGTCCCGTGGACTGCAGAGCTATGCCCCGTGCACGTTAAAGAACACTCTGGATGGCCTTGACGGAGGCTACCATCTGTCTCCCAACAGCTAATCCAATGGGTCCACTCCCCCAACCTTCTCTGAGCCTTCGGGAAACTTGTGGCATGGCCATTCAGCCCATTGTATGCAAAAAAGGTGCTGGTTATCAAAGCCTGTCCAAGCTCCAGGCTATCAAAGAGTGAACACTTTGAAACGTGTTAACTTTAAGGGAAAAGAAATTATTGAGTTGGACTTTTAAATGCAGCTAATCGTACATTTTCTTCAGTAACAAATTTTTTCTTTCAATTCAATTTTCAAATTGTCTAGGAACTTTTAGCCCATCTTACGTAACCCTTTACGATTGATCCGGATTGGCGGTTCCGAATTATTGTCGAACGACTATATTCAAAAACTCAAAACATTTAACGAATCTATAAAACACCTTTCGTGAAAAATGTCTGAAACGTTTAAGCGAAGAAACTTTTGTGGAAAAAGCTCATTTTCCAAAATAATTTTTAAAATTTATTTAATTTAAAATTTTACGTGAATTTTTTTGCACAGGAACTCAAACAGCATTTCAAAGAATAATAATATTAAACCGCAGGTTTCAATCGATATCAAATATTCTCTAAAATCTACATCTTAACGCCATGATGTTGAAACATTCTTCTCTCGTGTTCTAAATTTACACTAACACTTTCTGCAGTTCAGGATAATCGATTAACTGAACTAGTTATCTACACCACGTGACATTGAAGAAGATTAAATGGCTCCTGGTAACTACATCTTCGGATCACGTGATTACCTAGGTTGAGCTTACCTATTCGCTTAATCAAACAATTCCCTAATGCTTCGTCACTTCACAGAAACCTTTATTCATCGGAGTCAGTATAACATGAGAGTGAAATATTATGGTTACAGTCACGCACAAAAGAACTCGTACAATTTGAATTATTTATGTGAATGTCTTAAATTTGAAGCCCTTGGATGCTCTTATTCTAGTTGGGTTGGGTTGTTTTACCTCTGAGCGGCACTTTTTTGCACACCATGGGCTAAATGGCCAGGTCACATGGACCCCGAAGGCTCAGAGAAGGTTGGGGGAGGGGACCCACTGGAACAGCTATTGGGAGACAGATGGTAGCCTCCCGTCAAGACCATCCAGCGTGTTCTTTAACGTGCACAGGGTATGGCTCTCCCGCACACAGAACCACGGTTTAACCTCCCATCCGACGGACGGCAGATTCCAAGCCCATCGGTGTACCCTACTGACCGTGGGCAGGGCGGGGAATTTTTGCGGAGATAAATCTCAATACTGACCCAGCTGGAACTCCAACCTGGGAACTACAGATTACGAGCCTGGCGCGCTACCGACTGAGCCACCCCCGCCCCTTATTGTAGTTACCAGCCAGTCTATTGGCAGAGAAAATGGTGACTAAATGGAATGTATATAAAGCACAGCAAACCAATGTCAGAATTCAGAGATCATTAATAGCAAAGTTGAAACACCTGGTTACATTCATCTATTCCATATACTTAATAGCACTTAGATAGCCTGAATTAGAAACATAATGGAAAATATTGTATTCCCTTGGGAGATGTAAAGATACTCTATATCAGTGGCTCTCAACCTTTCATGCTTCACGTACCCTCTGGAAATGTGTAAGTAACTGGCGTACCCTTATGTAGATAGATAAAACTATAGTTTTAGTATAATAATGCCAAATTAGCGACTTTGTTACTAGATATAGCGACCTTTGGGCAACACGGCGTTGCTCAAAACTCCTGCTCTATACAGATAAAATTGCAATGTTAGAATTCAGTGGCAAGATATAGAAGAATGTAGAAAGTAAGCTTGGACAAACGAGAAAAGGGATCCAAACCTAGATAGATCTGGATCTTTTTCTCTTACTTTTGATCACATGTTGTTGTTGAATCAATTTAGTTTCAAATAAGATAAATTCGGAGAAGCTCATTTAGAATCTCATAGATTGTTTTGATACACATGATTAAAAATGAAAGAAACCAAAGTTTATATTGATGTTGGGTTGTTTTAGCTGGGAGCTACACTTTTTTTCTACACAATGGACTAAATGGCCAGGTCACCAGGACCCAGAAGGCTCAGCAGTTTGGGTGAGAGGACCCACTGGAACAGCTGTTGGGAGACTGATGGTCGCCTCCTGTCAAGGCCATCCATGTTCTTTAACGAGCACAGGGTGTGGCTCTCCCGATACAGGCCACGGCTTAACGTCCCATCCGACGGACTGCGGTATTTCCAAGCCCTTCAGTGTCCCCTACTAACCGTGGGCAGGACGGGGAGTTTTGCGGCGATAAATCTCAACGCTGGCCCAGCTTGGACTCGAACATGGGAATGGCAGATTACAAGCCTGGCCGCTACCGACTGAGACCCCCCCCCCGCCCTATATCTATGTTATTAATTATTTCAAAGCACTTCTTGGCCACAACACTCTACCCCTCAAGTTTCAAATCTCTAGCATCAATTGACTCTTTAAAATATCAAAGTTTTTTATTTTCGGACCTGAGGCCCCCGCCAGTGGTGGGAATTTAGATCATTTGAAAAAGAGTGAATGATTGGCTAAGTTATTAATATCCAATTCAAATTCCATCAAATAATAAAAATAATTATTCATTTATCTCTAAACCCTTATCTCTTAACCTCACATACGTGAGTTTTTGTAACTTACACTGCTTGGCCAAAGTGCTATGAATACCTCCCTAATACTTCGTGGTATGTAGTAGGGTGCAATTCTCAATTTTTAAAGTTTCCAGTTCTATGTGCATAGTTCTAGTTGAAATCGATTTCGAAGTACTGCTAGAAATCTTCTATCTCAGCTAATGAACTGTAGCAGCACCGTTTTGCTGTACAGTTTGTGGCAACATACCCCTGTCACTGTCTGAGACATTTTCTCCCACATTTGCCACGATTGGCGGATGTTTCTTGAAGAAGTTGCCATTCTCCAATCGTTGGGGATATTGGCCATTCCCGCTGCTCCTACCCATCTTGCTTCAACGATGAGATTCCCCTTTCAAAGTCAATCAGATCAGCCTTTTTTATCCATGTCGCATTTGACTTTGCTTCCCACCATGCCTTTACGGCTATTATAGGACTTCGTAGTGAGAGGGGGGGGGGGGGGTCAGTCGGTAGCGCACCAGGCTCATAATCTGAAGTTCCCAGGTTTCAGTTCCACCTGGGCTAGTGTTGAAATTTATCTCAGTAAAACTCCCCTTCCTGCCCTTTGCCAGTAGAGGGCACTGATGGGCTAGTAAAATCTACCGTCCATTGGGATGGGATGTTAAGTCCTGGCCCTGTGCGGGAGAGCCATGCGAGCAATATGAACCAGTGCACGTTAACAAACACGGTGGATGGTCTTGGCTTAATGCAATCATCTGTCTCCCAATAGCTGTGCAGTGGGTCCCCTCCTCCCAATCTTCTCTAAGCCTTCTGGGTCTTTGTGACCCAGCCATTAAACCCATTGTGTGCATAAGTGTCGCTCAGAGGTAAATCAACCCAACCTTGCCCGGTATATCTAGGTGATCCTGGTTAAACCCACACAACCTTCGATGAGAAAATGGACGCCGATGAGCTTTGAAAGAATGCTTTCCGTCTATGGCTCTATGTGCAGGAAAGCCATACTAATAACAGAAATTCGTAAAACTAGATTCTGGTGTCAGCATAATATATCTTAAATATTCATTATATATAATTTCTGTTAATTTTATTACTGGTAACTTTAATACTAATCTTTATACTGTCTATTTATAAATATATATTATTAATAAAACATTATTCGTTTATACAGGTATTCGTAACTAACATTAGTATAAAGATCGGTATTAAAATTTACCAGTAATGATAATATAGAAATTTATCGTATAAGAAAGGTCTAGTTTTCATGAAACGTAGTATGGCGACGTCTTAGCTTAGTTATATGGCTTTTTTTTGTTATAGGAGGGGTTAGCCATAATCTGTGCAGGTTAAAGAGGTAAAACAACCCAACATGGCCCGATATATCTAGGTCGTGTAAAGAACACGCTGGATGGCCTTGGCGTGCGGCTTCCATCTGTTTCGAAACAGCTGTCAGTCGATGTCTGTTTCCAACCTTCTCTGAGTCCATGTGACCAATCCATTGTGTGCAAAACAGTGCCGCACAGAGGTGAAAAAAAAACCAACCCAACAAAAAACAGTGTTCTAAATTTGGAAAATGAAGGAAAGTTTTTCTCTTTGAAACCGAACTTCCCATATTTGCCGAAGGAAAACATTTGATTTTTACATGGTTTACCTTTCGTTAATTGCCACACAATGGAAGATCAGTTAGTGGGTTTATTTAAGGTGCAGAAGTGTAACTATCTACTTGCTAATATTTAACGTAGACCCGTCCCGTGGCCGAGTGGTTAGCACGCTTGGCTATTGATCTAAGGGACCCGGGTAAGGCATGAATGTATGTGTCGTTTTTCTGCTGAGGTCTTGCCATCCTCTCAGACCTTCTACTATGGCATATAAACTGACAGGCTCCTGTCAGACCTCTGTGGCAAGCAGCTGCTTGAGGGGGTATTTATTTATTTTTGGGCAATTAAAGCGTGACTTCGTCAGGGGAACTGGTCTATGGAACTCCTGAAAACTGTTTCTGGAGACCCAGGGCTAGGAACTCCACTTAATAATTCCTTCACTACGTGTAGCAGTTGTTCAACCTTCAATCAAAGAAGATACAGGAAGAAGGTCAGCTTCCCTAAGGAGTAATATAAAATAAAAGACCGTGAAATATACGTTAGGAGAAATCAGCTATACAGGAGATGAACAAAAGGCAATTGCGAATTTCATTCTCCAGAAGAAAAAGGGTCCGTCCCCATTTTTTTCTGTACGAATTATTTTACTAATGTAAATACAGAATTTTCTCTGAAACTGTAATTTTTTTTTTGTTACAGCATTTATGATACAGAAGTAAATTATGCTCTAAATTGTTTTATGAATCTAAATAAGAACATAATAAATATTTTTCAACAGGATTTAACCCATTGATTAATGAATTAATGACAGTTTCAGGATAATGAAGATAATACATAATGTTACTGATTAATAAAATGCAGAAAATACTGAGAAAGGTGAAGCAATAAATGGTTTTAGCATTAATATAATCTCGTAATCTGTAGTTCCCAGGTTCGAGTCCCAACTGGGTCAGCGTTGAGATTTATCTCCGCAAAATTCCCCGCCCTGCCCACGGTCAGTAGGAGACACCGATGGGCTTGGAAAGGCCGCCGTCCGTCGGATGGGACGTTAAGCCGTGGCCCCGTGTGCGTGAGAGCCATACCCTGTACACGTTAAAGAACACGCTGGATGGCCTTGACGGGAGGTTATCATCTGTCTCCCAACAGCTGTTCCAGTGGGTCCCCTCCCCCAACCTTCTCTGAGCCTTCGGGGTCCTTGTGATCTGGCCATTTAGCCCATGGTGTGCAAAAAAGTGCCGCTCAGAGGTAAAACAACCCAACCCAACCCATTAATATAATATGAATGGAACAAAACCATAACGAGAAATGTGTCATTTTGTTTTAAAAAAATGAGTTGGATATATGATACAATAAAAGACCTTTAAACTGCCGAAATCATCGATGTGTTTATCAGATGCTTACGTTCCCTGACCTATGGAGTTTAAATGAAATGCATAATTCAATAATAAAAGTCTAAAATTTGAATGCACTTTTCTTAGAATCAAGCTAAATGTTATTTATATTTTTTACGCATTCGTTGACGTCCTTATACCCTTCCAGAAATCATTTTTCTTCCTTTTTCAAATAAAAATTTTGTTATATTTACTTAAATACTTGATAGTCATCCTTAAAAGTTGATAGCTCATTAATCTAATTCAGTCCAATCACACAAAGGGGCGATTAAGCCATAAAATTTCACAACACAGTTTTATGGCCATTAAATGGGTTGGGCATATTCACTTCATTAGTGCTTGACAGGTTTATGATAATGAAGATATGCGTAATGTTACTGATGAATAAAAGATATAAAACATTGAGAATGGTAAAGCAAGAGAATGAACATTAAATGGCATTAGCACTAACATAATTCATTACATTAATTGTTTAATTCTTTTAAAATTAAATGGAAGAGTTATTATTTACTTTTAGTCGACGATGTCGTTAAACACTATAATAATTTTAGGGGAAAACAGGATTTTCAGTTTATATCAAATCATGTAGCTCCTGTCAGCATACTTTTAGGATGTGATATTCTTACACATGCAATCAAGAAATAGTAAATGCAAAGATCAACCTGTTTGTAAGAGGAGTCAATAAAGCAATAAAGAATTTATGAAGAAAAATTGTGTTTTTACGATACATGGGACTCGAACCCAACTCTCTTCAGATTCATGCCAGAGGTTCTAGCACTGAAAGTGCTAGTTTAGACAAAGACGATTTTTAACACTAATAATCAGCCAGAAGGAGATTTTTGGGACAGTCAGTGAAATATTTAGGAAGTTATGAGGGTTCAACCGATACGCTAGAAAAATGTGGGGAAAAAATTTGTCCTGAGTTTAGAATTCTGGTTCTATTATAGAAAGGAATAGAATGTTTGAAACAACACGGTTTCGCACAGGGGAAACATTTTGCGAAATTTGGGATCAGTTGGATAAATATGAGTCAAGCAATCTCTGAATATTTAATCAAGCAGCACGTGACTCTACTGACCCATGTGATAGTTTCCAAGTTCTAAGTCTTGTTAAAAAGTCTACATATGTCGCCCATTTTGCGCCCGCCTGCCAACCCGTTTGAAATTACCGCTATTTTTATGGGTATTTATTAGTTAAGCAATTCATTTGAGAGAAAGTGGATTGGATTAAATAGAGAATTAAAAGCAATTGCTAATATGAATTTTTCTGTTAAAAAACCTGGGGAAATCATCCGCATACAACCCAAATATGCTGAAGATTACAGGTATCAGTAGGTAGTTGGATATTGATAACCTTCAGTATCATAAATATCAATTGAGATGTGAAAAGAATTCGAAAGTTGTAATAAAAAATATTCCTGTAGGAAAGAATAGCTTTGAAGAATTAATAGAAGAATTTGTGGATCAGGGTTACACTCTTATTAAAATCAGTCAGTTCAGAAAATGGCAAAAATAAACAACCAATGCCTTTGTACCTCATAGAATTTTCTAGAAATGATGTGAACAAGCAAATTTTTAATGTACATTTTTTTATTCAACCTGCGAGTAAATGTTGAATCATATAAAACTAAATCCGACCCAGGGAATGTCCCAGATATCAAAAGTATGGACATACAAAGTATTTTTTTCATAATCAAGCCAGATGACTGAAGTGCGCTAGCAAGAACTTGACCTCTTAATATTCGAGGAAAAGAGATGATTGGCCAACAAAGTGTGCCAATTGCAGTTTGAAGGACACCGCGAATTACAAAGGTTGTTCTGAGTTTCCTAAACTGCAGTTGGGTTGTTTTACCTCTGAGCGGCACTTTTTTGCACACCATGGGCTAAATGGCCAGGTCACATGGACCCCGAAGGCTCAGAGAAGGTTGGGGGTAGGGACCCACTGGAACAGCTGTTGGGAGACAGATGGTAGCCTCCCGTCAAGGCCATCCAGCGTGTTCTTTAACGTGCACAGGGTATGGCTCTCCGGCACACGGGGCCACGGCTTAACGTCCCATCCGACGGACGGCGGCCTTTCCAAGCCCATCGGTGTCCCCTACTGACCGTGGGCAGGGCGGGGAATTTTGCGGAGATAAATCTCAACGCTGACCCAGCTGGGACTCGAACCTGGGAACTACAGATTACGAGCCTGGCGCGCTACCAACTGAGCCACCCCCGCCCCACCTAAACTGCAGTCAAAAGCAATTAAAAATCATAATGCACATCTCTTTAAACGCAGCAAACAATGTAAAATTGCCGTTGACAATCAAAGCAAAATTCGTCCTGTATCCACATCTGAATGTCCACATGTGAATTACATATGCTCAGGCGGTTGTAAATTCAGATGTGGCTAAAAATACTCCCAATCAGACTACCCAACCTAGGGCTGCTAACAGAAATTTCTCTACTTGTCAACTTTCACAACAGGTTAAAGAAAGAAGCACAGACCTGAATCTTTTGAAATAATTCAATGATATATTACAAAGTTTCCAGAGTCTTAATTTTGCGGAAATTTTTGGCAGACTAAAAAGCAGAATTCAGATCTGCTGAAAACACTGTTGGCAAAATCTCTGTCGCCCTGAAAACAGTTGACTACGTTAACAAACCTTTTTAGTATAGCTCTTAAACAAAATTATTCAAAGCCCATCAAAATTCCCTTTTGGAATGCAAATGAGTTAAAAAAATGATGCCATTGAATTTGTTTTTAATCATGAAATCGCTATTGCACTTATAAATGAAACCTTTATTAATTCAGGAAAAATATCTGGCAACGATTTTTTTTAAATAGTGATCTGGCAACCTTCGTGTCACATACACGAAGGTTGCCAGATCACTAATTTCTAAAAAAATCGTTGCCAGATATTTTTTCTGAATTCTGTAATCAACCATAATGTTCGGATACTTTTTTGAGCGACTGTACTCGTTTACAAATTTATCATCAAACTTATCCTGACATATGTTTCACCTGTGTAGGGATTCTGTACAACAAGCGAAAGAAGAAATCTAAAAGCTTTCAGGCAAATGTATTCGATCGGTTGATGCAGTGCCATGGTTCGTTCGTAAACACCATCACTCAAAGAAAATTAGTTAGTTGGTTGATTGGTTTACCTCTGAGCGACACTTCTCTTCACACCATGGGCTAAAATGGCCAGGTCACAAGGACCCCGAAGGCTCAAAGAAGATTGAGGGAGGGAACCCACTGGGACAGCTGTTGGGAAACAGATGATAGCCTCCCGTCAAGGCCATCCAACGTGATCTTTAACGTGCACAGGTATGGATCTCCCGCACACGGGGCCACGGCTTAACGTCCCATCCGTCGGACGGCGGCCTATTCCAAGCCCATCGGTGTCCCCTACTGACCGTGGGCAGGGCGGGGAAATTTTGCGGAGATAAATCTCAACGCTGACCCAGCTGGGACTCGAACCTGGGAACTCCAGATTACGAGCCTGGCGCGCTACCGACTGAGCCACCCCCACCCCCACAGAAAATTAGATATTCAGTCTCTTGAAGTCTTCATCAAAGAAGTAGCAGCAAAATTCTTCTCTTTTGCTGAAATACTGTACATCATCCAAATCATCACATTGCAGATGTTGTCAATTACGTGCCAGAAGAAGTTGAAACGATCAAACTTTATCATTCAACGCTGTCTTTACCTCAACGCTGCCTCAGCTCATATCAGAGTGGCACTTGTTTTCCACACAGTTGAACAAATGGCTAGGTCATAAGGGCCCGAGAGCTCAGAGAAGGTTGGGGGAAGGGGACTTACTGGACAACTGTTAAGAGACAGATGGTATCTTCCATCAAGGTCATCCAGAGTGTTCCGTAACGTCCATAGGGTATGCTTTCCCGCACATGGAGCACGGCATAACATCCCATCCAACGGACCGCGGCCTTTTCAAGCCGTTCGGTGTCCCCTACTGATCGAGGGCAGGGCGGGGAGTTTTGCGGAGATAAATCTCAACGTTGCCACAGGTCTTACATGGGAACTGCATATTACGAGCCTGGTGCGTTACTGGCTGAATTCCATTTCAATGCAAATCCATTTGGGATAAAATGTTTTCAGTTTAATTTATATCAAAGGACATTATAGTTAGTCGCTTTTTTGATCTTTTTTAGACAGCTTTAAATACGACTCTTTTAGTGACGAAATGCTGCAACTGTTGCTCAGGGTAAACATATTGAGAGAACTAAATTATACACGCTGGTTAGGCCTTCATGACCCAAACTCTCTGAGGATTACATTTGTGTGTAACTATGTAAATCTGAAGTGCATGACGTAAAATATACTTCTTCTTCTGGATTATTAAGGAGTTGAAGAAAACGTTGAACGGAGAAGCAGGTTTGATGCTGACCTTAGTCATTGAAATGGGCCTGAATAGCACAGCTGAAATCGTCGTAAAATTATTCTTAGAATACGAAGATTCATCATCGAAAATTTAAAATGTGAAGTAATCCCAGATATTTCAGAGCATGGAAAAGTCTTTTCAAGAATTTTTACCAAAAATTACTGTAGCACAAAACAGTAATAACTTATATGGCACTTTAAATATAAGAGAATTTTATTTTTGTTTCTACCGGTAGTTTTGAAAACTGCTGTAGAAAAACTAAAAAGTAATCTGTAAATGTCGAAAAAATCGAAAAATTTATGGGTTGCATCAATCAAAGGGAGCGTTCATCATGGGGTAAAAAGAACAACAATCGATCTAAAAATAGGCTCTCGCGGCAACTGGGTTAGGATTTACTACCACCAACAAAACTTATGCACACTACTACTGACATTGGAGAATAAATCACTTTTTTGGTAGTCATACTGGCAGGAAAGCGGAAGCTAAGAGTATGCGAATCAGATACATGGATAATTGTGGGATGTGGGAGACGAGGATGAGGATGGATGAGAATGGTGAGCCGTTGGGAGGAGGAGCGGGAGAATGCGTTTCGTTTGAATTAAGGACAGCGGATGCTTAAAACTGTATGAAATATTAGATAGCAAACAAAGATAAATGATTGATAGACTAAAATATGGAAAATAAAATAAATATTCAGAACCATAAATAGCTGTTTCAGAAAGTGACCATGAACATTCGGATAACGTTTGACCTTGAGGATTTAGATTTGCATTTTGAACGTTTCACGTCCAAAACCTTTTATTTCAATAAACTTCTCTCTTTTTTTTTCCAAAGGTTTCATTCCGAACAAAGAGAAATACCTTCATAATATAATCTTTCATAAAGGAACGTAAGAAAGGAAGGAATTTATCATTTTTTCAGCATTCATTTGTAACTTAATGAGAGAGATGTTGCGGAGATCATAAATGGTTGTTTTTTATCTATGATTTATTGGACTGTTTCACCTCTGAGAGGCACCTTTGCGCACACAAATGGCTCTATGGCCAGGTTATAAGGACTCTAAGGTCTCAGATTTGGATTGGGTAAGGGAATCCACTTGACAGCTATTAGGAGACAAATGGAAGACTCCCGTTAGGGTCACAACCTTTGATTTAACCTACACAGGATATGACTCTTATCATGTTGGGGTTTAGTTGTTTTACCTCTGAGTGGCTAGTTAGATTGTAATATACACTCCAACTAGCCACTCAGAGGACGCTTTTTGCACTTAATGGGTTAAATGGTCAATTGAGAAAGACACGTGGGGCTCAGAGAACAGCTGCTAGGAGGCAGATTGTAACATCAAGGCCATCCAACGTGTTTGTTAAAGTTCACAGGGTACGGTTCTTTACATACGGGCCCAACAGCTGTCCAGTGTGTTTCCACCCATTCCCCCCCCCCCAACTCCAGCCAACGTTCTCTCAGACCTCTTGGTTGTTGTAACTTGAACATTTAGCCCATTGTGTGCAAAAAGGTGCCGCTCAAAGGTAAAACAACCCAACCTAACTTGCACACGGAGCCGCGACTTTACATCCCATTTGACGAACCGCGGTCTTCCCAATCCTATGGGTGTTCCCTTTTAGACAGAGGGTAGGGTGGTGATTTAGTGGAGATAAATCGTAACGCTGGCCCAACTGGGACTCGAACCTTGGAATGCAGATTACGAGCCTGGCACTCAATCGATAAAGCCAACCCAGCTCCCTATCATATTTGGAGTAAATGTACTTTAATAATACTTATTTACCCATGGTCTATGGAGATCTAATCAGGCTGTATAATTTTGGTATTCAAGTTCGTCTATGGGGCGGGGGTGGCTCAGTCGGTAGCGCGTCAGGCTCGTAATCTGCAGTTCCAAGGTTCGAGTCCCAGCTAGGTCAGCATTGAGATTTATCTCCGCAAAACTCCCTGCCCACGGTCAGTAGGGGATACCGATGGGTTTGGAAAGGCCGCCGACCGTCGGATGGGATGTTAAGCCGTGGTCCCGTGTGCGGGAGAGCCATACCCTGTGCACGTTAAAGAACACGCTGATTCGCCTTGAGGGGAAGCTACCATCTGTCTATCAACAGCCATTCCACTGGGTCCCCTCCCCCAAACCTTCTCTGAACCTTCGGGTCCTTGTAACCTGGCCATTTAGCCCATGATGTTCAAAAAAAAGTGACGCTCAGAGGTAAGACAAACCAAGTTCGTCTATGTTGAGCACCACCTGTTGCATTTTGCCACTAGAACCCAATAGTAACTAGAAAAGATATACATGGTGCTCAGAGAGGGGCGGGGGTGGCTCAGTCGGTAGCGCGCCAGGCTCGTAATCTGTAGTTCCCAGGTTCGAGTCCCAGCTGGGTCAGCGTTGAGATTTATCTCCGCAAAATTCCCCGCCCTGCCCACGGTCAGTAGGGGACACCGATGGGCTTGGAAAGGCCGCCGTCCGTCGGATGGGACGTTAAGCCGTGGCCCCGTGTGTGGGAGAGCCATACCCTGTGCACGTTAAAGAACACGCTAGATGGCCTTGACGGAAGGTTACCATCTGTCTCCTAACAGCTGTTCCAGTGGGTCCCCTCCCCCAACCTTCTCTGAGCCTTCGGGGTCCATGTGACCTGGCCATTTAGCCCATGGTGTGCAAAAAAGTGCCGCTCAGAGGTAAAACAACCCAATCCAACCCTGTACCGCAGGGCAGTAACAGAACCACTCGGAAAGATGTGCAGGCCTGTACACCAGTAGTCATAATTCCTGCCCCAACCATCATGCCACAACCACCATAGTAATTCCTTTCTCTGATGTTCGAGAGACTGTTGTAGATCCCTGGTTATCTCCAGAAGCGAATACGTCGCGAATCAATACTTAAATTGAACGCGATTCATCTGTGAACATAACATGCACCCATTGATCTGAACTGCAATCAATGGAAGTGTGATGTTGATGACTCCACGTTAAACTAGCTAGCCGGGCAGTGGGAGTTAGAGGGACACCAATAACAGGTCTCCTAGCATGAAAGCATTGCTCACGAAATCTCCTGTAAACAGTATGCCTTGAAACCCTTGTTCATATAGCTGCTGCAAGCTCCAAAGACAGTTTCCTAGTGGTCATCACTCTATTCCGTCTAGCAGTAAGACTAACATAGCGATTATCTGTAGCAGATGTGGCTGTGGGACGGCCTTGTCCTGGTCAGCGACGAACATCTCCTGTCTTTTGAAACTGTCTCCAGAGTCTTAACAGGACATTTTGTGGAACATTGAATGATCTGAAAATTTCCGTCTGGGACTGACCTACTTCCACCTATCTAATCGCTCTCCACCGCTGAAAATCATCCATACGATGTCTTCGGGACATAATCAGCTCGACGTGCTACTGAAGTGGGGTTGGAGTTGTTTTACCTCTGAGCGGCACTTTTTTGCACACCATGGGCTAAATGGCCAGGTCACATGAAGGCTCAGAGAAGGTTCCCCGAAGGTTTCCCGAAGGCTCAGAGAAGGTTTCGGAAGGTTTCTCGAAGGCTCAGAGAAGGTTGGGGGAGGTGACCCACTGGAACAGGTGTTGGGTGACAGATGGTAGCCTCCCGTCAAGGCCATCCAGCGTGTTCTTTAACGTGCACAGGGTATGGCTCTCCCGCACACTGGGTCACGGCTTAACGTCCCATCCGACGGACGGCGGCCTTTCCAAGCCCATCGGTGTCCCCTACTGACCGTGGGCAGGGCGGGGAATTTTTGCGGAGATAAATCCACTGAAGTGAAAGCAAGAGTTGCCTAGAACAGCTATAGGCTGCGAGTAGACTCGCGTGTCTTTCTAACGCTTCTTAATTTGCATATTCCGGCTTACATGCGGGAACTGTAAATGAGGGACGGTTTTCCGCGTAGCGTATTTTCTATGTTCGCCCATTTTCAGTGCATTCTTTTGCATACATCGGCAACTATTTACGTTTTTGTCGATTATCATTTAATTTTGAGTACCAGTATAGTTAAAGATATATCGTTTCAGGTGAATACAGGTTGTGTTGGGTTGTTTTACCTCTGAGCGGCACTTTTTTGCACACATTAGGCTAAATGGCCAGGTCACATGAACCCCGAAGGCTCAGAGAAGGTTGGGGGAGGGGACCCACTGAAACAGCTGTTGGGAGACAGATGGTAGCCTCCCGTCAAGGCCAGCCAGTGTGTTCTTTAACGTGCACAGGGTGTGGCTCTCCCGCACACAGAGCCACGGCTTAACGTCCCATCCGACGGACGGTGACATTTCCAACCCCATCGGTGTCCCCTACTGACCGTGGGCAGGGCGGGGAATTTTGCGGAGATAAATCTCAACGCTGACCCAGCTGGGACTCGAACCTGGGAACTACAGATTACGAGCCTGGCGAGCTACCGACTGAGCCACCCCCTCCCCAGGTGAATATAGGAATCCCGTTTTCAAACAGAAGGACGTTTTTCCGTTACCGACTTTTGCATTCTTTAAGGGTTTTAATTTCAACTAATAGATGATGGGAAGCAAATCGTAATAGTTCATTTCTCCATATTTAATATGGAGACATAAACTTTTTTATCTAATTAAATAGACACTTTTTTTTTCGTCGAATAATTAAACAATAGCTACAGTTGAAGTCATGATCAGATCTAGGTGGGTGGGGGTGGCAAATGAGCATCCCTCCTTTTCAGCATGTTAGTAAGGGTAATAGAGGCAAAAATTATTAAACTTATTCATATTTCACGTATTTTTCAAGAAACATTTTAAAGGAATGTAAAACTGAAGGGAAAATGCTCTGCATAGAAGAAAATTCTGCATTGGAAATCCAGTCTCTTGCCCCCCCCCCTCCCCCTTTCATCTTTTCTGCTCGATTGGGTTTCTTACAATAATTGAACTGTCTCCAGAGTTCTTTTTGTCTATCTGTAGATCAAAAGCCCCCCCAATTTTTTTTCTAGATCTGGGCCTGGATGATGTACAGTATTTTATTAAAATATATATATTTTAATATTATAGTCGTGATATTTATCTTTTTGATTTTGGTATGATTTTGATTTTGAGTGGGCCCCAGAAGTCCAAAATCCGTGATATTTTTTCAGCTAGGCGCTCTGCCGTTACTTCACTGCGTGCTTGGATAATGATCAAAGAGATGCACATATTAAAAATATATCATTATTACTCAGATCGTTATTTTCATATTTTAAACTATTTTTTATTTATTTTACTATTAAGCATAAAACTATTAAATTTTTTATAACTATGACACTTCAGTGAATAATGACAATTTATATATTTCATATGTATAATATTTGAAATATTCTCTTGTTTTTCTTTATACTTTTTGTATTTTTTTTTACCCGAACCTGGTGTAGAAGGGCCTGGTCCTAGCATTACCATGGTTGTTAAGTGTATAAATAAATAGAGACCCGTGTTCGAGACCCTGATAAGGTATAGATAGAAGTTTCTACGTTGCCTCTCTGCTGAAGTCTCGCCCTACTCACAGAACTACTTTCTTGCGCATTATACTGACACGCTCCTGTCAGATTTCTGTAGCAAACATTTGTTTGAGGGATAAGTTTTTAACTGATTAAATTAATTATTCAATTTTAATTTGGACCACTCTGTTAAAAATTGCTGTGAATACTATTTTTTTTTTTTCATTTCTTAATAGAATATCTAATTTCGGAAACTAAGAAAAAAACATGTAATATATTTTTGGATATTTGATTGAACCACAAAGTGTTTTTTTAAGGGTCAGAGGGCCCCATTTTGCAGAAAGATATATATATATATTAAGGTAGAGAAACCAATCAGAGTTTTAACGGGTGCAAATATCCCTCAATTAGAGGGGGGCGGGGTGGCTCAGTCGGTAGCGCGTCAGGCTCGTAATCTGTAGTTCCCAGGTTCGAGTCCCAGCTGGATCAGCGTTGAGCTTTATCTCCGCAAAATTCCCCGCCCTGCCCACGGTCAGTAGGGGACACCGATGGGCTTGGAAAGGCCGCCGTCCGTCGGATGGGACGTTAAGCCGTGGTCCCGTGTGTGGGAGAGCCATACCCTGTGCACGTTAAAGAACACGCTGGATGGCCTTGACGGGAGGCTACCATCTGTCTCCCAACAGCTGTTCCAGTGGGTCCCCTCCCCCAACCTTCTCTGAGCCTTCGGGTTCCATGTGACCTGGCCATTTAGCTCATGGTGTGCAAAAAAGTGCCGCTCAGAGATAAAACAACCCAACCCAACCCTCAATTAGAAGAAACACATATTGCCTCTGGCGAATACGGGATACTGTTTTCAAAGAGAATAATTTTTATTTTATTTTAGGACTTTAGCACCCTCTACTAGTCGAAATTCGAATTAATGCATAATTGTAAAATTGCGAATAGTAGTATTTAATTAGCACAAATTACAAAGGAAAAATAATTTTCCCTTTTATCCCTTAAAATAGTGAAGTTGCTTTGACCACCCTTTTGTGGGTAAGGGGAAAAATAGCTGCCGCTATTGTGACACCCTGATGTCCACACTCTTAACCTCTGACCTCCACACTCTAATCTCTGATCTGCACAATCTCTTTCGTTTTCAGATTTCTAACACGCAGAGATTATTTTTAATATTCGTTTAAAATTTCAGCGTTTAACAAAACTTTTCCACCGTTAGATGGCGCTATTAAAACCAGTGGAAATTTTGGAAAGTGTGAAAAGTAGTAATAATAAAGTCTAGAGACAAACAGAATAAAAACAATATCTGCAAAAGGGGAAAGAGAATAAACGATATCTGCAGATGGGAAAACATAATAATAATAATATTTACAAACAGACAAACAGAGTAATGATGATATCTGCAGATAGACAAATAGAATAATAATATATACAGACAAACAGAATAAAAATAAATAATAAAAGCTGAAGATAATAAAACAGAATAACAATATCTACAGACAGATAAACAAAATAATAATATAATAGTATCTGCAGGTATATATACTGAATAATAATAATATCTGTAGATACACAAACAGAATAATAATATCTGCAGATAGGCAAATAGAATAATAATAACTACAGATAGACAAACAGAACAATAATATCTGCAGACAGACAAACAGAATAATAATATTAAGATCAAAAGACAGATAAGCAGAATAATAATATCTACAGGCAGATAAACAGAATAATAATATAATAATATCTGCAGATAGATAGACTGAAAAATAATATCTGTAGATACACAAACAGAATAATAATGTCTGCAGATAGGCAAATAAAACAATAATATCTGCAGATAGGCAAATAGAATAATAATAACTACAAATAGACAAACAGAACAATAATATCTGCAGACAGATGAACAGAATAATAATATTATGATCTGCAGACAGACAAAAAGAATAATAGTATCTACAGGCAGATATACAGAATAATAGTACATTCAGATAAGCAAACAGAGTATTAATATTTACAGGCAGATAAACAAAATAATAATATAATAATATCTGCAGATAGACAAACTGAAAAATAATATCTGTAGATACACAAACAGAATAATAATATCTGCAGATAGGCAAATAAAACAATAATATCTCCAGACAGACAAACAGAATAAAAATATCTGTAGATAGACAAACAGAATAATAATATCTACAGAGAGACAAATAGAATAATAATATCTAGAGATAGACAAACAATAATAACGTTTACGAACAGACTAAGGATTGACAACAATCGAGCTAAAAAATTCTGATGATTATTTATTCCTTCTATAAGCAAAGGAAAATTGGAAATAACTAGTAATCTGTCCCTTCATTAGCTTAAAAACACAATTCAAATTGTCAGCTAAACCAACAGAAGAAGTATCAGCTAATCTCTTTACCACATCTAAACGTAAAATTTCAATCTCAGTAGTAATTCATTCATTGTCCCGATTAACTTCTTGTGTAAAATTGCAGATGATTATTAACGACATATGAAAAACGGTTTATGTTCATTTGCCATCCAAGTAATTGATATCACAAATAATCATCTCCAATTCATTGCTCGAGTTAGATGCAATTCTATACTTCTCGCGTCGCTTATGGCCTTTCCCGTTTCAGGTTAAAATTTGAATGAAGCAATTAAGCCTGACATGTGGTGTTACTTGAACTGTATACTAGGCAGTTGAAATGGTGATTTAATTCCTAAAACGGAAGAGAAGGTGAAAATCAAAGGACTCTCGTTGAAGCTTCATAAAGGAAATCCTACCTCCCTATGTGTAGAGTTTCTGCATTTGAATTACTAATGGCCTTCACTAACGAATAATTAACGGAACTCTGTGAACAACTGGGCGGTTAATAGGTACGTTCGCAGCAGTAGTGAAGTGGCATTTCGGTACTAAAGTTTCTATATGAAAGCATTACCTTGTGTCCTAAATTCTTTCGCTACAGTGAACTTAAAGCACACCCGAAAGCAATTTAATTGAATATTCAGGTAATTGTTTAATGGTTAGCAACTGAATGAATTCAACTGATTCTGTGTGGGATTAAGCTCATTATATCTGGGATTAACATTGCAGAAGGGGAGGAGATTAAGGGTAAAAAGAATTGGAATGTGTAGAAACTAATGTCAAGAGTAGTATGAGGCAAGAAAAGCCCCTTTAAAACTAAAGCTAATATTTACAAGGCATTATATATTATAATAATGGGTGAAAGGATTCTCAGAGGAAATTTATAATTAAAAGAAATATTAAAAAGCGAGTATAATTAAAAGGAATGGAAACTAATTAAATGGAAAATTAAATGGAATATGATAGAAAGAATATCAGAAGAAGTCATGGTTGAGTTATTTTATCTCTAAGCGGTACTTTTAGAACAATATGGACTACATGGTAAGGTCACAATGACTCCAAAAAGTCTAAGTCTGGGTGACCCAGTCGGTAGCGCGCCAGGACAACAATCTGCAGTGTACAGGTTCGAGTCCCACTTGTGGCAGCGTTGAAATTTATCTCCGCAAAACTCCCTCTTCTTACCCTTAGTCAGTAGAGGACACCTTTGGGCTTGGAAAGGCAGCCGTCCATCGGAAAGGAAGAAAAGCTGTTACCCGTGTGCGGGAGAGTGATACACTATACTTGTTAAATAACACACGGATAGCCTTGACGAGAGCTACCATCTATCTCCTAACAGCTGTCCAGTGGGTCCCCTCCTATCATCCTTCTCTGAGTCCTCGGGGTCATAGGGACCTGCCCATTTAGCCCATTGTGTGCAAAAAGGACCGCTCAGAAGTAAAATAATCAAACCCAAAATGGCTGGGTATCCATTAAACAGTTGTTATGAGTTAGATGAAAACCTCCCGTCAATGGCATCCAGTGTGTTCCTTAACGTCAAGATAAGGTTCCCCTTCACAAGAACGGCGGCTTTACGTCCCATCCCACGAATGGTGGCTTTCCAAACTCCCAACTTGGTATTCCTTTTCTCACTGAGGGCAGAACGAGAATTATCGGTGAAAATTCTCAACGCAGTCGCAGTTGTAACTCGAACCTAGAAAATGCAGATTACGAGACTGTTGCGCTCACAGTGAATCAACCCCCTCTACACAAGATAGGTTAAAAGGAAAATGAGAAGATACGGCTAAAAGGAGTATGAGAAGATATGGCTAAAAAGATTACGAGAAGATATGCCCAAAAGGAGTATGAGAGATATGATTAAAAGGAGTATGAGAAGATATGATTAAAAGGAGTATGAGAAGATGAGACTGAAAGGAGTATGAGAAGATATGGCTAAAAGGAATATGAGAAGATGTGGCTGAAAGGAGTATAAGAAGATATGGCTAAAAGGAGTATGAGAAGATAAGGTTAAAAGGAGCATGAGAAGATATGGCTAAAAGGAGTATGAGAAGTTGTGGCTGAAAGGAGTATGAGAAGATGTGGCTAAAAGGAGTATGAGAAGATGTGGGTGAAAGGAGTACGAGAAGATGTGGGTGAAAGGAGTACGAGAAGATATGGCTAAAAGGAGTATGAGAAGATAGGCCCAAAAGGAGTATGAGAAGATATGTTTAAGAAGGAGTATGAGAAGATATGATTAAAAGGAGTATGAGAAGACATGCCCAAAAGGAGTATGAGAAGATAAGGTTAAAAGGAGTATGAGGAGATATGGCTAAAAAGAGTATGAGAAGATATGGCTAAAGCGAGTATGAGAAAATATGACTAAAAAGGAGTATGAGAAGGTAAGTTTAAATGGAGTAAGAGAAGATATGGCTAAAAAGGAGTATGAGAAGGTAAGTTTAAATGGAGTATGAGAAGATATGGCTAAAAGGAGTATGAGAAGTTTTGGGTTAAAGGAATATGAGAAGATGTGGCTGAAAGGAGTACGAGAAGATATACCCAAAATGATTATGAGAAGATATATTTAAAAGGAGTACTGAAGATATGCCCAAAATGATTATGAGAAGATATGTTTAAAATGGAGTACGAGAAGATATGCCCAAAATGATTATGAGAAGATATGTTTAAAAAGGAGTACGAGAAGATATGCCCAAAATGATTATGAGAAGATATATTTAAAAAGGAGTACGTGAAGATATGCCCAAAATGATTATGAGAAGATATGTTTAAAAAGGAGTATGAGAAGATGTGGCTGAAGGTAGTATGAGAAATATCGCTTGTGGTGAAGAAAGGAACCCCGTTTTGAAACAGAATATAATTTGCCATTTTACGACGATGGTACCTTCTAACGGTGGGAATAAGAATTAATGAATGATTGGGATAATGCCAACCGTAATATTTCATTAATACCTATATAATCTAAATTAATCTTGGTGTTTCTTTTCTCACCGAGGCAGAACGGGAGTTAGCGTTTTCTTTTTTCATTTATCTCTTGAAACAAAACAGTTATGTCCGAACAGCTGTCGGTATTATTTAGGTGGCAAACATGAAGAGTGGAAAAAAAGTAGGGAAATTAAATATACAGGGTGTCCCTGAATTCATGGCCCAAACGTGAGGGGATGGTAGTACCCACCGAACCCACCAATATTCGTCATAGAATATGCAACCGCAAACGCAGTGAGGAGTCGGAAATGAAGGACAGACACAGAGGTTTCCAGAGTGACATTTATTGGAGATCATTACAACAAATGCTGAAACGTCCGCCCACCAACGTTGATACAGGCGGCGCAACGGCGGAGTAGTGATCGGCGTAGCTGCTCCTGAACACCCGCCTTGTCGCGCACATCGGCGGCTGAGAATGCTGGGGTTTGGCCGATCCAGCTCTTTTAAGCAGTGCCACCTCGTCTGCGGTCTACCGGCACCGGGCTGCGTTTGTGGTCGCATATTCTATGATGAATATTGGTGGGTTCGGTGTGTATACCATACCCTCACGTTTGGGCCATGAATTCAGAGACACCCTGTATATAAAGAATTTGAGCGATTTGGCAAACAATGTCAAATAATTTCAGGTTGAATTATTTTATATCTGAAATGTACACTTCTACCGATGAGTTAAATTTTGAAGTTACAATGACCCCAAGAGTTCAGATCCAGTTGATATTAGGTTTTTTGGAGACCGATGTAAACCTCCTTTCGAAGCCTCAGCGTGTTTTTAAAACGCATAATAGACAGCTTTTATAAAAGCTCTCATACACATGAGATCACGACTTAACGTCATTTACGACGAATGTCACCATGGGTACCCTTTCTCACCGAGGGCAGAATATTAGTTATAGAAGAAAATCTCAAATTATATTTATTAGTAGAGGTACGCTGCCGAAAAGAAAGCACGTGGTGATTCGAATCTGTGTGGGTTGGGTTGTTTTAACTCTGAGCGGCACCTTTTTGCACACCGTGGGCTAAATGGTCAGGTCACAAGGACCCCGAAGGCTCAGAGAAGGTTGGGGGAGGGGATCCACTGGAACAGCTATTGGCAAACAGATGGTAGCTTCCCGTCAAGGCCATCCAGTGTGTTCTTTAACGTGCACAGGGTATGAATCTCCTGCACACGGGGCCACGGCTTAATGTCCCATCCGACGGACGCGGCCTTTCCAAGCCCATCGGAATCTGTGTGGGAACTAGAATATTAGAACAACAACCCTCCATCGTTTCAGGAAAAGATTCAGAACACTCGCACATCACAGAATGAGAGCACAACCAATGAGAGCACAGAATGTTCCTTCTTGAGAGAACTGTAGTGCCTTTCCAAATTTCGATAATTACTTTCGTTAAGTGAAAACGATTGAGCATTTTCCTCGCCTTTGAAATGTCGCGTCGAAGTCTTAACGTATTTCAATTCGGAACGCACTTCATTGTTGAAATTTATATTATTCAGTAACTCGATTCAGCTAATGTTTGTTATATCCAAGCAACTATTCCTTAGTCGATGGTGAGGAGATGAATAACAACATGGTTGCTATAGAAACGGCACTGCTCTCTGTAAAAGCATTTCGAGTGATAAATGTTTCTTCCGCTAGGAACATTTCCCAAAACTGAAATTTTCTCTTTACAATATTTTTCTGTTAGAACCGATCGAGGTGAATTGTTTAGATCGGATTCGGCCAATCAGAGTCTCATTACCAAAGAACTTGCGACTTATTAAATCATCAATACGCTGAATCCTGCTCATTCTTTTATTTATCTTTTGACAAAGCATATTTGGGTGGGTAGCTAAATGATTTTGCCAATTCCTATTTTATCGATAAATAAAGATGTTTTTGTTTTCCTAATAAAGATGTTTTCTCGATTCCTTAAAAATGCAGGGGTGGGAGTGGTTCAGTCGGTAGTGCGCCAGGCTCGTAATCTGTAGTTCCCGGGTTCGAGTCCCAGTTGGGTCAGCGTTGAGATTTATCTCCGCAAAATTCCCTGCCCACGGTCAGTAGGAGAACCGATGGGCTTGGAAAGGCCGCCGTCCGTCGGATGGGACGTTAAACCGTGGCTCCGTGTGCGGGAGAGCCATACCCTGTGCACGTTAAAGAACACGCTGTATTAAAAATACAGTTTTTTTTCTTTCCAATTCTACTCTCTTTAGAAATATACAGGTAATGAAAAGAAAAATGGGAACACCGAGGTTTGACGAAACACTTCGGTTTATGTTAAACTGCGGTGTCTACGTGTCATTGACGAAGGCATGAAACATGCAAATGACGTCCTAGCATACTTAGCGTCATGTCTATGAAGGCAAACCGGTATAATTGCATTTAATTATTGGTGCCATGTCGAGAGAAGACGATCGCGATTTCGAAAGGCGCATGATTGTTGGAGTGCATTTGACAGGAACTTCGGTCACTAGGACAACTGAACTCGCTAATGATTCACGAGGAACAGTTTCAAGGTTTCCATGGGAATCAAAAGGGACGACATCATCTGGAAAAGACAACAGTGAGCCAAAGTGCATACTCCAGAATCGGAACGTTAGAGCAACGTGAAAAGCGAATCCGTGGAGCTGGCTGATTAGTTCGTGGATTTCAATAGGACTCGATAGGTCAGTTGTATCTAAAACAAACGTTGATAACTGCATAGAGCTGGATATGATTGTCGAATTGCACTTCACAAACAACTCATCACACAGAGGACGATATTTCATGGGAAAACTCGGACATCAACGACTCTGAGTCAAAAAGTGATTCAGAAGAATCAGACTGAATGTAAACAAGTTATGGACTCTGATACTGATGGGGCAGGGGTGGCTCAGTCGGTAGCTCAGTCGGTAGCGCGTCAGGCTCGTAATCTGTAGTTCCCAGGTTCGAGTCCCAGCTGGGTCAGCGTTGAGATTTATCTCCGCAAAATTCCCCGCCCTGCCCACGGTCAGTAGGGTACACCGATGGGCTTGGAAAGACCGCCGTCCGTCGGATGGGACGTTAAGCCGTGGCCCCGTGTGCGGGAGAGCCATACCCTGTGCACGTTAAAGAACACGCTGGATGGCCTTGACGGGAGGCTACCATCTGTCTCCCAACAGCTATTCCAGTGGGTCCCCTTCTCTGAGCCTTCGGGGTCCATGTGACCTGGCCATTTAGCCCATGGTGTGCAAAAAAGTGTCGCTCAGAGGTAAAACAACCCAACGCAACTGATACTATATAAAAAAGTGTAATATGTATATAATGTGTTTATGTATGGAGTGTAATATGTTTAAATGTTTTCTATTGTTTAGATATTGTCAATAAATTGTATTCTGTTGTAAAAATTATTTTCCTTCTTAGAGATAAAGAAAATAATGGTGCTCCTTACAATCGAAAAAATACAGACATTCATAAATTTTAATAATTTTAAGTTTTTAATGTTCATTTCTATTTAAGTATTGAGATTTATCTCCGTAAAACTCCCCACCCTGTCCTAGGTCAGTAAAGGACACCGATTGGCTTGGAAAAGACGCCGTCCTTTGAATGGGACGTTAAACCTTCGCTCCATGTGCGGGAGAGCCATACCCTGAGAGCGTACTACTCTACCACATTAAAACACACGATGGATGGCCTTGACGGGAGGCTATCATATGTCTCTCAATAGCTATCTGGTGAGTTCGCTACCCCCAACCTTCTCCGAACCCTCGGGTTCTTTGTGGCCTGATCATTTAGCCCATTGTGTTCAAAAAACTTCCGCTCAGAGGTTGGGTTGGGTTATTTTACCTCTGAGCGGCACTTTTTTGCACACCATGGGCTAAATGGCCAGGTCATATAGACCCCGAAGGCTCAGAGAAGGTTGGGGGAGGGGACCCACTGGAACAGCTATTGGGAGACAGATGGTAGCCTCCCGTCAAGGCCATCCAGCGTGTTCTTTAACGTGCACAGGGTTTAACGTATACGCTCTCCCACACACGGGGCCACGGCTTAACGTCCCATCCGACGGACGGCGACCTTTCCAAGCCCATCGGTGTCCCATACTGACCGTGGGCAGGGCGGAGAATTTTGCGGAGATAAATCTCAACGCTGACCCATCTGGGACTCGAACCTGGGAACTGCAGATTACGAGCCTGGCGCGCTACCGACTGAGCCCCCCCCCCCCCGCCCCCCCGCTCAGAGGTAAAACAACCCAACTCAACTCTATTTAAATATAGTCTAGATTACATCTTACAGATAAATTACGATTCTCTCCAAATGATGCTCAAAAAACAACTATTTAATGTAGTTGTTCAGTTTTTTTCTCTTTCGTCCTAAACGCGGGGGCAATATCTGCATAAGAATCCCACACCGTTGTAAACATTCTTTATAGAAATGTTCCCTCATTCGCATTTAATCAAGTGTTGGAACATGCCACTCAATTCTACTGCTATCGGCTTGCAGCAGAGGATTATTTCAGGCAATTTCAAACCCCGTCGACACATTAATCCTAGGGATGTGACTGACTTATTTCGCATTCCGGAGTCGCCAAGGGATTAGAGTTAAATGATAGAGAGCGAATAGCTGAAGAGTAATGAGCTTGGAAATGAAATTAATATTGTTATAACAAGGCTAGTGAGAGAATGCCGCTTTGTTTACAATCCATAGTTTATTTTGACATACTTATAAAAAAAAAGCAAATTTTTTAAATATTGATTAGATTAAGATTAGAAAATTATCTGATGTGCTTCTATAAACAGGGTTTCTCTGATTCCTTAGGGTACTTGTGACCTGGCGTCACCCACAGGTAAAACAACTCAATGATATAGGACGGGAAGACGAGTAATTTGAATTGGAACGAGACAGAATGAAGTTCCGGTATAGTCACAAAATATCTCATCAAATAGAGAAATATGCGTTTTCCCACCCTTCCGGCGGTCCTTTTAATGAAACATTCTTTCTCAATATGCGGAATATTCTTACAGATTTTTTAAGGAAGTGGCAGAAAGAATTATATATGCAAATTTATTTACAATATGTCAGCCCGATAGTGACATGAAACATTAATGTACAATATTCTACAGTTTAAGATATTATGCGCATTAGACATTAATTAACATATATTCTCATTATTTATTAACATATATCACTCATCAAATAATTTACAATAGTATATAATATATCGTTCTACAAGGCTTAACATGTTAAGCTTTGAGTCTGAAAGTTTACAGTTTTCAGTTTGTAAAACTAGCACTTAATCAATCAATACTTAACTCACACTTTTACTGACCACAATTACAACAAATCGCGAAATGCTAATCACACTACCAGTGGCCTAACCACAAACTCCCAATTGGGAGTGTGGGTGCCATGTTTGAGTCATAGGGGGAGGGGTGTGCTTCGGATGGGCTGTTAAGCAGTGACTCCGTGTGCGGGAGAACCATAACATATGCATGTTAAAGAACACTCTGGATGGTCTTCACGGGACGCTATCATCTGTCTTCTAACAGAAGTCCAGTAGTCCTTTTCCCCAACCATTTCTGAACTCTCGGGGTACTTGTGACCAGGCCATTTAGCCCATTGTGTTCAGAAAAGTGCCGCTCAGAGGCAAAACATCCTAACCCCTCAACGAGAGATTATAACTCTAAAACCGGCCCATCCCTTCCAGCTTTCCACTGTACGCCGCAACCTACTAAAATTAGATAATTTCAAAAAAACTGTCACAAGGGAATTTCATTTTCAAGTTCACCTAACCGTTTTGGTGACCAGAGTTGTTTTGGGTGGATACAGTATTAGCATTGGTTCTCTAAAGTTCATCTCTGATCCGGCTCTGCAGACGAAGCAGTCCACCAACGCCCATTCGCCGGAATTGATTGAATTTCCTCGCAAGCTGTGTGATCCTGCCTTGTGTCCCTATTATTGGCTATTTGCGTGCTTTGGTGTTCTGTAATCCAATGACACCATCATCATTCTACAGTTCTGGCATCGCAGTAATCCTCCAGTGTGGCGAGTCCTACCACGATTCGATAATTCTATCCCTCTTGATGCTTGTCACATGGCGATATACTTGTCGTTATCGTCATGCCTTGTTCTTCGTACAGCCGAGAACGTACTATAAAGCGTTGTGACGAAGGTGACTCAGTCGATTGCACTCGAAGCTCATAATCTGTGTTACCTGTTTCCTGTGAATAATCTGAATTACCTGTTCCTGTTACTGTGTTATCTGTTCCCTTTGCAGTTGCATTGTACTCGCGAATCTGTCACGCAATGCCATGCGTCGCAAATGGCGGTCCTGTCGCTACGTGGTCATACGTCGTCTTCCTAATCCTTGTCGGCGTATGCTAGATCCTTGATGAACCCTTGTGTCTCCACAACATGATAACTCATGACCCTGACTGCTGCGACTGTGATGTTATTGAGCGTGTTGAGAGCCATAAATATCTTGGACTTTACATGGACACAACCTTCCGATGGAATACACATATTCAAAAGTTAGCAGGGAAATTGCGTCTATGTGCATCTAAACTTTATAAACTACAGTTTGTTGCAAGCACACATACATGTATTTTGGTTTACAAAGCTATCTGTTAATCTATATTGACTTATGGTTTGACAATATACGACTCAACTAACCTCACAAATATAAGGAAAATAGAAACTATTCAATCATCCATTGCTAAAAATATAATCCCATACAACTTAAGAAATTCATTTTATCATAGCGAAGAAAGACTAAATTATCTAGGCATACTCTCTTTTCACAACCTTTACAAATACAGCATCACTTTAAAATATTTTTTTGATAATCAATTTAAATCTAAAATCACTCATGGGAAAAACACAAGGTTACAATCCAAAAATATTAAAAAATTACGGGAAATGTACAAGGGCATATACAATACCTTACGTGTTCAATCAACTGCCAAGGGAAATTATTTTATTAAACAATTTTAAAGAAATCAAAAATAAGACTAAAAATTTTCTTCTAGGCACTAAATTTTAAATAAAAATTTTAACCCCCACAATGGAACTTCCACTGAAATTCACATAATTCGATGACATTGTTTTAAACAATATCTTATGTATTTTCATGTAACGTTATTATTCTTCTCTCCTGCAGATAAGCAGATGCTTTGCGGATCATTTGTTTAAACTTTTGTATAACTAACATGAATATGAATAAATATTAAAAAAAAACCCACTGGCGCCATATGTGTACGATGGTGCTGAGATTGCGGCCAACAAGGTTGTCCACATCTCTGTACAGCTTCTCTAAGGTCGATGATTCTTCCACGCTCAAAGTCTGTTAACTGCTGGAACGGCTGTCGACGTCAGCGTAAGGCGTCTTTAGCATTTTATTTTATTTTTTTAATAATAATATATTTATTCATCATCGTCGTCATCTCACAAAATACAGATGTAGAGAGATTTTATACATTTGATCCGAAAAGCTAATAGCTTATCTGCAGGAAATATTGATGAGCATTAGTTTTCATACACAAGTGAACATAGTAAAAAAGAACACAAAAGTCGTATAGACACAGGTTTTCTCAGGATTGCAGATTAACATACATTCTTTAAATAGTTTTTAACCTTTAACTTAATCTCACTAAAATTAGTTAGATATATGATTTCTCTTGGTAACTGGTTAAAGATCTCCGGCACTTTATACTCTTTAAGATTTTTACCGTAATTATTAACAAAATTCGGGATTTGAAAATAATTATTGGTCTGAAGTCTGGTATTCTTATCATGTGTAATTTGTACTTTATATGTGTCATTGAAAAAGTTGTTCAGAATAATGCCATATCTAAAGAGATTTTGGACTGATAGAATATTTAGGAAAGAAAATCTTTCACTTGCGTTTGAAAAATTATCTCTAAGCTTGTACGGAATTATATTTTTTGCTATAGATGATTGCAATATTTCAATTATTTTTAGGTTAGTGATGCCAGTTGTTTTTTTTTAGGTTAGTGATTTGTAATTCCATACCTAATTAAGGATTCACAAATTGTCTTGTAGACCATGAGGCAAACGTCGGTATCGACTATGAATTTCAATTTGTAAATTTTAGCGGCGCGATATCTGAGACTTTCACATAGCCTCAAGACGTGAGTGTTCCATTGAAAGGTTGAATCCAAATATAAACCCAGGAGCTTAAAATTATCCACCAATTCAATGCTATGACAATCACAAATATTTTTATAAGTTTCGGATTTATATATGCAATTTATATTGTGGGTCTTAATTGTGTGGTTTGATGTTTTCAAAGTACCTGGAGAGTGGAAAATCATCCATTTAGTTTTATCATTATTTATATGTATTAAATTAATATTCAGCCATCTCACCAAGCAATTATAGTCATCCTGTAATTCTTTTATAGTCGCGTCCACGTCGCAATTACTGTTTAAAATAACAATATTATCAGCAAAAAGAAATAATTTACTTTTTTAATTTTAAATTAGTCATATCATTAATATACAAGAGGTACAACAAGGGTCCAAGTATCGATCCTTGTGAAACTCCAACATTTAATTTTCTTTCGCTACTTAACGCATTTCCAATTTTGGTTATAATAGTCCTATTACTTAGGTAATTTTTGAACCATATAAGAACTGTCCCTCTAATTCCATAGTTTTCAAGTTTTGAAAGAAGTATATTGTGATCCAATGTGTCGAATGCTTTACTAAAGTCGAGAAAGAGAGCAGCAACCTTTTCTCCACAGTTCAAGACTTTATTAACATATTCTGCAAAATTGGACAGTAGAGTTGTAGTACTTTTTCCCTTCTGGAAGCCATATTGCCTATTAGAAATAATGTTGTGCTTTAAGAGACGGAGAGTGTCATCGGTGTACCTCTTTAAAATTTTGTGTACGGTGGACAAAATAGCAATAGGCCTATAATTCATAAATTACTTTTAAATAAATAAAAATAAATACCCCCTCAAGCAGCTGCTTGCCACAGAGGTCTGACAGGAGCCTGTCAGTTTATATGCCCCAGTAGGAGATCTGAGAGGATGGCAGGACCTCAGCAGAAAAACGACACACACATCCATGCCTAATACAGGGGCTCGAAAATCAGGTCCCTTAGATCAGTAGCTAAGCGTGCTAACCACTCGGCCACTTTTAACACCACTTTTATAGATAGGTCTCAGTATTGCAATTTTTAAAGTAGAAGGTATATTTCCAGAAGTAATACTTAAGTTAATTAGTTTAGCAAGATATTCTGTTAATTGATTCATGCATGCCTTTATATGTTTGGCGTGCATGTTATCGACGCCACGTGATTTGCGTTCATCCAAAGAGGTAATTATTTTTTTGAACTGAATGTCCGAAATAGGTGGTATGTAAATGGATGAACTCAATGGGATATTAAGCGCCGGCTTATAATTTGTCGTTTTGGGTTGGATTGCTCTCCCGTAATTTATCAACCATGTCTGCAAAATAATAATTAAAATTCGTAGCAATTTGAGAATTTGTTAGATTTTTGGACATATGATTAATTATTATATTATTTAGTGGCTTTTTCTTCTTTCCATCTAATAAAGTATTAATCATATCCCAGGATTTTTTGTATTTCCAGCAATGGATTTGAAGCGTTTTTTTGTAAAATTTAGATTTTTCTTTTCTTATAAAATCAGTTTCTGAATTTCGTAGTTGTTGATCAAGTTTTTTGTTAGCATTGTCGTTTCTGTTGTTTCTGTAAGTAACCCATGCTGCATCTCTTTGTTCAATCATATTCATGATTTCGGGTGTGATTTATTCTTTGCTGGTTTTCCGAGATTTGATGTTGTGTTGGTTTGTTGAGATATTTTCATCCAGAATCATGTTGTATTTATTTTTAAAACTATTGTACATTTCATCAGCAGACTTGGTGACTTGCTTAGTATTCCAATTTGTCCTAATTATTGAATTAATAATAGTTTTATGATCATATTTCAAATGTTTTTCATCACCTGTTGTATGTTCGCATACAGATTTATTCGCGCTTAGTAATAACGAAATAAAATAGTGGTCTGCAACTTTGATTCGTGAGATTAATGATTTATAATTAAAAATTCTATTTAATTTTACATTAATGTGATCAATGCACGAGTGAGTAGTGGATCTTCCCAAAATCTCTTCTCTAGTGAATCCTCTTATTGTAGGGACAAAGCCAAACTCGAGCAAAGTCAACAAGAGCGTTAAGATATTTCTGAACTGCATTCTTTCTATGACTAGAAATATCAATATTGAAATCTCCAATGAGTATTATATTCTTAAATTTCTGGCTCTCCCCCATCCATCTAGTCAGAGAAGAAAGAAATTCATTAATATCGTTGCCCAGAGATCGATAAACAGACACCAAGTTATATATTATTTTATGTTTGAAAATCCTTAAATACATAGATTCTGCTGGTGAGATACGTCCGCTAACATTTTCAATTACCAAGGTTTCTCTACAGAAAACAATAATACCTCTTGTTTTCTTACCGGTAATAGTTAAAGAAATTTGATTAAAATTACTTATATTGTATAAGGATTTTTCATATTCATTAACATTCGTTTCTATTAATACTATTACATCTACAAAATCTAAGATATTAATTAAATAGGAATATAAGAGATCCCAGTTTTTTTTAAACTTCTGACATTAACATGTGTAACTGAAAACTGTTCTATTGTAATGGGAAAGCCTAAGGAAGGACCTCCCAATTTCAGTGACGTTAATGAACGAATGTTCTATTGTAGAACAAATTCTATTGTAGAACAAAAAAGATTCCTTTTTCTTCAGGTGCACAAAACGACAGATTTTTCCACTTCCCGGAACTACAAAGGTATGTTCTACAGTACTTTACTAAACTGAAATTTTGTGAAAATCTAATTTTCGATAGAACTTTTAATTCCACGGATAAAAATGAGATCTAAGGCAATCAAAAGTTCTAAGTCTTCCAAAGCCAATTCTGGTATATCAAAAAAGAAATCTACCAAAACTATTGTAGATGATATAGACGATATTGGAAGCTCCACAAGTAGTGCTAAAAGTTGTCAGATTTCCAGTTCTGAGTCTGGTTCCTCTCATAATAGCGACCAAGATGCCACTGAAGTGAAATCCATATCGCCCTCTGGGACACTATCACTTTCAGAAGTGAACACATCTATCAATGAATTTGTGTCAGCAATAAGCAAAAAGCAAAATAAGCAGCATACTAAAGAAATAAGTTATAATTTAGTTGTTATTATTTCATGCGAGCATAAAAAACTGAGTACTTTAAATGTTTTGAAACTAACTAGTACCCTTGACTCCTACCTAGGTACTTGTGTCAAGGGAAGATTTACTCGTAATGGAAACTTAGTGCTATATTTAAATTCTAATATTGAAATCGAAAAACTCAGCAAGCTGAAATCGCTGCATGGATTGAAAATAAAACGTAGATTTCCTCCAAATCGCTTTAAGACTCTTGGCCTTATCAGGAGTTGAAGCGGATATCTCAGAGGATGATATCTTAAGTGAACTTTCAGATCAAGGAGTTATATCCTGCCGGAGAATGGTAAAGTTTTCACAAGAAGGGAATCTAACTGAAAAAAGGTTAACTGATAGAGTAATTCTCTCATTTTCTTCAAAAACAACTTCCGAAAGAAATCTTTTTAGGCTTCTGCAGATAAGTTGGAGAATACTTTCAATCTCCTTTTTTGTGTTTACTGTGCAATGAATTTGGCCACAAGGCAGCTGTTTGCAAAAACAAAATGAGATGCAAGAAATGTTCTCAAGAACACTCTTACAAAGACTGCAAAGCTGATTCTTTTTGTTGCCCTAATTGTAAAGGGCCTCATCCAGCGACATTCTCAGGATGTGTTGCCAAGATTTCTGCTTGTAGAACCAAGACTCTTCAGATTAAAAATCATTTAACATGGACTCAGGTTGTAAAGATGTCAGAGAACTCTCCAACCTCTTTAGAAAATGCTGGAAATTGATCGTCAATTCGGATTCTACAACCAATTCCAGAGAGAAACCAGGAAGAATTCTCCGACTTCCCCAGTCTTTCGAGCAGCTCTGAAGAAAATGAAAGCCAAAATCACAGCTTATATGCAATGAAACAATCTGAAACACTGTTAAAAAAATTTACTGATTTAGTTATAAATACTCAAAAATATATAATACCTCAAAAATACAGGTGTCTGAAGAAGATATGGAATCCCTCATGGAAATCAAGCATGGCGGATATTAATAAATAATAAATACCCCCTCAAGCAGCTGCTTGCCACAGAGGTCTGACAGGAGCCTGTCAGTTTATATGCCATAGTAGAAGGTCTGTGAGGATGGCAGGAACTCAGCAGAAAAACGACACACATCCATGCCTTATCCAGGGCTCGAACCCAGGTCCCTTAGATCAGTAGCCAAGCGCGCTAACCACTCGGCCACGGGACGGCTGAATATTAATAACAAAAGCAAAATTCTTCAGTGGAATTGTCGCAGTTTTAATAGCAAAGTTCCTCTTGTAAGAAATTTGATTGAAAAATACAATATAGATATAATATTACTACAAGAAATTTATACAAAAAATTTAAAATTGTCTGGATATGTAACTTATCCAGAAAACAAAAAATTCTTTGATGGAGGTGTGGCAATTTTGGTTAATAAAGACATTATCCAGAGTAAAATTAATCTTCCCATAAATCATACACTGCTAGAAGCTGTAGTAGTTAGGTTGAAAATTGGCAATATATTTTTCTCTTTAATTTCATTTTATGTCACTGGGAAAAATATTCCTGCTGAAACCTTCGCTGAGATTATCTCTGCTTGCCCTCCACCGGTTGTAATAACAGGAGATTTCAATGCTCATAAGGGCGGGGGTGGCTCAGTCCGTAGCGCGCCAGGCTCGTAATCTGTAGTTCCTAGGTTCGAGTCCCAGCTGGATCAGCGTTGAGATTTATCTCCACAAAATTTCCGCGCCCTGCCCACAGTCAGTAGGGGACACCGATGGGCTTCGAAAGGCCGCCGTCCGTCGGATGGGACGTTAAAGCCGTGGCCCCGTGTGCGGGAGAGACATACCCTGTGCACGTTAAAGAACACGCTGAATGGCCTTGACGAGAGGCTACCATCTGTCTCCCAATAGCTGTTCCAGTGGGTCCCCTCTCCCAACCTTCTCTGAGCCTTCGGGGTCCTTGTGGCCTGGCCATTTAGCCCATGGTGTGCAAAAAAGTGCCGCTCAGAGGTAAAACAATCCAAAACAATCCAATCCAATGCTCATAACGCTTTGTGGGGAGCTGACGTCACATATAATAGAGTCAGAACTTTAGAAAAAAGTAATTGAAGACTTCAATTTAATACTCCTCAATGATATGAAACCAACATTTTGGAATGGGAATCATGAATCCTTAATTGATATAACTTTGGTGGATTCAAGTTTAGGCACTAAACTATCTTGCACAACTTTAAATGACAACTTCACCAGTGACCACTTTCCTATTATAATAGAAGGTTTTATTAAAAACCAAGCGTGCAGTTCTATTAAAATAACAAACTGGGATAATTTCAGACATGTTCTTAATGAGGAACTCAGTTGCATTGAAGAATCTCCAACTGTTTCTGCTATAACCAATAAAATTAAAAAAGCTAAACTTGATAATTCCACTGAAATTCAAAACCCTAAAAACTTAAAATATAATATAGAACAAATTAATAAACTTATAGCTCTCAGGAGGAGAGCAAGAAAAACCAGAAGACTTGATCATATAATATATTATAAAAAGATAAATGCCTTAACGAAAAAACGAATAAAGGAAGCCAAAAGAAAGGAATGGGACGATTTTTGTCGCAATATTAATTTCTTTACTCCCACTACAAAGCTATGGGAAATGATCAAGGCGATTGGAAAACAAGTCACACCCTCTTCTCCTTGGAACATCATGATATTAAAAGATAACAAAAATTTGAAGACTGTTGCGAATGGTTTTGCAAAGTTTTTTGCTTCGCAGGGAAATCACTTCTTTTCTTCGGAGTTTAATCAGAATCAAATTGTTGTAGAAAGAGAACTTCAGAAGCATGAAAATTTCAATCCAAATGCCGCTGAATATATTGACATGACCTTCAGTATGAATGAAAATATTCTTGCATTGAAAAAATGTAAAACATCTACTTCGCCAGAACCGGATGGAATAACATATAAGATGTTAAAAAATCTTACTGATTCGCAAATTAAACTTTTGCTAACATCTTTTAATGAACTCTGGGTTAAAAGGACAATCCCATAAGACTGGAAAACTACACACATTGTCCCTATTCTGAAGCCAAATAAGCAAGCGAAAGGTCTATCTTCTTTCGACCTATTGCTTTGAGCTCTTGTTTGGGAAAACTGCTGGAGAACATGGTGAATAGGAGACTTAACTGAATTATAGAATCACATAATTATCTTCACTCTGCAGTTTCTGATTTCAGGAGAGGTCGGAGCTCAATAAACAACGTCATTGATTTAGTCTCGGATATACAAGCAGGATTGAACATTAGAAACACTACTACCGTTTCTAGACTTGAAAAGAGCTTATGATTCAGTGTGGATCAGAGGACTACTATATAAAATTTCAAAATTGAAAATCACAGGAAACATGTTTGCATACTTGAATCATTTGCTAACTAACAGAAAATTATTGTGAAATTAAACAACGAAACTTCTTTTCCTAATCCTTTAGAGAATGGTCTTCCACAAGGAGGAGTGCTTAGTCCAATACACTTCAATCTGTTTCTACACGATTTTCCTGATATTTTACCAAAGAATGTGAGACTCTCTGTCTATGCAAACGACATTGTCATTTGGTACACTGGCAGAAGCATATCGAGAATCCAGTCAGTGCTACAATCCTCTTTTGATGAGGCTGTTAAATATTTTGACTCATGGGGACTGGAAATATCCGAAGAAAAGACTGTAGTAATGCCCTTTTGTAGCTATCGACGATTTCCAGATATTTCTATTAATTACAAGGAACGTTCCCTGCAGGTTGTGAAAGAACACTGTTATTTAGGAATCCTACTGGACTCTGAACTCAAATGGAACTCCTATATTCGTCAACTGATCTCCACTTCTAAACCTATTATTAACATGTTAAGATGCATTGGGTCCAGCAAGAATGGAGCATCGCCTCGTCAAATGATCTATCTTTACAGATCAATTTTAAGATCTAGATTGGAATATGGAGGTTTTCTACTAGATAGTGTTAGTCCTTCCCTTATCAAAAAGCTGGAAACTGTTCAAAACCAAGCTCTAAGAATCTGCTTGGGCCAGTTAAGTCTTCGTCCATCTATTTCTCTGAATGCTGAGGCTAATATTCTACCTCTATCCATCAGAAGACCCTATGTGCTGTTTACACACTTCTCAAGATTGCTCTTCAAACAAGAATATCACCCAGTGACTGATCAGATCCTTTTTGGATCAGGAAAGAAAATCAGTGATGTAACTACTTCCATCCACTGACATCCCCTCTTTGACTTGATTTCAGCACAAAGTTATGAGGTAGACAAACTTTCTGCAAAACCTCCTTGAACCTTTTAACAATTTGATTGCTTTGTTTCCATTCCAGATTTCACATCTAAAAAAGAACTTGATAGCTCAGTTCAAAAGATTATTGCTCAGGGGCTAATAGAACAAAAATATGAAAATCATATTAAGATTTTCTCTGACGGATCTTTAAACAAGTTAACACAAAGAGCTGGAGCGGCTTTGTGGGTCTCAGAAATGTCTCACTTTGAAGCTATCAGGCTGCAAGGTGCCTCAGATGTTACGACTACTGAGTTAATTGCAATTGATATGGCTCTAAAGTGGTGTTTTAAACAACCAAAATCTAATTTTGTTGTACAGTCGCTCAAAAAAGTATCCGAACACTACTGTTGATTACAAAATTCAGAAAAAATATCTGGCAACGATTTTTTTTGAAATTAGTGATCTGGCAACCTTCGTGTCACGTGACAGGAAGGTTGCCAGATCACTAATTTCTAAAAAAATCGTTGCCAGATATTTTTTCTGAATTCTGTAATCAACCGTAGTGTTCGGATACTTTTTTGAGCGACTGTACTTACAGATAGCAGCTCATCTTTGTTTTTTCTCCGGGAAGATCCATGTCATTCCAAGAACAATGGGCTTTTCCTAAACATCCTTGAGACTATCGATCAAATAATTGATAAAGGATCCACAATTACTTTGCAATGGATCCCTGGACATGTAGGTGTCCAGGGAAACGAAATTGCTGATTTTTTAGCAAAGTCGGCCCTTAACAATGAAAAATACCTACAGTTGCAAATTGGTAATTTATATGTTTCTAAATTAAATAAAGAAAAGCTGAAGGAGAACTTCATACATCACTTCCAAGTCATCGCTGAAAGAAAGCTCAATCATCGACAATTAGCAGAGAACAAGATCCTACCACTAAATGATCTGCACCTTTCAAGAAGAAATTTTGTGTGCATCACCAGATTCAGAACAGGTGCATCATTCTTGAATGACCACAATTGCCAGACGTGCAACGTAAAGGAAACGGTGATTCATGTTTTGCTATATTGTAGAAATATGCTTACTCGATCCGGAAAAAACAACCTAATAGCAAGATTACAAACAGAAAACATCTTTGAACTACGTCTGCACAATTTACTTCGACAAGAAGATCTGACTATTCGCAAAGTGTGCTATAATGAAACAATCAAATTTTTAAATGATGCTAATCTTTTCCATAGGATTTAAGAATTTTTCATCGAGGTTTTGTAGCATAAATGTCATCAACTTCTTGGCATTATCCAACCTTGACATCTGGAGGGGAGGGTCGAAAGACTCGAACATATCCAGAGGAAACATTTATTTTGTTTGATGATGATGATGTTCTATTGTATCATATATTACGTTTTTATATTCTTGGAACCAGTTTTTAACTTCATCAATACTGTCCAGTTCATAATGATTTTGGTTATTCCAGTCCGCACCAAGATCGTTTGCATCGTCGAAGAAGGCCATTGTGGAGATTACAATTCGTTAGTCATGGCCGATATGAAGCAGCAAGTTCAGACAGAAATTTCAAAGCATGTTTAAGTTGCTATGAATATCAATTTTATGATATTGTCACCATCTGATTTTCTCAAGAAAATTTTTATTCAAACAGTAATACAAAGAAGATCCCCAGGGCCAGCAGGCTCTTACGTTAGGTTGGGTTGGTTTGTTTTACCTCTGAGCGGCACTTTTTTGCACACATTGGGTCAAATGTGAGCTCTTTTTTTGCACACATTGGGCTAAAATGTGAGCTTTTTTTCACACATTAGGCTAAAATTTTGCGGAGATAAATCTCAACGCTGACCCAGCTGGGACTCCAACCTCGGAACTACAGATTACGAGCCTGGCGCGCTATCGACTGAGCCACCCCCTCTTACTTTAGTTTTATGAAATTGTGTCCTCTTTTTACGACTGACTCTTCGCCTTTACAAAGCTCACAGAGAGAGAGAGAGCCATCGGTATCACATCTAGCCTGGACAAAGCACTAACAGAAAAAGTAATAATTGAATAAACGTTCCGTTAAAGTTTTTCTCTTAAAATTTAGCTGGTAGTTATATGTTTTTGTTTTGTTTTTAAAGTGAGTAATTAATTTTAAAATATTTATAAGTATATTTTTTATTTTATTTAAAAACAAAGAGTTTTTAATTGAATTTTAGACAAATTAAATCATACAGATCATTGTGTACGTTTAATTTTCCTTCTATCTTCCCTTCTTTCTTCCTTCCTTTTATTCAATGATTGTCCTAGCCCAGTGTATTTAGATGACCTTGGTTCACCACACCTGAAGAGCCGTTGAGCAAAATTATATATAAAAATACAACAAAAGGAGCGAAATTATATATAAAAATAAACCATGTAATATACGAATATGTTTATATATTATGAATACGTTTAGATATTCATGAATATTCTAAAATTAGTTACCAGATTTTTAAAAATTAATCACTACCAGTTGAATTTTAAAAAATTAAAATTTATATATAAGAAATATTCGGTATTTATATAAAAGAAATATTTCGGTATATTATATCTTATTGCATACAAAATCTTATTATTGAACATCCAGCCTGTGGAATTATTACTTTAGCCAATCCACCCAATAAAAATAATCAAGCCAAAGGAAAACATTGTACGGTTGATATCTTGATATCGTTGGCAGTTCTCTCAGCTAAGATTTCTCGGCAACGCGGAAAAAATACATAAGAAACGTAAGGAATACTCCGAGCATAATAGAAAAGACGAAAACCGAATAATGTCACCCGTTTACGAAATAGACCGAAAATATAACATCGATTTCACGCTAGGCATGATTTAATTAAGTTTAATTCAAATCCTTGCCTTTTATCTGAACTTCTAAGAAACAATGCGCTCTGCTATTGCCGGTGTGCTGCGTCAACTGTATAATTGCATTGCCTGAGCTCAGGGTGGAAAACGGATGAAGGCAGAAAAGAAAGCAACATGGCAAGCTGCTGGAGATGCTAACCACATGCGGTGATTCCAAAACGCACAAGATTCGGAATAAGAACTTCTTATTACCTTACCATTGCAAATCGATAAGGGTGCGAAAAAATGAATAGCAATGGTGACATTTCGGTAGAACATGTGTGTGATGTTTAAGCCTTTCTCTGGTGTGACTCATTTGAATTAATGTTTGTTTCAGATGACTGATATATGAAATATGAAATAGATAGTTCATAACAATGAATACACGTATATACACAGTCATATCAGAACAATGTGACCACCTTACCATCTATGGTAGGTGGTCACATTGTTCGTATTATTCTGATACGACTGTGTATATATATATGTATATATTTGCAAACACTGAGATACCAATTTATTAGATACAGTCGCTCAAAAAAGTATCCGAACACTGTGGTTGATTACAGAATTCTGAAAAAATATCTGGCAACGTATTTTTAGAAATTAGCGATCTGGCAACCTTCGTGTCACGTGACACGTCAGTATATGTAGGTGGTCATATTATTTTAATACTAGATCGTGTGGGCTCACTCACGGAAATATTGAGCGTGTGCAGAACGGTAACTGCACACGCTCCAGGAATATTGAGCGTGTGCAGAAAAAAGGAAATATTGAGCGTGTGCAGTTACCGTGCAATAACTGCACACGCTCCAGTTTGCTGTGAACGGTAACTGGAGGGTGTACGGTTGCTGTACACGCTCGATATTTTTCCTGAATTCTGTAATCACGGGACACGAAGGTTGCCAGATCACTAATTTCTAAAAAAAATCTTTGCCAGATATTTTTTCTGAATTCTGTAATCAACCATAGTGTTCGGATACTTTTTTGAGCGACTGTAGGTGGTCATATTATTTTAATACTAGATCGTGTGGGCTCATTCATGGAAATATTGAGCGTGTGCAGTTACCGTTCTGCACACGCTCCAGGAATATTGAGCGTATTGAGCGTGTGCAGTTACCGTGCAGTAACTGCACACGCTCCAGTTTGCTGTGAACGGTAACTGGAGCGTGTACAGTTGCTGTCATCATCATCATCATCATCATCATCATCATCATCATCATCATCATCATCATCATCATCAAGCAGCCATGGGCTACGGAGGTCCAACCAGACCGTGCAATTTAGTTCTCCAAGCAAGTCTATCCAGAGCTACATCTACTGCATCTGGCCACTGCACACCAATTCTAACAAGGTCTTGTTTGACATTGTCTGCCCACCGCATCTTAGGTCTCCCCTTCTTTCTGAGGCCTTTAGGCACACTGTTCATAACCCTATTCGCCAATCTATAATTATTCATACGGGCAACATGGCCAAACCAACGGAGTCTCTCTCTGCACAATATGCTGCTTAAAGGAGGTTGCAAACTCCTTTGCCTAATCTCATTATTAGTTACAAAGTTGAACCACCTAATGCCCAAGATACTGCGTAAGCATCTGGAATCAAAAGCATCTAGTTTCCTGTTATCTCGTTTACAAAGTGTCCACGTTTCACTACCATAACTAACCCTAGAAAAAACCAAACTATTATACAGTCTAATTTTAGTCTTTAGGTGTATACGCCTATTTATCCACACTCTCCATAGGTTCTTAAAAGTCCCGGCAGCAATCCCTATTCGTCTCTTAATCTCATGCCGCACATCACCATTATCTGTTACATAGCTCCCAAGATAATTAAACTGTGACACCTGCTCAAGACTGCAACCATTCAGATTAACTGAATCACAGCCTGCTTGACCAATTTTCATCACTTTAGTTTTCTCTCTGTTTATAACCAAACCTACTCTACTACCAGTCTCATCAACAGCTCGAATGAAAGAGTTCATCTCATCAACATCATTTGCCAAAAGGGCTAAATCATCAGCATAATCTAAATCAGAAATTTTCGTATCTCCAGCCCATTTAAGGCCAAAATCTTTCCATTGAAGTGAATTTCGCATAACATAATCAATAACCAAGCTAAAGAGAAAAGGAGACAAAATGCACCCTTGTCGAACACCAGAAGTAATGCTAAACCAATTGCTACAAGCCTTACCAACTCTCACACACGACTCAGTGTTATTATAGAGAGCTTTCATAATGTTAACTAACTTGTGTGGTATACCATATAATCTCACAATCAACCACAAATTATGACGATCAACAGAGTCGAAAGCCTTTTTGAAATCAACAAAGTTAGCAACCAAAGGTTTCTGAAATTCTAAACATTTCTCAAGAATCTACCTAAGTGAACATATCTGATCCACACATCCCCTACCACTTCTGAATCCACATTGTTCATCACGCAATTGACTGTCAACCATTTCTTAATTCTATTAAGCACAATCATGTAAAGAACTTTACCTGGAACAGAGAGTAGGCTGATACCCCTATAGTTATCACAAGAACTGCGATCACCTTTTTTGAAAATAGGGATAACAATAGCTCTGGTAAAATCCTTAGGAACCATGCCTTTATCATAAAAGATATTCAGAATTTCAGTCATCCAAGTGGTAACCGAAACATTCCCAGCTCTAAGCATTTCCGTAGTAATTTCATCTACCCCTGGGGATTTATGAAGTTTAAGTTTAGAAACAGCCAAAATAACTTCAGATTGTGTTATAGGGCCAACATTAAAGCCACCAATGCATCTATCATCATTGCAAACAATGGGAGTAGAACTAACTACATTGTTTAGAACATCACTGAAATGCTCAGCCCACCTAGCCATGACAGAATCCTCCCCTTCTGTAACCTTACCTTGTTTATCCTTCAATTCTTGTATGCCTGTCCTTTTTCTACCACACAAAACATTAACTATCTGGTACAGCTCTCTGCTGTTGTGCGGTCTAACTGCTCCCTCGGCTTTGTCAGCCAAACCATCAAGCCAAAGATTCTTATCAGCAGCTAACTGATCCTTTACAAGTTTATTAAGGTCTCTGTAATGCTTTCTATTAGTAGGGTATTGATTAAGGGCATTCCTCAGTTCTTTCTTTCCGAAATAAGCTCAAGTGCCTTATCACTCAGATAATTTTGCCTCTTCTGCTCCTTTTTTCCTAAAAGAGTACTGTTAGTGTCCAAAAAAGCCTGTTTAAAATGATCCCATTCTTCCTCAACTTCAGTAGTAAGCAAACCATGACTGTCATAATGACTAAGTAACCTATCATGGTAAGTTTTGGCTATAACTGGATCTTTCAGAGCTTCAGTATTAAAAGTAATTTTTTTAACCCTAGCACAACACTTTTTAAGTTTAAGTTGCAACACACTTTTAACAAGGTAATGGTCAGATTCAATTTCAGCTCCCCTATATGCCCTGGTATTCCTAACAGAACTAGCCCATTTGCTGTTAATTAATATGTAATCAATCATATTCTTATGCAGCCCATCAGGTGAAACCCATGTGTACTTATGTATGTCGCGGTGTTTGTAATAAGTGTTAGTTATTCTGAATCCATTGAGTTTACTACCTGTAGGAGATGTTGCCCATTGCCATTGCAGCTACCAATACCAAAAGGGCCTATTACTCCTCCCCAAAGGGAAGAGTCAGTACCAACTTTGGCATTGAAGTCACCAAGAACAAGCAGTAGTTGAAACCGATGGGCTTGGAAAGGCCGCCGTCCGTCGGATGGGACGTTAAGCCGTGGCCCCGTGTGCGGGAGAGCCATACCCTGTGCACGTTAAAGAACACGCTGGATGGCCTTGACGGGAGGCTACCATCTGTCTCCCAACAGCTGTTCCAGTGGGTCCCCTCTCCCAACCTTCTCTGATCCTTCGGGGTCCATGTGACCTGGCCATTTAGCCCATGGTGTGCAAAAAAGTGCCGCTCAGAGGTAAAACAACCCAACCCACCAAGAACAAGGGTAATATCTCCTTTCTTGACAGAATTCAAAATATCCTGAAGTTGTTTATAAAACCTATCCTTCTGATCCTCATCGGCATCCTCAGTGGGGGCATAACAGCAGATAACATTCAAGTCTTTAACGCTTGTCTGAAATTTTGCTGTAAGAAACCTTTCATTAATGCACTCATATCCTAGAAGAGCATCGCTAGCGTGTCTGCTGAGAAGCAGACCCACGCCTTGGTGATGCTTATTGTCGTCCCTCCCTGAAAAGAGAAATTTAAGATTATTTTTAAGAATCTGACCTTTATCTGTCCATCTGGTCTCTTGCAAGCCGAGAATATCTAAATTATAACGGTGGAATTCTTGTGTGAGGACATCAAGAGAAAAAGCTCTGTGCAGAGTCCTCACATTCCAACTACCTATGGAGAGAAAATGGTTAGTGGGATGTTTAAAGAAACTATGTTTATTGAGAGAGGGAATGCCGACAATATCAAACAGCCCCCTAATCGCAGACATGGGGCAAATCCCGTTCCCCCACTACTAAAGGCTGAAGCCATCTACACTGGAAGACTTCCTCCAATGTAGAATTTGACGATGCCAATAGAAGCAAAGAGTTCAGGTGCCTGCGATGACTTCTGCTCAGGATTATCCACCAGCTGATAAACATATCCTGTGAATCTATTCACTTGGGGCTGTCAACCCACAAACAAACAGAAAACACAGCGGAAGATTTTCCCTCCACAAAAGCCCACCAGTGCAGCAAAATCAGGATCCATAATCAAGCTCGGAGCCATATATTTGTCCAGTCCAGTGGGTTTATATGGTCAGCACCAGGACCCTGTGTGGTTGACCACTCCTCAGCAGGGTAGAAAAAAACGAAAAGTAACCATAGTTGTCCAGATCAGTAGGCCACACTAATCTGGCAGTCCTCCCCTTCCGTTCACTTCCACAAGAGAGTGTCTACGCTCGATATTTTTCCTGAATTCTGTAATCACGTGACACGAAGGTTGCCAAATCACTAATTTCTAAAAATACGTTGTCAGATATTTTTTCTGAATTCTGTAATCAACCATAGTGTTCGGATACTTTTTTGAGAGACTGTACGCCACCTCTCGTCATATAAATGGTTAATTCCAACGCGTTATACGTCACGTGACCGCGGTGGCGGTATAAATCAGGCAGACCAGCTCTTCGAGCGTCAGTTAGAGTTGGATTGAGCATCAGAACGGGCAAAATGACCAGCCTGAGCGACTTTGAATGAGACATGATAGTTGGTACTAGCCGTGCCAGTTCTAGCGTCTTCCTAACGGCCGTCCTGCTGGGCTTTTCACGTACAACCGTTTCAAAGGTTTACTGAGAATGGTGCAAAAAGCAAAAAACTGCCGGTGATCGCCGATTCTGTGGACAAAAACAGCTGGTGGATCAAAAAAAAGGCCAAAGGAGACTGGTGAAAATCTAGCAAGCGACCGACGGGCTACAACCAGACAAATCATAGCCGAATTAAACATTGGTGAGCAGAAGGTCATATCCGAGTGCACCGGGACGGGGGTGGCTCAGTCGGTAGCGCGCCAGGCTCGTAATCTGTAGTTCCCAGGTTCGAGTCCCAGCTGGGTCAGCGTTGAAATCTATCTCCGCAAAATTCCCCGCCCTGCCCACGGTCAGTAGCGGACACCGATGGGCTTGGATAAGGCCGCCGTCCGTCGGATGGGACGTTAAGCCGTGGCCCCGTGTGCGGGAGAGCCATACCCTGTGCACGTTAGATAATACGCTGGATGGCCTTGACGGTAGGCTAACATCTGTCTCCCAACAGCTGTTCCAGTTGGTCCCCTCCCCCAACCTTCTCTGAGCCTTCGGGGTCCATGTGACCTGGCCATTTAGCCCATGGTGTGCAAAAAAGTGCCGCTCAGAGGTAAAACAACCCAACCCGAGTGCACCACGTGCATACGGATATGACCTTCTGCTAAGTAAATTGAATTGATTAAAATTACTTAATTTTTGTGAGATATGACATTTCTTTACATATCAATTTAAAGTCTATAAAACCTTTAATCGTATTTTAAAAGTTTTTATATGATAGCTGATAATCATTCTCTGATTTAAAGGCTTTGCAAAGTATGGAGCACCACCCTTAGTCAAATGTTCGTACCTGGAGTCCTTGTCACTGGCCCATTTAGCCCATTGTCTGAAAAACAAAAGCGCTGCCCAGATGTAAAACGAAGGTGTAACCCTTAAAATCTCTAAGTTGGGTAAGGAGATCAGTGGACATCGGTAACGCAACTTTTTGGATCACACACATCACTTCCAATCAATGATTTAATCCTCAATACTTCTAACGGGACACGCTCGCAATAAGAAAATAGAAAAGGGTTACAAGGTTATGTAAGCGACTTTCGATTCACACTGTACTTCATATAAATAGTTATTTGATACTGAGACTGCATTATGAGGAAAATAGGAGAGAGTGGGGGAAAGACAAATTACGCGGTGACAAAAATTCAATGACAGTATCTACCTCGCTTTTGAGTTCGATTGCTGTACCTCTGAGCGCCACTTTTTTGCACATGAGCTAAATAGCCAGGTCACAGGGACCTATGTTCTCATTGAAGTTTTTGGAAAGAGGACCTATTAGACAGGTTCCAGTCAAAGGGTCATTCCTAGTGTCCTTTAATGTGCACATGATGTTGCTTTCCTGTACACGAGGGGGGCGGGGGTGGCTCAGTCGGTAGCGCGCCAGGCTCGTAATCTGTAGTTCCCAGGTTCGAGTCCCAGCTGCGACAGCGTTGAGATTTATCTCCGTAAAATTCCTCGCCCTGCCCACGGTCAGTAGGGGACACCGATGAGTTTGGAAAGGCCGCCGTCCATCGGATGGGACGTTACGCCGTGGCCCCGTGTGCAGGAGAGCCATACCCTGTGCACGTTAAACAACACGCTGGATGGCCTTGACGGGAGGCTACCATCTGTCTCCCAACAGCTGTTCCAGTGGGTCCCCTCCCCCAACCTTCTTTGAGCCTTCGGGGTCCATGTGACCTGGCCATTTAGCTCATGGTGTGCAAAAAAGTGCCACTCAGAGGTAAAACAACCCAACCGGATTTCGACAAAAGGTTTCTTAAACGTCGCCTTAGGCATCATCGTCATCATCATTAAAATTAATCATTAGGCATTGTCATTAATAATCATCTTTGTAAATAATCATTATTTTATTCATATTTTGAAAAATAAAACTGAAATAATTATTAATAAAGGTTTCAGTTTGACTTCGTCCCTAAAACATTTTAGTTCTCCTGATAGGTTTTTGCGGATGGTTACGTAACACTCTTTTTCCTACGTTCTTACTTTCAATTTGAATGAAACATCCCCTCAAATGTGCTTTTTATTCTTTTTATTTATTGTCCGAATTGGCAACATGCCTCCAAAACTGCATTCTTTTCATTCATAGTCTGAATTTTTAACAGGTGTACCAAAATGATCACTTTATTCTTTTCATTTATGGTCCAAATTGGTAATATATCTCCAGAAAGTAATCTTCCACATGAAGTTAAAAATCAAAACGTTTTCCTCTTCAGATTCACTGCGATACTTAGGGAAGATCATTTTCTATTTAATTCAAAGCTAGGTAAGTAATTTTCAAAAATATTAATCCAGTTAAATTAAATCTCGATTCTGTTCATTACTTTTTTCCATCTTTAACAAATATACAACTGTACAAATTAAATCTATCAGACTTATGCACTATTTTTAAAGCCATTAAGAATCTTTGAGTTTACCTTTGAGTGGAACGAAACCGTTCAACTCAACTCAAAGGTTCTTAATGACGTACATAATGGGCTAAATCGCCAGTTTACAAGGGCTCAGATAAAGTTAGAGAATGATAACCACTAGAGAGCTGTTAAGGGACAGATGGAAGCCTCCCAATTCTGCCATCCATCGAATGAGTCTTCGGGGAAACAAGAGTTGTCCTTGAAGGAATATTCAATTGTTGATGTGTAATATGTATATGTAAGGTGCACACTACACATACCATAAGACGGATGATGGCTTTCTAGCCCCATAAATGCCTCTTTTCTCGCCGAGGGAAAAGGAACGAGTATGGTGGTGTTTGAGATGAGTTTCAGTAAAGAGATTTGCGAGTATTTTGTCCAAAGTTTCTGTTTAACATACTAAAAAAAGAGCTCTGCCACGCAGACGGTAAAACGGATTCATTCAGCATCTGTTGTTGGGTTGGGTTGTTTTACCTCTGAGCGGCACTTTTTTGCACACCATGGGCTAAATGGCCAGGTCACATGGACCCCGAAGGCTCAGAGAAGGTTGGGGGAGGGGACCCACTGGAACAGCTGTTGGGAGACAGATGGTAGCCTCCCGTCAAGGCCATCCAGCGTGTTCTTTAACGTGCACAGGGTATGGCTCTCCCGCACACGGGCCACGGCTTAACGTCCCATCCGACGGACGGCGGCCTTTCCAAGCCCATCGGTGTCCCCTACTGACCGTGGGCAGGACGGGGAATTTTGCGGAGATAAATCTCAACGCTGACCCAGCTGGGACTCGAACCTGGGAACTACAGATTACGAGCCTGGCGCGCTACCGACTGAGCCACCCCCGCCCCGAAAATGTCGAGAACCACTATCCTAGAGCGGAACTTCAGCATCTGACTACTAGCGGATCTCTTATTGTACAGTATATGCGACGATGCTTCAATTTCGAATATGGTAGAGGAGGAATTTTACTAACCAGATTACATAATAGCCGTAATTCTTGGGCTGACGGAAGGGCTGGCGGACTTGTGTGACGTCACAGAGGGCATAAATAGTCGGTTTCCTGTGGTTCCGCGGCTAATTGAGCAATCGGTCCCAAATTTGGTGGAATGGTGCCATTCAGTTCTAGCCCTGTTGGGGTAACAGATGGGGTTCGTAGCTGCTGCCGGTCGGGAGTGATACTTAGAAAAGTGTCCACAATTTCTGAGATGTTGCCATCACCTACCTTGTGAATGGAGTAGTACGTTGTGAGCAACGCGTTAAAGGTGGAAAGTTGTGAATGAACTTATGGATGGGAAAAGTTATCAATGGACATTAGTTTCGTGCCAAACTTTCGGTGTATTGGATTGAGTTGTTTTATCTCTGGGCGGCACGTTTTTGCACACAATGAGCTAAATGGCCACATTGCAAAGACTCCGATGGCTCAGAGATGATTAGGGGGGGGGGGACCCACTGGACAGCTATTCAGGACTTCGAAAATACAGTGATGATCTCTGATCTCTAATAATTTTATCGCCTAAAACAAAAAAGTTTCCTTTTTCACATCCATCCCCGGTGGAATATAATAATAATAATGTGGCAAATCATTGTTTCCATTGCAAAACACATGCTTTACACCCTTTTTACTACATCCCCTTGTCACATGCCCTACATTCCTTGCCCTACATCCCTTGCCCTACACCCTCTGCCACCCAAATTTCAAACTTCTAGCATGAATCGATCGTTTGCAATATTTGTTATAATATTTGGCATTTTTCGCCTTTTTCCACCGTTAGAGGGTTCTATTATAACTATTGTAAAATTCCGAAAATTCGAATGATAATATTTCATCAACACTTATCTAATACAAAAATAATTCTTTAATTTATCTCTACAGTAGAACATTTTCCTACAGTCCTGAGAAACAAAAAGGGATCTGTGAAATCAATAAAGAGGTTGCAGTCGTATTTTTTTCTGGAAGAGTTAGTTTACTAATCTACCACCCAGGCGTTGCCTTATGAGAGTGGGGCGGGGGTGGCTCAGTCGGTAGCGCGCCAGGCTCGTAATCTGTAGTTCCCAGGTTCGAGTCCCAGCTGGGTCAGCGTTGAGATTTATCTCCGCAAAATTCCCCGCCCTGCCCACGGTCAGTAGGGGACACCGGTGGGCTTGGAAAGGCCGCCGTCCGTCGGATGGGACGTTAAGCCGTGGCCCCGTGTCCGGGAGAGCCATAACCTGTGCACGTTAAAGAACACCCTGGATGGCCTTGACGGGAGGCTACCATCTGTCTCCCAACAGCTGTTCCAGTGGGTCCCCTCCCCCAACCTTCTCTGAGCCTTCGGGGTCCATGTGACCTGGCCATTTAGCCCATGGTGTGCAAAAAAGTGCCGCTCAGAGGTAAAACAACCAACCAACCGAACCTTATGAGAGTTTAAAACTGGGGAAATATTGCCATTTTCCAAGGCTACTCTGATAATGAAGACTATGACAACTTTTTTAGTGATGTTACGGTCGCTCAAAAAAATATCCGAACATTATGGTTGATTACAGAATTCAGAAAAAATATCTGGCAACGATTTTTTTAGAAATTATTGATCTGGCAACCTTAGTGTACAGTACACGAAGGTTGCCAGATCCCTAATTTCTAAAAAAATCGTTGCCAGATATTTTTCTGAATTTTATAATCAACCATAGTGTTCGGATTTTTTTGAGCGACTGTACTAATAGGGAGAAATCTTTTATGAATTTCAATTTAATATTATTACAAGTGCTTTAATTTATACATTACAAATTAAAAACAATAATTAATTACAATAAATAATATCACAATAATCAAATATGCATTTAGTTAAGATTTTATTATTTTTTGCATTATTAACGTAACAGTTTACATATTTAATAGTTATATTCATTTGTTTGATACATCTTAAAACTACCTGTAATAATATTACAGTGAAATCAATAAAAGGTTGTCCTCAACACGTGATACCACCGAAAAAGACTTCTCGACCTTAACCCTAGAGACAGCTTTATATTAGCCGTGTAGGAAGAATCCTTTCTTATTGTGTGAGAAAAACAGCTTGAAGTTTTTCTCTGGTAAATACTAAACAGTATCATCTAGGAAATTTATAGAGGGCATATATATATTTATTATTAGTTCCTTTCAGTTAGAGAGTGCGGATGACTTTAAAGATTAGACAATAAACAAGGACTTTCCATTCATCTGCTCAATAGTAGCAATTGGCAATTGTTAGTGTGTTAAGTTGATTAGCGTTGAAGCGCCCTGTCTCATCAATTAACCAAATAAATCTCAAGTTTGCGATGCCAGCATTGTGATGTTCGCTTATAGCGTCCACACATAATACTCACCATTGCTTCAGCCTAATGAACTTAAATTTACGCCCGAGCCATGCCTGCAGTTAGACATTTTCCTGCAGTCCATCATCAAACAGATTTTCAAGTCAACATTATTAAATCAGATTTTCACCGAACAAATAGAGGACGCATTACAATATACAGCACTTCGGGTTGTTTTATTTCTTTAGAAATAATTTGTGCATACAGTTGGCTAAATGGATATGTCACAAGACTTCAGGGACTCCCAGCTGAATAAAGGAAAAGAACCACTGGAACAGCTGTTGGGAGACAGATGGTAGCCTCCCGTCAAGGCCATCCAGCGTGTTCTTTAACGAGCACAGGGTATGGCTCTCCCGCACACGGGGCCACGGTTTAATGTTCCATTCGATGGACGGCGGCCTTTCCAAGTCCATCGGTGTCCCCTACTGACCATGGGCAGGGCGGGGGATTTTGCGGAGATAAATCTCAACGCTGACCCAGCTAGGACTCGAACCTGGGAACTATAGATTACGAGCCTGGCGGCTACCGACTGAGCCATCCCCGCCCCTAAAGGAAAGGATGAATTTGCAGTTGTTAAGACTAAAATTGAAGCCTCTGCTCAAGGCCGTCTAATGTTTATTTAACATTCTCTCGGTAAGGCAAGGCTACCTTAATGTTAAGGGCATGACAACGATTTTGATAGTGTCATGTTCTTCTTAAAAAGAAACTGTTATTCCGGAAATCACTCGGTGGTCTTTCCCTCCCCCCCTCTCTCGTCCGGAAATTCCATTCTGAAAGGTCAGCGAACTATGTAAAATAGTCTTCTCAGGTTTGGAGAACATAAATTTAAAAAGTAAACCCATTAAAAACGCCAGTTATCTTTGATTGGTTGTCAAAAGAACATTCTAGAATTTCCAGAAGGAACTTTGCTTAACGCAAAAACATCACGGCACAATTTGGGCAGTAAATTGAGGAAAAATCTTCACATATAAATCATTTACTTAATATTATTACAGGTAGTTTTGAAATATGAGAAGTAGTAGTAGTGGTGGTGGTAGTGGTAGTACAAAATAGAAAATATTAAAACTCTTAATATACATTTAATTATTATTACGTTAATTATTGTTTTATTCATTTGTCAGGTGCGTTTTAAAAAAATAAAAATAAAATAAATCCCCCCTCAAGCAGCTGCTTGCCACAGAGGTCTGACAGGAGCCTGTCAGTTTATATGCCAGAGTAGAAGATCTGAGAGCATCCTGAAATAATGAGCACAAGACTTAATGGCCATTCGATGACCGGTAGCCTTTGAAAACCCATCGGTATCTCCTTTCTCACTGAATGCAGAAATCAACATAGAAAATGTCAACGAAAATACAGTGGCAACACCTCCTAGAACTGGGGCGGGGGTAACTCAGTCGGTAGCGCGCCAGGCTCGTAATCTGTAGTTCCCAGGTTCGAGTCCCAGCTGGGTCAGCGTTCAGATTTATCTCCGCAAAAATTCCCCGCCCTGCCCACGGTCAGTAGGTGACACCGATGGGCTTGGAAAGGCCGCCGTCCATCGGATGGGACGTTAAGTCGTGGCCCCGTGTGCGGGAGAGCCATGTCCTGGAACACGCTGGATGGCCTTGGCGGGAGGCTATCCAGCGTGTTCTCAACAGCTGACGGGAGGCTATCCATTGTCTCCCAACAGCTGTTCCAGTGGGTCCCCTCCCCCAACCTTCTCTGAGCCTTCGGGGTCCATGTGACCTGGCCATTTAGCCCATGGTGTGCAAAAAAGTGCCGCTCAGAGGTAAAACAACCCAACCCAACCTCCTAGAACTGAAGGCCATACAACTGTTATGACGTCAGCATAAGTAGTCCTGAATCTATATATCCCTTTTTTATATTTTTTTACTGGTGTACTTTAATACTGATTTTTAATCTAATATTTATTTAAAAATATTCCTTTTACAGAATACTCTATATTTATAAACATATATTAGTATAAAGATTATTGTTAAAATTCACCAGTAAAAATAATAGAAATAAATTTATAAGAAATGTCTAACTTTTAGGACTTCGCATGCTGACGCAAAAAATGATTAAGAAAAAAGAAGTTACGTTTCTTTAAAACGTAAGTGGAGACATCAAGCGGCATTTCGATTCGTATCGTGCATTTGGTATAGCAGGGAAACAAACAATAAGGAGCACAAAATTTGTGAATAAAAATATATTATTTAAAAAAATATATAACTTTGCATTTGAAAAAATATTAGAATGATTTTATTAGATATTCATTTTATCCATTGGAAATTATTTATGTTAAATCAACTGCTACAAGTAGAACGAACGAAAAAAAACACACTTAAAAATAGTGTGAAATCAAGTTATAAAAAAATAAATTAAATATTAAATTGTTTCAAAATTGTTTATTTTATCACTAGATTTAATATTAATATACTACGTTAAGATACCAATGAATAATTCTTACACAACCAAAACGTAGGGAATGAAATTGTATAAATACGTAGTTACAGAGGAGTTAACTCCACTGTAAAGCTAGCTTCACCTTTTCACCTAATACACGTATTCGATTTTACATTAGTCTCTGTGGAAGTTGAACTTCTTATCCCTATACTTTATCTGGCTCACGTCTTAACTTAGTGGTACAGCCTTCTGTTCTAGGAGGTGTTTACAGTGGGGATTCGAACCTGGGATCATCGGATTTTGAGACTGGAGATCAGATCGCAGAGAAAGTGCTGATTGAGACAACGTTTCTCTCCATGCACTTTGTAAGATTATGAGACTGCAGATCAGCTCTCAGAGACAGTGCTGACTGAGCCAACGTTCTCTCCATGCATTTTGTAAGACTATGAGACTGGAGATCAGATGGCAAAGACAGTGCTGACTGAGACGTTTTCTCCATGCACTTTGAAATATTATGAGACTGGAGATCAGCTCGCAGAGACAGTGCTGACTGAGCCAACGTTCTCTCCATGCATTTTGTAAGACTATGAGACTGGAGATCAGATGGCAAAGACAGTGCTGACTGAGACGTTTTCTCCATGCACTTTGAAATATTATGAGACCGGAGATCAGCTCGCAGAGACAGTGCTGACTGAGCCAACGTTCTCTTCATGCACTTTGTAAGACTATGAGACTGGAGATCAGATCGTAGAGACAGTGCTGACTGAGCCAACGTTCTCTCCATGCATTTTGTAAGACTATGAGACTGGAGATCAGATGGCAAAGACAGTGCTGACTGAGACGTTTTCTCCATGCACTTTGAAATATTATGAGACTGGAGATCAGCTCGAAGAGACAGTGCTGACTGAGCCAACGTTTTCTCCATGCACTTTGTAAGACTATGAGACTGGAGATCAGATCGTAGAGACAGTGCTGACTGAACCAACGTTCTCTCCATGCACTTTGTAAGACTATGAGACTGGAGATCAGATGGCAAAGACAGTGCTGACTGAGACGTTTTCTCCATGCACTTTGAAATATTATGAGACTGGAGATCAGCTCGCAGAGACAGTGCTGACTGAGCCAACGTTCTCTCCATGCATTTTGTAAGACTATGAGACTGGAGATCAGATGGCAAAGACAGTGCTGACTGAGACGTTTTCTCCATGCACTTTGAAATATTATGAGACTGGAGATCAGCTCGAAGAGACAGTGCTGACTGAGCCAACGTTTTCTCCATGCACTTTGTAAGACTATGAGACTGGAGATCAGATCGTAGAGACAGTGCTGACTGAGCCAACGTTCTCTCCATGCACTTTGTAAGACTATGAGACTGGAGATCAGATGGCAAAGACAGTGCTGACTGAGACGTTTTCTCCATGCACTTTGAAATATTATGAGACTGGAGATCAGCTCGCAGAGACAGTGCTGACTGAGCCAACGTTCTCTCCATGCATTTTGTAAGACTATGAGACTGGAGATCAGATGGCAAAGACAGTGCTGACTGAGACGTTTTCTCCATGCACTTTGAAATATTATGAGACTGGAGATCAGCTCGCAGAGACAGTGCTGACTGAGCCAACGTTCTCTCCATGCATTTTGTAAGACTATGAGACTGGAGATCAGATGGCAAAGACAGTGCTGACTGAGACGTTTTCTCCATGCACTTTGAAATATTATGAGACTGGAGATCAGCTCGAAGAGACAGTGCTGACTGAGCCAACGTTTTCTCCATGCACTTTGTAAGACTATGAGACTGGAGATCAGATCGTAGAGACAGTGCTGACTGAGCCAACGTTCTCTCCATGCACTTTGTAAGACTATGAGACTGGAGATCAGATGGCAAAGACAGTGCTGACTGAGACGTTTTCTCCATGCACTTTGAAATATTATGAGACTGGAGATCAGCTCGCAGAGACAGTGCTGACTGAGCCAACGTTCTCTCCATGCATTTTGTAAGACTATGAGACTGGAGATCAGATGGCAAAGACAGTGCTGACTGAGACGTTTTCTCCATGCACTTTGAAATATTATGAGACTGGAGATCAGCTCGAAGAGACAGTGCTGACTGAGCCAACGTTTTCTCCATGCACTTTGTAAGACTATGAGACTGGAGATCAGATCGTAGAGACAGTGCTGACTGAGCCAATGTTCTCTCCATGCATTTTGTAAGACTATGAGACTGGAGATCAGATGGCAAAGACAGTGCTGACTGAGACGTTTTCTCCATGCACTTTGAAATATTATGAGACTGGAGATCAGCTCGAAGAGACAGTGCTGACTGAGCCAACGTTTTCTGAATGCACTTTGTAAGACTATGAGACTGGAGATCAGATCGTAGAGACAGTGCTGACTGAGCCAACGTTCTCTCCATGCATTTTGTAAGACTATGAGACTGGAGATCAGATGGCAAAGACAGTGCTGACTGAGACGTTTTCTCCATGCACTTTGAAATATTATGAGACCGGAGATCAGCTCGCAGAGACAGTGCTGACTGAGCCAACGTTCTCTTCATGCACTTTGTAAGACTATGAGACTGGAGATCAGATCGTAGAGACAGTGATGACTGAGCCAACGTTCTCTCCATGCATTTTGTAAGACTATGAGACTGGAGATCAGATGGCAAAGACAGTGCTGACTGAGACGTTTTCTCCATGCACTTTGAAATATTATGAGACTGGAGATCAGCTCGAAGAGACAGTGCTGACTGAGCCAACGTTTTCTCCATGCACTTTGAAATATTATGAGACTGGAGATCAGCTCGCAGAGACAGTGCTGACTGAGCCAACGTTCTCTCCATGCATTTTGTAAGACTATGAGACTGGAGATCAGATGGCAAAGACAGTGCTGACTGAGACGTTTTCTCCATGCACTTTGAAATATTATGAGACTGGATATCAGCTAGCAGAGACAGTGCTGACTGAGCCAACGTTTTCTCCATGCACTTTGTAAGACTATGAGACTGGAGATCAGATCGTAGAGACAGTGCTGACTGAGCCAACGTTCTCTCCATGCATTTTGTAAGACTATGAGACTGGAGATCAGATGGCAAAGACAGTGCTGACTGAGACGTTTTCTCCATGCACTTTGAAATATTATGAGACTGGAGATGAGCTCGAAAAGACAGTGCTGACTGAGCCAACGTTCTCTTCATGCACTTTGTAAGACTATGAGACTGGAGATCAGATCGTAGAGACAGTGCCGACTGAGCCAACGTTCTCTCCATGCATTTTGTAAGACTATGAGACTGGAGATCAGATGGCAAAGACAGTGCTGACTGAGACGTTTTCTCCATGCACTTTGAAATATTATGAGACTGGAGATCAGCTCGAAGAGACAGTGCTGACTGAGCCAACGTTTTCTCCATGCACTTTGTAAGACTATGAGACTGGAGATCAGATCGTAGAGACAGTGCTGACTGAGCCAACGTTCTCTCCATGCATTTTGTAAGACTATGAGACTGGAGATCAGATGGCAAAGACAGTGCTGATTGAGACGTTTTCTCCATGCACTTTGAAATATTATGAGACTGGAGATCAGCTCGAAGAGACAGTGCTGACTGAGCCAACGTTTTCTCCATGCACTTTGTAAGACTATGAGACTGGAGATCAGATCGTAGAGACAGTGCTGACTGAGCCAACGTTCTCTCCATGCATTTTGTAAGACTATGAGACTGGAGATCAGATGGCAAAGACAGTGCTGACTGAGATGTTTTCTCCATGCACTTTGAAATATTATGAGACCGGAGATCAGCTCGCAGAGACAGTGCTGACTGAGCCAACGTTCTCTTCATGCACTTTGTAAGACTATGAGACTGGAGATCAGATCGTAGAGACAGTGCTGACTGAGCCAACGTTCTCTCCATGCATTTTGTAAGACTATGAGACTGGAGATCAGATGGCAAAGACAGTGCTGACTGAGATGTTTTCTCCATGCACTTTGAAATATTATGAGACTGGAGATCAGCTCGAAGAGACAGTGCTGACTGAGCCAACGTTTTCTCCATGCATTTTGTAAGACTATGAGACTGGAGATCAGATCGTAGAGACAGTGCTGACTGAGCCAACGTTCTCTCCATGCATTTTGTAAGACTATGAGACTGGAGATCAGATGGCAAAGACAGTGCTGACTGAGACGTTTTCTCCATGCACTTTGAAATATTATGAGACTGGAGATCAGCTCGAAGAGACAGTGCTGACTGAGCCAACGTTTTCTCCATGCACTTTGTAAGACTATGAGACTGGAGATCAGATCGTAGAGACAGTGCTGACTGAGCCAACGTTCTCTCCATGCATTTTGTAAGACTATGAGACTGGAGATCAGATGGCAAAGACAGTGCTGACTGAGACGTTTTCTCCATGCACTTTGAAATATTATGAGACTGGAGATCAGCTCGAAGAGACAGTGCTGACTGAGCCAACGTTTTCTCCATGCACTTTGTAAGACTATGAGACTGGAGATCAGATGGCAAAGACAGTGCTGACTGAGACGTTTTCTCCATGCACTTTGAAATATTATGAGACTGGAGATCAGCTCGCAGAGACAGTGCTGACTGAGCCAACGTTCTCTTCATGCACTTTGTAAGACTATGAGACTGGAGATCAGATGGCAAAGACAGTGCTGACTGAGACGTTTTCTCCATGCATTTTGTAAGACTATGAGACTGGAGATCAGATGGCAAAGACAGTGCTGACTGAGAAGTTTTCTCCATGCACTTTGAAATATTATGAGACTGGAGATCAGCTCGCAGAGACAGTGCTGACTGAGCCAACGTTCTCTTCATGCACTTTGTAAGACTATGAGACTGGAGATCAGATCGTAGAGACAGTGCTGACTGAGCCAACGTTCTCTCCATGCATTTTGTAAGACTATGAGACTGGAGATCAGATGGCAAAGACAGTGCTGACTGAGACGTTTTCTCCATGCATTTTGTAAGACTATGAGGCTGGAGATCAGATGGCAAAGACAGTGCTGACTGAGACGTTTTCTCCATGCACTTTGAAATATTATGAGACTGGAGATCAGCTCGCAGAGACAGTGCTGACTGAGCCAACGTTCTCTCCATGCATTTTGTAAGACTATGAGACTGGAGATCAGATCGTAGAGACAGTGCTGACTGAGCCAACTTTCTCTCCATGCATTTTGTAAGATTATGAGACTGGAGATCAGATGGCAAAGACAATGCTGACTGAGACGTTTTCTCCATGCATTTTGTAAGACTATGAGACTGGAGATCAGATGGCAAAGACAGTGCTGACTGAGACGTTTTCTCCATGCATTTTGTAAGACTATGAGACTGGAGATCAGATGGCAAAGACAGTGCTGACTGAGACGTTTTCTCCATGCACTTTGAAATATTATGAGACTGGAGATCAGCTCCCAGAGACAGTGCTGACTGAGCCAACGTTCTCTCCATGCACTTTGTAAGACTATGAGACTGGAGATCAGATGGCAAAGACAGTGCTGACTGAGACGTTTTCTCCATGCACTTTGAAATATTATGAGACTGGAGATCAGCTCGCAGAGACAGTGCTGACTGAGCCAACGTTCTCCCCATGCACTTTGTAAGCAAGCATTGATTCGTTTGTAAGAGAAGCAAAATTTAATCTCGAAATTTACGTTTTTAACACATGATCGTTGACTTCAACAGGAAAAACTTATATACAGTTTCCTTATGATTCGAAAATAAATTTGTTAGCGAGAAAGAATCGCTTGATCAACAGCATTTCAAAAGCAGATCTTACCAAAATAAACTCGAGCTGCGAGCAACGGCGTAGCTGTGGGGGGATGGGGGGAGGCTTCCCCCCAAAGAAACTCGGAGTTGGAAAAATTCGAAGCGACTTCGTAAAATCTAGGTGAGTTGTGAAAATTTGTAATCATCTTTTTGTAAAATTAAGGGGAGTTGTCAAAATCGAGGCAACTTGGCAAATTTAGGGCAGTTTGGAAAATGGAGAGAAGGCAAAATCTAGAGCAGTTGGCAAAATTCGAAGTCACTTAATAAAATACAGGTGAGTTGGCAAAATCGCCACAACTTGGCAAAATCATGGGGAGTTGGCAAAATTCGTAGTGACTTGGTATAATCTTGGAGAGTTGGCAAAATTCCGAGTGACTTGGCATAATCATTGGGAGTTGGCAAAATTCAGGTGAAATGTAAAAATTGGGATTTTTTTGTGTAAAATTATGGTGAGTTGGCAAAATCTAGAGGCAGTTGGCAAATCTAGAGACGTTGGCAAAATTCGAAATGACTTGACAAAAACGTGGAGAGTTGTGAAAATTCGGATTGACTTGGCAAAATCGTGGAGATTTGGCAAAATTCGGAGTAACTTGGCAAAATCGTGGAGATTTGGCAAAATTCGGAGTGACTTGGCAAAATCGTGGAGACTTGACAAAATCGTGGAGATTTGGCAAAATTCGGAGTGACTTGGCAAAAACGTGGAGATTTGGCAAAATTCGGAGTGACTTGGCAAAATCGTGGAGAGTTGGCAAAATTCAGGTGAGATGTAAAAATTGGTATTTTTTTTCTGTAAAATTATGTCGAGTTAACAAAACCTAGGCGCAGTTGGCAAAATCGTGGAGAGTTAGCGAAATTCAGGTGAGATGTAAAAATTGCAATCTTTTTTCTGTAAAATTATGGCGTGTTTGCAAAATTGAGGCAACTTCGCAATATCTAGGAGAGTTGGTAAATCTTGGGGGAGTTTGTAAAATTCAAAGTGACTTTGCAAAAATCAGGTGAGATGTAAATATCGGGAATTTTTTTTCTGTAAAATTGTGGCGAGTTGGCCAGTCGAGGAAACTTGGCAAAATTCGAATCTACTTCGTAAAATACGAGCGAATTGTGAAAATTGGGATTGTTTTAGTGAAATTAAGGAGAGTTGACAAAATCGAGAAAACTTGTCAAAATTTTGGGGAGTTTGAAGAATTTGAAGTGGCTTGGCAAATTCAGGAGAGAAATAAAAATTTGGATTGCTTTGCGAAATTAAGGAGAGAAATAAAAATTTGGATTGCTTTGCGAAATTAAGTAGAGGTGGTAAAATCGAGGCAACTTGGCAAAATCTAGGGAAGTTGGCAAAACTGGAATCCACTTGGTAATGTACAGGTGTGTTGTAAAAATTGGTATTGATTTTGTCAAATTAAGGAGAGTTGGAAAAACCGAAAACTCTTAGCAAAATCTAAGGGAGTTGGGAAAATTCGAAACCACTTGGAAAATTACAGGGAAGTTGTGAAAATTGTGTGTTTCTTGTGCAATTAAGGAGAGTTGATAGAATTCGAAATGATTTGGCAAATTCAGGGAAGATGTAAAAATTGCGATTTTTTTCTGTAAAATTACGGAGAGTTGGCGAAATCTAGGGTAGTTGGAAAAATTCAAATCCACTTGGTAAAATATAGGCGAGTTGTGATAATTGGGATTGGTTTTGTGAAATTAAGGTGAGTTGACAAAATCGAGAAAACTTGGTAAGATCTTGGGGAGTCTGAAAATTTTGAAGTGAGTTGGGTTGTTTTACCTCTGAGCGGCACTTTTTTGCACACCATTGGCTAAATGGCCAGGTCACATGGACCCCGAAGGAATTTTGAAGTGACGTGGGAAATTTAGGAGAGAGGTAAAAATTGGGATTGGTTTTGTGAAATTAAAGAAAGTTGACCAAATGAAGAGGAGTTGGGGAAAATTCACACTGACTTGCTACAATTCAGACGTGACGGAATTATTGGGATTATTTCTGTGAAATTATGGCAAGTTGGTAAAATTGGAAGTCAAATGGCAAAATTCAGGAGAGTTGTGAAAATTGCCTCAACCCCAACCCCCACGGAGCGAAAATCTAAGTACGAAACAGACAGAGACATTATTTTTCTCAGTTGGCAAAATTTGATTTTCGAGTTGGAAATTTTTCGATTTCTCTCCCCTCCTCAACCCCCCTTTTTCTCCCTGCTTCGCTACGTCCCTGACTGCGAGAAAATACTTTTTTCTGAAAATAATATCATTTGATTGCAAAAGGAATACATTTTGTTTCTAGTCTTAAATATCAACAAAATAATATATGAATTTATGAAAATGTTGAGTATGTAGGAGTAGTAGGGTTGTGGGTTGTTTTACCTCTGAGCGGCACTTTTTTGCACACCATGGGCTAAATGGCCAGGTCACGAGGACCCCGAAGGCTCAGAGAAGGTTGGGGGAGGGGACCCACTGGAACAGCTGTTGGGAGACAGATGGTAGCCTCCCGTCAAGGGCATCCAGCGTGTTCTTTAACGTGCACAGGGTATGGCTCTCCCGCACACGGGGTCACGGCTTAACGTCCCATTCGACGGACGGTGGCCTTTCCAAGCCCATCGGTGTCCCCTACTGACCGTGGGCAGGGCGGGGAATTTTGCGGAGATAAATCTCAACCCTTGACCCAGCTGGGATAGGAGTAGTATGTAGAGTACTAAAGTTACTAACGCGATAGTACAGTAGTTATGTTCAAAATCACTAGTCTAATGCAGGGATAAAATCCTTTACTTCAAAATCACTTTTTTTAAAGGGAAGAAGGTACACCCCTTTCCAAAGACAGAGATAGCTCTAGAAGATCTAGTAAGCTTTTTTCTGGTTTCTCATATAACGTATAAACACACAAGGACATGACAACTGGCTTAGTTGTCAGTTATTTGTCAGGTTCATTTATATTATATATATTTTTTTTATTTCAAAGATGATGTTTTGAAATCTATTATTTTTATTGAAGTTTGAAAATTATTCAGTATAAATATCGACATTTGTTAAATTTTACAAAATGGAAATTCAAACTATGGTATTTAATTAATATTATCAAATATACGAAAAAAAGGATGAAAACATATGAAGCCAGCATATAAACACAAAATATCTTCATTAAAAAGGAAATAGCCTTAGGCTCTGATTCTTTTCAGTCTATACCTCTTTGCATTTTAACTTCAACGCCACAGGCACACTTCAGATTGAGGAGATAAGGACTTGCAAAAAGTGCTTCATGATCTCTGATTAATTTTCAAAAAAAAAATGCATAAATAAATCAAGCTATCGAAAAAAACGATACCTTGACCAACAAAATGTGGAATAGACGGCTGTTTTATATCAGAGATCAGAGATCATAACTGGATTTTCGAAGTATCGAACAAAATTATTATCTATAACCTTCTTCATCGTCAATAGGCAGTGTTCTGCATCACATATCTCATAGTGTTAAGGTACACCTAGATAAGCTGGAAAAGTCCAGAACCCGTAGGTTGCATAACATAGCTCATAATAATATCGAGCATGGACGCTTGTGTCTTTGCTCACAAGTGTTGTCGTAGTTCATCAGATTAGCTACTAATTGGTTAGGATGATCTGTTATATTTTCATAAACTTGATAGAATATTCTTTGATCAAGTCCTTGATACTGGAAATACCTAAACCTCTCTGTATGATTTCATTTCGTACATACCAAGGTGCAGCAACTGCTGTTCTGAGAAACTTGTTTTGTAGCACTTAAAGTTTTCTGAGTTGACACTCATTAGCATAACCCCAAGTAGGTGAAGCATACATGAAAATAGGACGGATGATTGTTCTATACAATAGCAGCTTATTTTCAAGAGAATGTTCAGAACCTCTCCTCAAAAGTGAATTAAGTTTGAACCTTACTCCTTGAGCTTTATTAGCAACATTTGTAACGTAGTCTCTCCAATTGAGTTTGTGATGTATATTGACTCCAAGGTATTGGACATTTTCTCTCCATTCTATCACATTGTTAAACAATTTGACAGTGGGAATGTATACCAATCTTTTGTGCGTGAAAAGAAGTGCTGCACTTTTGCTGGTGTTAATTTTGACTCGCCAGTTAATGCACCAATTTTGAATCATTTTAGCTGTGCTTGAAGTCTTTCAATTGCTATTCCGTAGTGTAAAGATGACGCCATGATATCTATATCATCTGCATACAAAGCTAACTGAACTCTGTCCAACTTAGGAATGTCACTAACATAGATGTTAAAAAGAATCGGACCAAGCACAGAACCTTGAGGAACTCCTGCAGAAAGTAGTCTGGTGGTTGAGACACAGTTTCTATTTTTCACTCTAAATGATCTATGAGAGAGGTAATCATATATGATATGAATAATCGAATCAGGAAAGCCAAATTCAATTAATTTAAAAATGAGTCCGTATATCCATACTTTATCGAAAGCCTTGGCAATATCAAGAAAAGCTGTTGCTGTAGATCCTTTCTTATTAAAAGCTTTAGAAATATGTTCAACAACTCGTAAAACTTGATGAACAGTCGAGTGTTGTTTTTAGAATCCAAATTGCTCAGGTTGGATAATCTTTTTGTCAGTAAGGAATTTTTCTATTCTGTTCAGTATGACACGTTCATAGAGTTGACCTAAGCATGAAAGAAGACTGATTGGCCGATAATTTTGAGGAAAAGTTCTATCTTACCCAGCTTTAGGTATAACGGAGACTTCCACTGATTTGGGAAGATATTTGATCTTAGTAATCTATTGAATATGTTAATTATTCTTATTTTCGCTTTTTTTGGTAAATTTTTGATAATAGCGTTAGAAATGTTGTCAGGGTTGGGTTGTTTTACCTCTGAGCGGCACTTTTTTTGCACACCCTGGGCTAAATGGCCAGGTTACATGGACCCCGAAGGCTCAGAGAAGGTTGGGGGAGGAGACCCACTGGATAGCTGTTGGGAGACAGATGGTAGCCTCCCGTCAAGGCCATCCAGCGTGTTCTTTAACGTGCACAGGGTATGGCTCTCCCGAACACGGAATGTTGTCAGGTCCTACTGCTTTCTTGCCATTTCAATTTTTTATTTCTTTGTCCACCTCCTCTAGAGTGATAAAAGTCAAATGAGTTGCAGGTGTCTGTTGAATTCATCTATTAACTTTCTGCTTAACAGCTGAGATAATATCTTCATCCGAAGGATCAATGTTCGCTGGGAATTGCTGCTGAAGAGCGTCAGCAAAAGCTTCAGCTTTATCTTCATCATCCATGAACAGGGGGAATATTTGCGCTATCACCCTTGAGTGCTTTAACCATACGCCAGATTGATTGGTCCTGAACTTGAAGAGAAGTTAAATTTTAAATATAATTTTTAATATATTTATTTCTGCTTTTTCTACTGGTAAGTTTTATAATTAATCTTTATACTAATTTATATTTATAAACATATATTATTTAGAAAAAACATTATTCTTATGTATTAACATTATGATAACGCTCATATATACGAAATGAGTTTTTCTCAATAATGTATATTTGTAAACATAAATTAGCATAAAGATTCATTTTAAAACTTACCAAGAGAAATACAGAAATAAATATATAAGAAATGTCTGTATTTATGTGTGCCAATTAGGCTGCTACTTTTCCCTTACTTCCACTATCTTGTTTATCCTGTTTTATATCTACTAATGTTGACGTCATAACTCAGTTGGGTTGTTTAGCAAAATTCCCCGCCCTGCCCACGGTCAGTAGGGGACACCGATGGGTTTGATAAGGCAGCCGTCCGTCGGATGGGACGTTAAGCCGTGGCCCCGTGTGCGGGAGAGCCATACCCTGTGCACGTTAAAGAACACGCTGGATGGCCTTGACGGGAGGCTACCATCTGTCTCCCAACAGCTGTTCCAGTGGGTCCCCTCCCCCAACCTTCTCTGAGCCTTCGGGGTCCTCGTGACCTGGCCATTTAGCCCATGGTGTGCAAAAAAGTGCCGCTCAGAGGTAAAACAACCCAAATGGGTTGTTTTACCTCTGAGTAGGCAGGGCGGAGAATTTTGCGAAGATAAATCTCAACGCTGACCAGCTGGGACTCGAACCTGAGAACTACAGATTACGAGTCTGGCGCGCTACCGACTGAGCTACCCCCGCCCCCATAACTCAGTGAAATGGCATTCTGTTCTAGGTGGTATTGTTTAAGTACACACCAAATCATCTGGGCTTGCCGAATATCAAAATTTAGAAGGAGCCAAACCCGATAAGAATGTTTAGTGAGACTGACTTGCCTGCATATTTATACAAAGAAGATAATCAAATAATATTATACAAGGATTTGTATGACTTACGATATTATAGAAATATATTGCATATAGATATCTCAATGACATATTCCCCCAATTATTGATTAAATGACCTGACACTTTCTTGCTCACAAAAGTTTGAGGAACCCTAGAGAGATGCATTTCGAATCTCGTGAATTAAACAAAACAGGGTCTAATTATCTGAAATTACGATATAAGATATTAAAAGAACCGAATCAACTCAGGGTCACCTTGAGTTCACCCGTGACCTTAAAGTCACCTGAGTCACGGGTTAGGACAGCCATTAAGCAAAAGGAGGAAAATGAAATATACATAAAGTTTTAAGTGATTGGATTTGTCTAATTGCGTGTATAGTTATAATTGTGTCTATCTGCGTGTATAGTTATCCAATGTCGTAGGATTTTGGAATATTGGAAAACTCAATGACATTTCTAGTTATCAGAAGGTATGATGAAGTTATGTAGATGGAATTATCAGAGAGTGTAGAGTTTTGTAGTCTCCAGTTACTTAAAGATATTGAGTAACTAGATTTCGAATTACAGGAGTGTATATAGCTGTAGAGTTCCCAGTCAGTGAAGGTGTAGACTTAAGAAAGTTCGAGTTATCAGAAGGTACTATAGAATTATGATATTCAAATTATCAGAAGGTGTAGAATTTGAATTAGAGTTATCAGAAGATATAGAATTATGAAGCTCGAGTTATCAGAAGGGATAGAATTATGAAGTTCGAGTTATCAGAAGGGATAAAATTGTGAAATTCGAGTTATAAGAAGGTATAGAATTATGAAGTTCGAGTTATCAGAAGGTACAGAATTATGACGTTCGAGTTATCAAAATGTACATAATTATTATCTTCGAGTTATCAGAAGGGATAGAATTATGAAGTTCGAGTTATCAGAAGGTGTAAAATTATGAAGTTCGAGTTATGCGAAGATAAAGAATTATGATGCTCGAGTTATCGGAAGGTATAGAATTATGATATTCCAGTTACCAGTAGGATACAGTTATGGTAGATGGAGTTACCCTCTATAAACTAAAGTAACTTATGCATCCTAATATTTGCATATAAATAGACATGTTCATGAGCTGAATCCTTTGTAAACCAGGAAGCAGATTGCAATTTGTATCATCCATGAAACACACCAGTGCAAGTTTTATTAAAGTTTATTTACGACCATATATTTCGAAAAGAAGGCGATGCTGACGACAGCGCGCGAGAAAATGCGCAGCTCGCAGGAGGAAAGAGTGCAGTTGGGTATCGTTATTCGTTGCCATAGCGACGATGCAAGCGCAGTCCGTTGTGTCTCAGCCGCCGCCTCCTCCTCTGTACAAGAGAAGTCTCAGTACCCGTCAGTTCGTCAGGGGTGCACCTTCCGGCTCGGAGGCCACTGCACGTTACCCGCGTGTACGGTGAGTCATTAGCAGCGACTGATGTGGACTCCGCGGTGCGACCACGCATGGCTGACCGCATCTTCTTCGAGATGTCCGACTCCTAGAGTTGGTGATTGCACTGGCTATCTATGGTCCAACAGGTTGCCTGCCAACCGTTAGTTTTTGCTCTTGTTCTCTACTTATTATGTCAGCCGGCGATCCATACTAGTGCTGGCTTTGAGGCGTGTGTCTAGAGGTATAATGGATTTTTTTTTTCTAGCATAATAGACTAAGTGTATTGGCTGTAATCTCCTGTAAAATCAATTTCTTGTTCACTTTCTTCCGCGCCTCACATTAAAGAGCGCAAATTTCAGATGATGATACACTGGAGAAATTCCGGAGAGAAAAATGGTGTAATAACTGTATACAGATAACGACTGATAACGTGGTTGTCTCTTGAACGTGAGAAATAACAATTCACAGTTTTCGATGGCCAATTATGATTTTACTCAGGTTAACATCTCAGAACTAGAGGAGAAAAGAAGTGTGAACTTCCGGTAGATTATGGGAAGCAAAAACAATTAGAGTATGAAAGCGAAAGTTTCTGTTCATAAATCTTTCTCGGCAATATGATCATAATTTTAGAAAAGGAAATGGCTACTATTTTATGAACTATCTACTGTTAAGAAAAATAAACTTCAGATGCGTCTTTAAATGAACAGTTTGCTTAAGAAACATTTTAAGCTTTGTGACGTCGTTTCCGGTAAGGCATTTACTTCTTTTCTAGAATAAAACTAGATGTAGGTGGGATTTGATATACATCCTCACAATTTCAATATTTTGAAAATCTAAAGTTATGCTTCACACAATATAAGAAACAAATAGTTTCACAAGCCATAGTTAGCTTTGTCATACTTGAAACAATTGTCTTGCACGTTTAATGAAAATAATGAGTATAAAGAGCAGCCAAGAAGCTCGTTTTCGAAAATAGACATCCTTCATATATGTTTCTGAATTAGTGGCATTGACACAGAACAAAATGGCCGCCGTCACAGTGTTACCACCATTCTTCACTGGACTTGACTGCGACCATCTGCTGCACGTCAACACAAGCAGTGGACCTTCTTACCTATCAAGCGATATGGACTGTAATTCCACTTTATGGACTGGACCAACGAGCAATATGACCACATCTAATGAGACGCACTCTTCAGGCCCTTTCTATGCTGATCCTTCTTATTACTCCATGAACTACCGCATCATCGGTACTGTCTTTCAGGGAATTGTATTTGTGGTCGGAGTGCTGGGAAACATCATGGTAGTCATTGTGGTCATGCAAACCCGAAGTATGCACACGCCAACCAACTGCTACCTGGTCAGTTTATCTATAGCTGATTTCATGGTGCTCATCGCTTCTGTACCGAATGAAATAATCGCCTATTACCTCCTCGGTGATGAGTGGATATGGGGGAGGGCTGGATGCGCCATATTCATCTTCTTGCAATATTTGGGTATCAATGCATCATCGTTATCCATAACGGCCTTCACGGTGGAGAGGTACATAGCCATCTGCCATCCGATGAAGGCCCAGTTGGTGTGTACCGTCAACAGAGCCAAAAAGATTATCGTTGGAGTGTGGATCTTTGCCTGCATTTATTGCAGTCCTTGGCCTTTCCTCACTATGATTCAACCGATCTACTACAAAGGCCATACAAATAAAGAGACTTGTACTTTTGCTCTATCGAGGAAGCACTACCTGGGCTACTTCTTCGCAGATTTGGTGATCTTCTATATCTTGCCTCTGCTGATCTCCTGTGTGCTCTACTGTCTTATCGCCAGGATTCTCTTCACCAATGAGATTCCAAAGACTCCTGGCAAGAGCAATGGCACTTTAAGTACCTCGGATTCGAAGAAGTCGAGCAGCAGCACTAACGCACGGGTACAGGTAAGTTTTTTCTTTGCTTTTTCTCATCATTATTGTTATCTCATTTAAAATGGTTGATATATGCTTAAAGCGACAATCGGGAAGTGGGGAGGTAGGGCTCAGTCGGTAGCGCCTTAGGCTCGTAATCTGCAGTTCCGAGGTTCGAATCCCACCAGCTTTGAGATTTATCTCCGCTGACTCCCACCCTGCCCTCGGTCAGAAAGGGGACACCGATGGGCTTGGAACGGCAGCCGTCCGTAGGATGGGATGTTAAGCCGTGGTTCCGCGTGTAAGAGAGGCATACCCTTGAACTTTAAATATCATGCTGGAAGACTTGAACCGTGGGCTACCATCTGTCTCCTTACAGCTGTGAAGTGAGTTCACTTCCCTGAACCTTCTCTGAGCCCTTGCAGTCCTTGTACTTAGGCATCGTGCCCATTGTGTGCAAAAAGTCATCTCGGGGGTTAAACAACTCAAAAACTAAAAGGATGTTTAGTGTTCAGTTAAGTATTAAACGATTATCTGAAAACAAGAAGTTATTAAGTCGTTTGTTGGATTATAAAACACAGGATCTCCTAGTTATGAATGTTGAATTGTTTTATCTTCGAGAGGTACTTTTGCGCCTATAAGGCACTAATCGGGCAGGTTGTAAGAACCCTAAAGGCTCAGGATGCTGGTAGGAGATAAAAAAAACAAACTTCTCGTCCAGAGTGTTCTTTAACCATGCACTGGGTTTCAGCTAACCACGGACACACATCCCATCCGATAGGCATTAGCTTGTTCCAAGCCCATTAGAGTTTCCTTTCTCACCGAGAGCAGAATAAGGGTTAGTGAAAAAAATCCGAACACAGGCAAAATATACATCTGAGCATGTGTGAAAAAAAATGTGCACCTGAGTATGTGGGGAGAAAATGTTCACCTGAACATGTGTGGAGAAAATGTTCACCTGAGCGTCTGTGGAGAAAATGTGTACCTGTGCATATGTGTACAAAATGTTCACCCGACAATGTGTGAACAAAATGTGCACCTGAGCATGTGTGGAGAAAATGGTCACCTGAACATGTGTGGAGAAAATGTGCATCTGTGCATATATGGACAAAATATTCATCCGAGAATGTGTGAACAAAATGTGCACCTGAGTATGTGTGGAGAAAATGTGAATCTGTACATGTTTGAACAAAATGTGCACCTGAGCACATTTTTTTTTTCTGAATAAACTCATTTTAAAACGTTTTGAGTAATTGTGATAAAGAGAGTGTGCCCAGAGAAATCAGAGAAGAGTTCTTCAGCGAGATAAAAATCATTAAACGATCGTCAGGTTGGGTTGGGTTGTTTTACCTCTGAGCGGCACTTTTTTGCACACCATGGGCTAAATGGCCAGGTCACATGGACCCCGAAGGCTCAGAGAAGGTTGGGGGAGGGAACCCACTGGAACAGCTGTTGGGAGACAGATGGTAGCCTCCCGTCAAGGCCATCCAGCGTGTTCTTTAACGTGTACAGGGTATGACTCTCCCGCACACGGGGCCACGGCTTAACGTCCCATCCGACGGACGGCGGCCTTTCCAAGCCCATCGGTGTCCCCTACTGACCGTGGGCAGGGCGGGGAATTTTGCGGAGATAAATCTCAACGCTGACCCAGCTGGGACTCGAACCTGGTAACTACAGATTACGAGCCTGGCGCGCTACCGACTGAGCCACCCCCGCCCCACGATCGTCATTTAAAGCACCTCCCAGGAGCCACACCTCGAGGGGTAATAAAATAAGAATACTTCCTTCCTCACAAATCGTAAAAGAATATTGCAGCTTCTTTAATGTGAACCCAGTAATAAAGTAAGTTATTATGCGATCAAAACAATACATGAAAACATTTTATGAAATAATATTACAGGTGTCGTCACATCATTTAGATATGAATAACTAAATAAATAAATACCCTTTCAAGCAGCTGCTTGCCACAGAGGTCTGACAGGAGCTTGTCATTTTTTATATGCCATAGTAGAAGGTCTGTGAGGATGGCAGGACCTCAGCAAAAAAACAACACAAACGTCCATTCTTTATCCGGGGCTCGAACCCAGGTCCCTTAGATCAGTAGTCAAGCGCACTAACCACCCAGCTACGGGACAATAAGTGCAAAATTATCATATTATGCCAACGGAAAGCCAAATCATAGATTCAATAGGTTAAAGAACAATCTTGAAGTTGAAACTTTTATGACAACGAAAACTGAAAGAAAATTAAAGACCTAAATTGATCCTGGAATATTTAAGAGAAAACCTTGCAAGTCAGAAGAAGATATAACAAATTCTAACCAAACCGTGAGTAACAAGTAGTATTATATCAAATCGTTAAGTGAAAGAATTGTAGATTTCGAAGTTATTGTAAAAACTCTTTCAAATTTCGTCAATTGCGAAGAACATTTATAAGGAGGAATTGGGTTGGGTTGTTTTACCTCTGAGCGGCACTTTTTTGCACACCATGGGCTAATGGCCAGGTCACATGGACCCCGAAGGCTCAGAGAATGTTGGGGGAGGGAACCCACTGGAACAGCTGTTGGGAGACAGATGGTAGCCTCCCGTCATGGCCATCCAGTGTGTTCTTTAACGTGCACAGGGCGTGGCTCTCCCGCACACAGGGCCACGGATTAACGCCCCATCAGACGGACGGCGGCCTTTCCAAGCCCATCGGTGTCCCCTACTGACCGTGGGCAGGACGGGGAATTTTGCGGAGATAAATCTCAACGCTGACCCAGCTGGGACTCGAACCTGGGAACTATAGATTAGGTATAAGGAGGAGTAACACTGCTGTTAAATAATCCAGCTATCATAATTCTTAAATTCTGAACGAATAATACGGAAAGTCAAGATTTAGATAAGACTTGATTTAGAACTTTATTTTCCTTCATTGTCATCACTATAAAATGTTTTTTTTTTATAGTTCTCAAGATATTGAATTTCTAACATGGTTTTTCTTTGGCATAAAATGACAACGCTTCAATTTTCTTTATTTTTTTTTTCAAAAACAAAGGTTGGCGGTTGACAAATATTTCAAGAAAAAAATCTAATGCAAAAATGTACGATGTAGAATAAAAATTAGCCTAAAAATGAGCTAGTCGTTGATAATTTAAGTAGTTAGAACACCTGGCATTTATCTGTGAGATGTGGATTCGAGTCTCACTAACAGCAAATTCATTTTTTCAGCAAAACCTTTAAATTTTGTTGTCTAAGCATTGTATTTGTTATTAAATTGGGGCATATAATCTAGTGTAGAATCAGGGGCGGGGGTGGCTCAGTCGGTAGTGCGCCAGGCTCGTAATCTGTAGTTCCCAGGTTCGAGTCCCAGCTGGGTCAGCGTTGAGATTTATCTCCGCAAAATTCCCCGCCCTGCCCACGGTCAGTAGAGGACACCGATGGGCTTGGAAAGGCCGCCGTCCGTCGGATGGGACGTTAAGCCGTGGCCCCGTGTGCGGGAGAGCCATACCCTGTGCACGTTAAAGAACACGCTGGATGGCCTTGACGGGAGGCTACCATCTGTCTCCCAACAGCTATTCCAGTGGGTCCCCTCCCCCAACCTTCTCTGAGCCTTCGGGGTCCATGTGACCTGGATATTTAGCCCATTGTGTGCAAAAAAGTGCCGCTCAGAGGTAAAACAACCAACAACCAACCAACTAGTGTAGAATCTGACTGAGACTATTATTTCTGCTTTTTTAAGCTCATTCAAAACATTTAGAACAGTTGTGATTAAATTTATGAATGCTTAAACTTCACACTACGAAACGAATATCTTTTTTTTTTGTAATACAAATTCATATTTTCTAACTTTTCACATTTTACTAAAATCATTCCTTCAAACTGATCATGGGTTATAGAAAAATACCTTTCGTGAAAACAAATTAAGCATTTTTTTTAAGTGCTTAATATATTGCAAAAAAAATCTGTGATTCCAACAATGGAGAAGGTATTTTATAAGCATCTTGAAATCCAAAAAAAACAGACTCGGATAATTTAACTCTGAGTATGGTTTTTTTTTAGCACACCTTTTTTTTCCTTTTGCACACCTTTTTTTTTCCTTTTGCACAACTTGGGGCCAAAGGACACCAAAGTTTTAGTGCTGGATAGGCGATCAGTTAAACTGTTATGAGATGGATAAAACCTTCCCGTCAAGCCATCTAGCATGTTACTTAGTATGCATGGGAAATAGAATTTCCTGTACACGTGGCCACGCTTCTCGCTCACTGCTTCCATAACATCCCACCTTCCTAATTGGGGGAGAGAAGTTGTCTCAGTCGGTAGTGCGCAGGCTATTAATCTTCAGTTTTCAGGTTCGAGTGCCACTGTGCCAGCGCTGAAGTTTATCTCCGCTAAACCCCACTCTGTCCTCAGTCAGAAATGGGGACACCGATGATGTTGGGTTGTTTTACCTCTGAGCGGCACTCTTTTGCACACCATGGGCTAAATGGCCAGGTCACATGGACCCCGAAGGCTCAGAGAAGGTTGGGGGAGGGGACCCACTGGAACAGCTGTTGGGAGACAGATGGTAGCCTCCCGTCAAGGCCATCCAGCGTGTTCTTTAACGTGCACAGGGTATGGCTCTCCCGCACACGGGGCCACGGCTTAACGTCCCATCCGACGGACGGCGGCCTTTCCAAGCCCATCGGTGTCCCCTACTGACCGTGGGCAGGGCGGGGAATTTTGCGGAGATAAATCTCAACGCTGACATAGCTGGGACTCGAACCTGGGAACTACAGATTACGAGCCTGGCGTGCTACCGACTGAGCCACCCCCGCCCCCGATGATGTTGGAAATGCCGCCATTCGCCGTGGTTCGTACAGTAGAATTATACCATGTACACATTAAAGAACACGCTGGATGGTCAAGACGAGAGGCTACCATCTGTTTCCTAAAATCTGACAAGTAAAGAAATTCTAGCTCGCAGATACTCACTCTTTCCTCAAACTTCTCTGAGCCCTTGGGGTCTTGTGACCTAGCCATTTAGTCCTTTGTGTGCAAAAAAAGGACTTCTGAAAGGTAAAACAACCCTTTTATGTAGAATCAGAATTTCCGCATTAAAAGTTTACACTATGTTCTTAAAGAACCAACATCAGTGAAAATGTATTAAAATCTGTTTTATTGATGAGATCAAATAAGCATTTTTATAAAGTGTTTATTTTCTTATAACGCGTATCTTATGTTTTAATATATGCAATTTGTGTATCGGAACATTATTTGCATATTACAACACGCTAATATGTAGATCCATATTCGTTTACGTAGTGTCTACATCAAAAATATAATGAATGTCATTTGAAGTTGCAGATAGGTCTTTTCAATCTGATTACAAAAACTGTTTTTTTTATTCTGTTTACAAAAATGAAAATGAAATATATTTTGGAAAGGAAAGAAAATATTTCGCTTCCGTTCTGAATGAACACGAGGCGACAATATTTTCTGCTTTTAGTCCCCTGATTTCAAGAATTTGTTTCGCCAAGTACTCCACGTGCTAAATTTCCTTTTTTGAGAATTATTTATAATTTATTATTATTGTCCTTATTATACCCGCGAAGCGCTTTTAAAAGCAAATATTGACGAATAAAATCCCAATTCGTGCAATAGGTTACCTATAAGCTCCTACTTCGCATCATAGTTTCGTCAATCCGCATAAGTGATGAAAGTGTAACCTTTTACGGATTAGTTTCGCCAATTGTTATCAGTGATGCAAATATAAACTTCTTCAGATCAGTTTCGTCAATTGGCATAAATGATTGAAGTATAATTTTCTTCGGATTAGTTTCGCCAATTAGCATAAGTGAATCAAGAATAATCTTCGTATCATCTTTTTGCCAATTGACATAAGTAATGCAAGAATAATCTTCTTTACATCATCGTTTCGTCAATTTCCATAAGTGATGCAAATATAATCTTCGCATCATCGCTTCGCCAATTTGCATAAGTACACGTAAGTGTAATCTTCTTCGCATCAGTTTCGCCAATTGGCATAAGTGATGCAAGAATTAACTCTTAGCATCACCGCTTCCCCAATTTGCATAAGTACACGCAAATATAATCTTCTTCGCATCGGTTTCGCCAATTTGTATAAGTAATGCAAGTATAATCTTCTTCGCATCAGTTTCACTAATTGGCATAAGTGATGTAAGAATTAACTCTTAGCATCATCGCTTCGTCAATTTGCATAAGTACACGTAAGTATAATCTTCTTCGCATCAGTTTCGCCAATTGGCATAAGTGATGCCAGTATAATCTTCTTCACATCATCGTTTCGCCAATTTGTATAAGTGATGCAAGTATAATCTCATCTGTTTCACTAATTGGCATAAGTAATGCAAGAATTAACTCTTAGCATCATCGCTTCGCAAAATTTGCATAAGTACACGCAAGTATAATCTTCTTCGCATCAGTTTCGCCAATTGGCATAAGTGATGCCAGTATAATCTTCTTCACATCATCGTTTCGCCGATTTGTATAAGTGATGCAAGTATAATCTCATCTGTTTCACTAATTGGCATAAGTAATGCAAGAATTAACTCTTAGCATCATCGCTTCGCAAAATTTGCATAAGTACACGCAAGTATAATCTTCTTCGCATCAGTTTCGCCAATAGGCATAAGTGATGCGAGTATAATCTTCTTCGCATCATCGTTTCGCCAATTTGTATAAGTGATGCAAGTATAACCTTCGCATTAGTTTCACCAATTGGCATAGGTGATGCATGCAAATTCATAAGTGCTTGAATCCAAATCCTGTCTATTAAAATTCCCCTAGCTGCTATTTGTTTTTAAAATATTTAGTCATTAAATTCATAATATTTCAATAAATTTATAACAAATGTATTATTTTAAACAATTTTAAGCTAAATAGTTCAGAGTTAAGTTGAAAATATTACAATGATATAATAGAGTAAAAATTTAAACCAACTACAAACTTTACACACATTTCAATTCGCTCCTTCTTTTAGCCAGCTATCCGGGCCCGGTCTAATCTAAACAGCACTGCTTATATTCCCTAGAAATAATTTTGTATCCTCAGGGCTTAAATATCCCTATTGAAAACCTCTACATACCACATCGCGTCATTAATAACTCAGAGATTTTACGCATACATTTAAATATAACCTGCTGTAACCACAAAATCAGACTTGCAAATGCAATATCAAAATCCGAAGAAAACGCAAACAGAACACGACATTTTTCAGTTTCCCTCTCTAATCCCTTCCCGTGAATTCCAAATACCTTCTGCTGGTCGATGTCCACACTCTGGGTCGTTGATTGCGACGAATTTTCCTATGTTTGCCTTTACTCGCCCCCTCCCACACACACACACACTTCTTTCTATTTCGGAGAAGAGAAGGCCTTCTCTTCATCTTCTTTCTCGTGTCCGCAGCGAGTCAGAAAAGTGTCCGATGTTATCAAGAGCAATGGTGAGAATGGAAATTCATTTTCCTCACTCACTCGTCGCCAGAATGAATTGACGCCTTCCGATACGAAGACCACTGAAATCGAAATATCGAACCTCGGCCAGCGACGCCGGTTCAGCTGCAAGTTGTTTTCACGGCGACGCTCTTTCGAATCGCAAATAAGAAAGGTCGATATGACGATTTAATAATAAAGCCTGTTACAAACTTACTTATCAGATCAAATATTTATGGTTTATAATTCGTGGCAGAGTAGTTAACGTGCTTGGCTATATAGATACCTGGGTTCGAATCTCTTAGAACGAATGAATCCATGTATCCGGATTGCATGATGCATTTTGAAAAAAAATAGCTCAAAAGTTAATTTTGTATGTAATTTTTTGCTTTATAAGTACGATTACCTAAAATTTCATTAGTTAAATGTTTTTGTTTGTTTTAATACTTTCTTTAATTCACAGTAAATATTTTTATGTGCGTAATTATTAAATATTAATTATTTATTATTTGAATTATTTATTTATTTGAAATCGATTATCATCATTTTGGCTTACCTGAAATACCTACATCTCCAATTAATCCGCATAATCGAGATTTTACTATTTTTTATAGTTTAGGTGAGGTCCACTTATTTAGGGGCGGGGGTGGCTCAGTCGGTAGCGCGCCAGGCTCGTAATCTGTAGTTCCCAGGTTCGAGTCCCAGCTGGGTCAGCATTGAGATTTATCTCCGCAAAATTCCCCGCCCTGCACACGGTCAGTAGGGGACACCGATGGCCTTGGAAAGGCCGCCGTCCGTCGGATGGGACGTTAAGCCGTGGCCCGTGTGCGGGAGAGCCATACCCTGTGCACGTTAAAGAACACGCTGGATGACCTTGACGGGAGGCTACCATCTGTCTCCCAACAGCTGTTCCAGTGTGTCCCCTCCCCCAACCTTCTCTGAGCCTTCGGGGTCCATGTGACCTGGCCATTTAGCCCATGGTGTGCAAAAAAGTGCCGCTCAGTGGTAAAACAACCCAACCCAAATCCACTTATTTAGCTCACTTTCTTTTATATATATGTTATACTCTGAGTGCTCACAGAATTATGACCACATCCCTCCACGTTACATCAGTGGAAGCTAACTTCGAAGTTCTAGCTTCGAACTTAGCGAACTTCGCTTTTCATAAGAAAATGTACAACAACAACAACATACATAAATTCTCTTGCAGCCATGGGCTACGGAGATCCAACCAGACTATTTAATTTTCCCCTCCAGACGTGTCTGCTCTGAGCTACTGCTACTGCGTTTGGCCACTATAGGCCAATTCTAGCAAGGTCCTGTTTGGCATTGTCTGCCCATCGTATCCTACATCTCCCACTTTTTCTGATACTCTTACGTACACTGTTCATAATCCTCTTTGTCAATCTGCCACTATGCATGCGGGCAACATGGCCAAACCAACGCAGTCTCTCTCTGCACAATATGCTGCTCAAAGGAGGTTGATGACTCCTTCTTCTAACCTCCTCATTACTTACAAAGTCAAACCACTTAAATGCCCAAGATCATACATAAGCATCTAGATTCAGTGTCATCAGGTTTCTTGTTATACTGCTTACAAAGGATCCATGTTTCGCTACCATAACTGACCTTAGAAGGAACCAAACTATTATACAGCCTAATTTTAGTCTTTAGGTGTACACGCCTATTTTTCCATACTCTCCATAGATTCTTATAAGTCCCAGCAGCAATCCCTATTCATCTGTTAATCTCATGCCGCACATCACCAGTATCTGTTACATAGCTCCCAAAATAATTAAACTGAAACACTTGCTCAAGAGTGCAGACATTCAAAGCAACTGAAGCATTATCTGCCTGACCAATTTTCATCACTTTAGTTTTTTCTCTGTTTATCACCAAACCTACTCTATTACCATTCTCATGAACAACCCTATTGAAAGAATTCATCTCATCAACATCATTAGCCAACAGGGCCAAATCATCTGGATAATCTAAATCCAAACTTTTGAAATCTCTCGCCCATTTAAAGCCAAAATCTTTCCCATGCAAAGAATTTCGCATAATATAATCAATAAGCAAACAAAACAGGAAAGGAAACAAAATGCACCTTTGTCTAACTCCACTAGCAATGCTAAACCAATCACTGCAAGACGTACCAACTCTCACACATGATTCAGTGTTATTATAGAGAGCTTTCATTACACTAACTTATCAGGTATTCCATATGATCTAACAATCAACCACAGATTATGTCGATCAATACAGTCAAAGCCATTTTGAAATCTACAAAGCTAGCAAGCACAGGTTTCTGAAATTCGAAACATTTCTCAAGAATCTGCTTAAGTGAAAATATTTGATCAATACATTCCCTACCACCTCTGAATAATCCACACTGCTCATCACGCAGTTGTCCATCAACCAAATTCTTAATTATATTAAGTATAATCATGCAAGGAACTTTACCTAGAACAGAAAGTAAATCAATTCCCCTATAATTATCACAAGAACTACGATCACCTTTTTTAAAAAATGGGACAAATTGGGACTAGAGGTATTCTAGTAAAACCTTTAGGAACAACACCTTTATCATAAAAAAAAATTCAAAATTTCCGTCAGCCATGTGGCAACACAAGTGTTCCCAGCTCTAAGCATTTCAGTGATGATTTCATCCACCCCAGGAGATTTTTGCAGTTTTAATTTAGAGATAGCCAAAGAAATTTCAGAATGTGGTCAGATATAAAAGGTCAGCATCAGGACCCTGTAAAGTTGACTACTCTTCAGTAGAGCAGAAAAAAAGAAAAAAAAAAGTGACCACAGATGACTAGATCAGCATGCCACACTGATCTGGCAGTCCTCCCCTTCTGTTCCCTTCCAAAAGTGAATATCTCTTTTGAAAAGTACTAACGGCCTGTACCAGGAGAAGGCGGGGTAGGACATTAGGTGCTAGACCTGGCCTGTTCTGTACATCATCACTGGGGATTGGTACACAGCTCTCCTTACAGTTTATGCCTAGCTACCATTTACAGACCTAGCATACAATTAAGGTATTGTAACTATACTCTAAATTTATATTCAGTTCATGAAATGCTTTCTTTCAAATTCGCTAGTGTACAGTCGCTGAAAAAAGTATCCGAACGCTGTGGTTGATTGCAGAATTCAGAAAAAAATATTCGGAACGATTTTTTTAGAAATTAGTGATCTTCGTGTCACGTGACACGAAGGTTGCCAGATCACTAATTTCTAAAAAAAAATCGTTCCGAATTTTTTTTTTCTTCTGAATTCTGCAATCAACCATAGCGTTCGGATACTTTTTTTAAGCGACTGTACGTCAAATTAACGATGAGTATTTTTCGTCACCAAAAACAAATGTATGAGAAATTAATCTAATCTTATTCAAATTAGTGCAAATGCAGTACAAAATAATGTTACACTAATGTTTATTATTACTACTGAACTAAAAGTACTATTAAAATAACATATATAATCTTTAAGCAGCCGTGAGCTGCGAAGTCCAATAACGTTCAACAAGATACGGAGTTGATAAAAAAATATTTACTATATTCTACACAATTAACTCGTAGCCCCTATTTATATCCCAGGACTGAGCTGTCTTAGTTAGTTGGTTTACAGGTGAAAGTATATTTCTGCAGTACATGAATTAAATAGTCAGGTCTGGGAGGGTGATGAAATCGAGGAGGAAAAAAATAAAAGACACGCCAGAGACTGGATTATTTCTCTCCGCCATTTCAGCGGTTTCTAAACAAATGCATGAAAATTGCTTGAAATATGCACAAGTTTAATAATTTTTCCCCAATACACTTACTAGCCTTCTCGAAGGAGGGAAGGCTATGTCTCTCCCCCTCCCTAGATTCAGCCCTGATCAAGTCACAAGAGCCCCAAGTGCTCAGAGAGAAGAATGGGGAATGAAACTCACTGGACAAGTCTTCGGAGACAAATGGAAGCCTCCCATCAAGACAATCCGTGTTTAATATCTACAGGCAGGACATGGCTTTCCTGCTCACGGGACCACGGCTTATTTTCCAAGCCCATCTGTGTCCTCTTCCTCATCGCGATAAATTTGGGCGTTGGCGGAGATAATTCACAACCACAGTTCGGAACACGAAACCAACCAACTATGGTTGTAATGAAGGGGGCGGGGGTGGCTCAGTCGGTAGCGCGCCAGGCTCGTAATCTGTAGTTCCCAGGTTTGAGTCCCAGCTGGGTCAGCGTTGAGATTTATCTCCGCAAAATTCCTCGCCCTGTCCACGGTCAGTAGGGGACACTGATGGGCTTGGAAAGACCGCCGTACGTCGGATGGGACGTTAAGCCGTGGCCCCGTGTGCGGGAGAGCCATACCCTGTGCACTTTAAAGAACACGCTGGATGGCCTTGACGGGAGGCTACCATCTGTCTCCCAACAGCTGTTCCAGTGGGTCCCCTCCCCCAACCTTCTCTGAGCCTTCGGGGTCCATGTGACCTGGCCATTTAGCCCATGGTGTGCAAAAAAGTGCCGCTCAGAGGTAAAACAACCCAACCCAACTCGGAACACGAACCTGGAAACTGTTGAAATTAAGAAATGTTTTTGTCGAAATTATAATGTACTTCAAACCCCGAGATTAATGCAAATAAATTTAATTAAGCGATTTTGGACATCGCCTATAGAAATTGCTTTCATATTCTAGCAACAACACTTCAAACTACTAATAGTTGCATTTTAATTCGTATAATGAAGTGTAACTACAGTACTATCTCATGAACCCATCGGGAACTTACATATTAATCAATATAACAACAAGAAAATCATGGATGATCGGGCCCAAGATGCTTGCTCTGGATAGGAACCTTTTAATCCTTAATTTTAAGCCTGAATCCAATTTCAGTGGAACCTTTATGAGCGTGCACTAGTCTTTAATTGCACGATATTATGCAAACTATTTAAATATCGGGAAAATTCTTTAGGCAGCAGTGCTTCCTTGCAGAATGAATTTTAAGAAAATTCCTCGTTGTCTGCCAACTATTTGTTTCCATTGAGTCCACCTCCCTCCACCTCAGGAGATAATGAACCAACACTAAGGACCGTTAGCTGGCCACTGCTGCGCATTAATCAACGAAATGCCTTGTGTCTGACGACACGAAAATTTTCTAGTTAGCTCTGTAATTTCTCCCCATCTCATCTTCATTTTCTTGACGTAATTTATTCTTAGTTAACCCCGCATACGTCTCTGCGATTAAGTCTTAAGAATGGTTTATTTTGTACACGACGTAAAGACGCAATGCGCCGTCGGTGACACGAAGTCTCACGGGAGAAAAGGGCAATCTCCTGTTGTGTTTCAAAATGAAAACTTTAGGGGCCTGGCAGACTGTGATCTTCTAATGAACGCAGAGGGAGAAAACGCAGACCCTGTTTCATTTATTACAGTTACGACAACGCTGAGTTCATTATTGTACGGTGATTATTATCCTGGGGTGTTTCAGTTATTTCTCTACGATACACGGGTTGCTTCTAGCAGTCTTGTTTTTAAATAAGTGATCTCAGAAACCCGGAATGGACACTCGACCAATCACGTTCCTAAATTTCAAAAGCGAAAATAATCATTTTCTGTCATGCATTAGGAGTTGTACTGTCGCTCAAAAAATATCCGAACAGTGTGGTCGATTACAGAATTCAGAAAAAATATCTGGCAACGATTTTTTTTAGAAATTAGTGATCTGGCAACCTTCGTGTCACGTGACACGAATGTTGCCAGATCACTAATTTCTAAAAAACGAATTAAATTATTCACCCTCGTAAAAGTATTTAAATTTTATAGGGATTGCTGCCGGGACTTTTAAGAATCTATGGAGAGTGTGGAGAAATAGGCGTATACACCTAAAGACTAAAATTAGACTGTATAATAGTTTGGTTCTTTCTAGGGTTAGTTATGATAGTGAAACTTGGACGCTGTGTAAACAAGATAACAGGAAAGTAGATGCTTTTGATTCTAGATGCTCACGCAGTATCTTAGGCATTAGGTGGTTCAACTTTGTAACAAATAATGAGGTTAGGAAAAGGAGTCGGCAACCTCCTCTGAGCAGCATATTGTGCAAAGAGACTCTGTTGGTTTGGCCATGTTGCCCATATGGATAATTATAGATTGGCGAATAGGGTTATGAACAGTGTGCCTAAAGGCCTCAGAAAGAAGGGGAGACCTAGGATGCGGTGGGCAGACAATGTCAAACAGGACCTTGTTAGAATTGGTGCGCAGTGGCCAGATGCAGTAGATGTAGCTCAGGACAGAATTGCTTGGAGAAGCTCAGGATTTAGCTCAGGACAGAATTGCACGGTCTGCTTGGACCTCCGTAGCCCATGGCTGCTTGAGGATGATGATGATGATGTAAACAAAATTCAAGCACTAATATAAATAAATTCCCTCAAGTATCTATAATAATAAAAGATGTCTATATAAGTGTGTCTGTAGCCTTGGTCTGCAGCAGCCTTAACCCATTGAGAAATCGTGGTAGGCGCTTCAAAGTTTCACAAAGCGTTTCTGATTGTCGTCCGAATTGCAGTGCGGATTTCAAATCGAAATTCCAATGTAGGGTCTTGCTATAAGAAAAAGATATTGATCATGTAACGATATTAGTATTTTTTTCTATCGTGATTTCTCTCTTTTTTTTTTAACACAACCGTGATGTAAATACTAATTTATATCGCAGTCCTACGGTCTGAAATAGAGATCAGGAACTCAGCGACTCTGTACTCTAAAACACAGCTCTTTTAATTTGTAAGTGGTCTAGGTTATTTTTATCTTTTTCTTAATAAAATATAATAATTTGTGGCTCTCAGACTTTTTTTGTCGCTATTATGGCTCTCTAATAAAGAGTTCCCTATTCCTGAATCCAGAAGAATGGTCTACATTATTTTAGACCTCGTATTAGTGAAAATTTCGCACGCTGTACTTATATAAATTCTAACTCTTATGACATTCCGAACAGGTTGTATTGTTTTAACTCTGAGAGGCACTTTTTTTTGCACATAATGCGCTAAATACCCAAGGTCATAAGGTCACAAGGTTCTCAGAAAAGGTTGGAAAAGGGGATCCGATTGTTTTTTGCACACAATGACCAAAATGGTAGGTACACGGTCCCCCAATGGCTCAGATGAGGTTGGAAAAGGGGAACCGATTTTTTGCACACAATGAGTAAAATAGTAGGTACACGGTCTCCCAATGATTCAGAGGAGGTTGGAAAACGGAATCCGTTTCTTCACACAATGAGCAAAATGGTAAGTACACGATCCCCCAATGGCTCAAAAGAGGTTGGAAAAGGGGATTCCATTTTTTTGCACACAATGAGCAAAATGGTAGGTAGACGGTTCCCAATGGCTCAGAAGGGGTTGGAAACGGGGATCCAATGTTTTTTGCACATAATGAGGAAAATGGTAGGTGCACGGTCTCCCAATGGCTCAGAGGAGGTTGGAAAAGAGGATCTACTTTTTTTGCACACATTGAGCAAAGGGTAAGTGCACGGTCTCCCAATGGCTCAGAGGTGGTTGGAAAAGGGATCCACTGGGCAGTTATTTGGAGAAAGCTGGAAGGCTCCCGTCAAGGCCTGCTCTACTTCACTTAGTTCATTCCTTAAGCACATATTTTTTTCGTTGAATGAAGGACAACGAACCTTAGTACGAGTTTCGGATCACCATTTAACCATGAAACATTTTATTCGACTGTTCGGCATTTTATTGTGAACGTCAAATTTATTTTAACTCTCTACGTTTGCCGTCCGAGACCTTTACCCTCCGACATCGTTTTATATCCACGGTTTGATTTTTTTTTTAATATTTTGGATAGTTTAAAGGTATTTGATATTTTCCAGTTTTTTTTTTCTGTTTTAAACCTGTTGATATTGCCTTTTTTACATGGGTTCTATATATCCATTAAGGTTTTTGTATAGTATGCATTTGTTGTTTCTTTTTACACTAGGGGTTTTTTTTTTGTCCATTACTTTTCATGTGCAGTTTTATTCTCATGTCGTTTACTATCTTTGTGTTTTCATTTTAACTTTGGTTCAGGATGTGTATGTCTTTTTTCTGTTTTTTTTTCTTTAACTATATATCTTAGGTCTGTAAATGGTAGCTAGGTAGTCACTGGAAGGAGAGCTATGCACCAATCCCCTGTGATGATGCATAGAACCGGCCAGGCCTAGCACCTAATATCCGACCCCGCTTCTCGTGGTGTAGACCATTAGTACCTTTCAAAAGAGATACTCTCTTGTGGAAGTGAACGGAAGGGGAGGGCTGCCAGATTAGTGTGCCCGATGGCTTCAGCCTTTAGTAGTGGGGGAACGGGTCTTTGCCCCATGTCTGCGATTAGGGGGCTGTTTGATATTGTCGGCATTCCCTCTCTCAATAAACATAGTTTCTTTAAACATCCCACTAACCATTTTCTCTCCATAGGTAGTTGGAATGTGAGGACTCTGCACAGAGCTTTTTCTCTTGATGTCCTCACACAAGAATTCCACCGTTATAATTTAGATATTCTCGGCTTGCAAGAGACCAGATGGACAGATAAAGGTCAGATTCTTAAAAATAATCTTAAATTTCTCTTTTCAGGGAGGGACGACAAAAAGCATCACCAAGGCGTGGGTCTGCTTCTCAGCAGACACGCTAGTGATGCTCTTCTAGGATATGAGTGCATTAATGAAAGGTTTCTTACAGCAAAATTTCAGACAAGCGTTAAAGACTTGAATGTTATCTGCTGTTATGCCCCCACTGAGGATGCCGATGAGGATGAGAAGGATAGGTTTTATGAACAACTTCAGGATATTTTGAATTCTGTCAAAAAAGGAGATATTACCCTTGTTCTTGGTGACTTCAATGCCAAAGTTGGTACTGACTCTGACCTTTGGGGAGGAGTAATAGGCCCTTTTGGTATTGGTAGCTGCAATAGCAATGGGCAACGTCTCCTACAGGTAAGTAAACTCAATGGATTCAGAATAACTAACACTTATTACAAACACCGCGACATACATAAGTACACATGGGTTTCACCTGATGGGCTGCATAAGAATATGATTGATTACATATTAATTAACAGCAAATGGACTAGTTCTGTTAGGAATACCAGGGCATATAGGGGAGCTGAAATTGGATCTGACCATTACCTTGTTAAAAGTATGTTGCAACTTAAACTTAAAAAGTGTTGTGCTAGGATTAAAAAATTTACTTTTAATACTGAAGCTCTGAAAGATCCAGTTATAGCCAAAGCTTACCATGATAGGTTACTTAGTCATTATGACAGTCATGGTTTGCTTACTACTGAAGTTGAGGAAGAATGGGATCATTTTAAACAGGCTTTTTTGGACACTAACAGTACTCTTTTAGGAAAAAAGGAGCAGAAGAGGCAAAATTATCTGAGTGATAAGGCACTTGAGCTTATTTCGGAAAGAAAGAACTGCAGGAATGCCCTTAATCAATACCCTACTAGTCCTAATAGAAAGCATTACAGAGACCTTAATAAACTTGTAAAGGATCAGTTAGCTGCTGATAAAAATTTTTGGCTTGATGGTTTGGCTGACAAAGCCGAGGAAGCAGTTAGACAGCACAACAGCAGAGAGCTGTACCAGATAGTTAATGTTTTGTGTGGTAGAAAACGGACAGGCATACAAGGATTGAAGGATAAACAAGGTAAGGTTATAGAAGGGGAGGATTCTGTCATGGCTAGGTGGGCTGAGCATTTCAGTGATGTTCTAAACAATGTAGTTAGTTATACTCCCATTGTTTGCAATGATGATAGATGCATTGGTGGCTTTAATGTTGGCCCTATAACACAATCTGAAGTTAGTTTGGCTGTTTCTAAACTTAAACTTCATAAATCCCCAGGGGTAGATGAAATTACTACGGAAATGCTTAGAGCTGGGAATGTTTCGGTTACCACTTGGATGACTGAAATTCTGAATCTCTTTTATGATAAAGGCACGGTTCCTAAGGATTTTACCAGAGCTATTGTTATCCCTATTTTCAAAAAAGGTGATCGCAGTTCTTGTGATAACTATAGGGGTATCAGCCTACTCTCTGTTCCAGGTAAAGTTCTTTCCATGATTGTGCTTAATAGAATTAAGAATCTGGTTGACAGGCAATTGCGTGATGAGCAATGTGGATTCAGAAGTGGTAGGGGATGTGTAGATCAGATATTTTCACTTAGGCAGATTCTTGAGAAATGTTTAGAGTTTCAGAAACCTTTGGTTGCTAGCTTTGTTGATTTCAAAAAGGCTTTCGACTCTGTTGATCGTCATAATTTGTGGTTGATTGTGAAATCATATGGTATACCAGACAAGTTAGTTAACATTATGAAAGCTCTCTATAATAACACTGAGTCGTGTGTGAGAGTTGGTAAGGCTTGTAGCAATTGGTTTAGCATTACTTCTGGTGTTCGACAAGGGTGCATTTTGTCTCCTTTTCTCTTTAGCTTGGTTATTGATTATGTTATGCGAAATTCACTTCAAGGGAAAGATTTTGGCCTTAAATGGGCTGGAGATAGGAAAATTTCTGATTTAGATTATGCTGATGATTTAGCCCTTCTGGCAAATGATGTTGATGAGATGAACTCTTTCATTCGAGCCGTTGATGAGACTGGTAGTAGAGTAGGTTTGGTTATAAACAGAGAGAAAACTAAAGTGATGAAAATTGGTCAGGCAGGCTGTGATTCAGTTAATCTGAATGGTTGCAGTCTTGAGCAGGTGTCACAGTTTAATTATCTTGGGAGCTATGTAACAGATAATGGTGATGTGCGGCATGAGATTAACAGACGAATAGGGATTGCTGCTGGGACTTTTAAGAATCTATGGAGAGTGTGGAGAAATAGGCGTATACACCTAAAGACTAAAATTAGACTGTATAATAGTTTGGTTCTTTCTAGGGTTAGTTATGGTAGTGAAACTTGGACACTTTGTAAACAAGATAACAGGAAACTAGATGCTTTTGATTCCAGATGCTTACGCAGTATCTTGGGCATTAGGTGGTTCAACTTTGTAACTAATGATGAGATTAGGAAAAGGAGTTTGCAACCTCCTTTAAGCAGCATATTGTGCAGAGAGAGACTCCGTTGGTTTGGCCATGTTGCCCGTATGAATAATTATAGATTGGCGAATAGGGTTATGAACAGTGTGCCTAAAGGCCTCAGAAAGAAGGGGAGACCTAGGATGCGGTGGGCAGACAATGTCAAACAGGACCTTGTTAGAATTGGTGTGCAGTGGCCAGATGCAGTAGATGTAGCTCAGGATAGACTTGCTTGGAGAACTAAATTGCACGGTCTGGTTGGACCTCCGTAGCCCATGGCTGCTTGAGGATGATGATGATGATGATGATGACTGATCTGGACAACTATGGCTACTTTTCTTTTTTTTTCTACCCTGCTGAGGAGTGGTCAACCACACAGGGTCCTGGTGCTGACCATATAAACCTACTGGACTGGACAGATATATGGCTCTGAGCTTGATTATGGATCCTGATTTTGCTGCACTGGTGGGCTTCTGTGGAGGGAAAATCTTCCGCTGTGTTTTCTGTTTGTTTGTGGGTTGACAGCCCCAAGTGAATAGATTCACAGGATATCTTTATCAGCTGGTGGATAATCCTGAGCAGAAGTCATCGCAGGCACCTGAACTCTTTGCTTCTATTGGCATCGTCAAATTCTACATTGGAGGAAGTCTTCCAGTGTAGATGGCTTCAGCCTTTAGTAGTGGGGGAACGAGTCTTTGCCCCATGTCTGCGATTAGGGGGCTGTTTGATATTGTCGGCATTCCCTCTCTCAATAAACATAGTTTCTTTAAACATCCCACTAACCATTTTCTCTCCATAGGTAGTTGGAATGTGAGGACTCTGCACAGAGCTTTTTCTCTTGATGTCCTCACACAAGAATTCCACCATTATAATTTAGATATTCTCGGCTTGCAAGAGACCAGATGGACAGATAAAGGTCAGATTCTTAAAAATAATCTTAAATTTCTCTTTTCAGGGAGGGACGACAATAAGCATCACCAAGGCGTGGGCTACTTCTCAGCAGACACGCTAGCGATGCTCTTCTAGGATATGAGTGCATTAATGAAAGGTTTCTTACAATGGCAATGGGCAACGTCTCCTACAGGTAAGTAAACTCAATGGATTCAGAATAACTAACACTTATTACAAACACCGCGACATACATAAGTACACATGGGTTTCACCTGATGGGCTGCATAAGAATATGATTGATTACATATTAATTAACAGCAAATGGGCTAGTTCTGTTAGAAATACCAGGTCATATAGGGGAGCTGAAATTGGATCTGACCATTACCTTGTTAAAAGTGTCTTGCAACTTAAACTTAAAAAGTGTTGTGCTAGGGTTAAAAAATTTACTTTTAATACTGAAGCTCTGAAAGATCCAGTTATAGCCAAAGCTTACTATGATAGGTTACTTAGTCGTTATGACAGTCATGGTTTGCTTACTACTGAAGTTGAGGAAGAATGGGATCATATTAAACAGGCTTTTTTGGACACTAACAGTACTCTTTTAGGAAAAAAGGAGCAGAAGAGGTAAAATTATCTGAGTGATAAGGCACTTGAGCTTATTTCGGAAAGAAAGAACTGCAGGAATGCCCTTAATCAATACCCTACTAGTCCTAATAGAAAGCATTACAGCAGGCGTGTCCAAACTTTTAACTTCCCTGGGCCACATTGAGTGAATATTTGACTTCCCTGGGCCACACTAAGTGAAGATGAAGTGTTTTAGGCCGCACATAAAACATGAAATATAGTTAATGAATATGAATAATAAAACTTAATTTATTTTCTTATGTTTTCTATTATAAAATAAAAAAGGGCAATATAAAACTAGTGGGATATCAAAAACTCGCTGAAAATTCAGCGAGAGGAAAGCCAACGGGTCGGATCGATTTGGCGAACTTTCGCGAACGTTCGATGGCCCCTTTTTCTGTGAAGGGCTCCCTTGGCCAAAAGGATTAGGAAATCAAAATACAATGCAATATACTGCATACAAATATTGCAATTCTTCAAAAAATTCGCCGTCGAGTGGATACACACATAATTCGAAACGTAAATTCTCATGGCATACTAAGATGTTTTTATTTAAATTTTTATTTCAAAATAAATGTCAACGAATCGATTATATATGAAAAATATTGCAAACATTTATTTTTTAATAAAAATGTGTAAATTTAAATATTTTCATAATTTGCGTTTGGGCCGCATTTTAAAGGCTTTTGGGCCGCACTTTAGACAGGCATAACCTTAATAAACTTGTAAAGGATCAGTTAGCTGCTGATAAGAATCTTTGGCTTGATGGTTTGGCTGACAAAGCCGAGGAAGCAGTTAGACAGCACAACAGCAGAGAGCTGTACCAGATAGTTAATGTTTTGTGTGGTAGAAAACTGACAGGCATACAAGGATTGAAGGATAAACAAGGTAAGGTTATAGAAGGGGAGGATTCTGTCATGGCTAGGTGGGCTGAGCATTTCAGTGATGTTCTAAACAATATAGTTAATTCTACTTCCATTGTTTGCAATGATGATAAATGCATTGGTGGCTTTAATGTTGGACCTATAACACAATCTGCAGTTATTTTGGCTGTTTCTAAACTTAAACTTCATAAATCCCCAGGGGTAGATGAAATTACTACGGAAATGCTTAGAGCTGGGAATGTTTCGGTTACCACTTGGATGACTGAAATTCTGAATATCTTTTACGATAAAGGCATGGTTCCTAAGGATTTTACCAGAGCTATTGTTATCCCTATTTTCAAAAAAGGTGATCGCAGTTCTTGTGATAACTATAGGGGTATCAGCCTACTCTCTGTTCCAGGTAAAGTTCTTTCCATGATTGTGCTTAATAGAATTAAGAATCTGGTTGACAGTCAATTGCGTGATGAGCAATGTGGATTCAGAAGTGGTAGGGGATGTGTGGATCAGATATTTTCACTTAGGCAGATTCTTGAGAAATGTTTAGAGTTTCAGAAACCTTTGGTTGCTAGCTTTGTTGATTTCAAAAAGGCTTTCGACTCTGTTGATCGTCATAATTTGTGGTTGATTGTGAGATCGTATGGTATACCTGACAAGTTAGTTAACATAATGAAAGCTCTCTATAATAACACTGAGTCGTGTGTGAGAGTTGGTAAGGCTTGTAGCAATTGGTTTAGCATTACTTCTGGTGTTCGACAAGGGTGCATTTTGTCTCCTTTTCTCTTTAGCTTGGTTATTGATTATGTTATGCGAAATTCATTGCAAAGGAAAGATTTTAGCCTTAAATGGTCTGGTGATACTAAAATTTCTTAATTAGATTATGCTGATGATTTAGCCCTTTTGGCAAATGATGTTGATGAGATGAACTCTTTCATTCGAGCTGTTGATGAGACTGGTAGTAGAGTAGGTTTGGTTATAAACAGAGAGAAAACTAAAGTGATGAAAATTAGTCAGGCAGGCTGTGATTCAGTTAATCTGAATGGTTGCAGTCTTGAGCAGGTGTCACAGTTTAATTATCTTGGGAACTATGTAACATAATAGTGATGTGCGGCATGAGATTAACAGACGAATAGGGATTGCTGCCGGGACTTTTAAGAACCTATGGAGAGTGTGGAGAAATAGGCGTATACACCTAAAGCCTAAAATTAGACTGTATAATAGTTTGGTTCTTTCTAGGGTTAGTTATGGTAGTGAAACGTGGACACTTTGTAAACAGGATAACAGGAAACTAGATGCTTTTGATTCCAGATGCTTACGCAGTATCTTGGGCATTAGGTGGTTCAACTTTGTAACTAATGATGAGATTAGGCAAAGGAGTTTGCAACCTCCTTTAAGCAGCATATTGTGCAGAGAGAGACTCCGTTGGTTTGGCCATGTTGCCCGTATGAATAATTATAGATTGGCGAATAGGGTTATGAACAGTGTGCCTAAAGGCCTCAGAAAGAAGGGGAGACCTAGGATGCGGTGGGCAAACAATGTCAAACAGGATCTTGTTACAGTTGGTGTGCAGTGGCCAGATGCAGTAGATGTAGCTCAGGATAGACTTGCTTGGAGAACTAAATTGCACGGTCTGGTTGTACCTCCGTAGCCCATGGCTGCTTGAGAATGATGATGATGATGATGATATATCTTATTTGGCGCAATATGACCTTAGTTACTTTTACGTGAAAAACTCAAATAACCAACCCATTTACACATCCAGTGTGTTCATAAACGTGCACAGAGTATGGCTCTCTCCTGCACACGGAGCTACGATTTAACGTCCCATCCGACGGACTTTCCTAGCCCATCGGTGTTACCTTTTTGACCGAGAGCATAGTTGGTCGGGATGTTTTTACCTCTGAGAGGCACTTTTTTGCACATAATGGGCTAAATGATCAGATGACAAGGACCCTGAGAACTCAGAGAAGGTTGGGGGAGAGTACTGGGCAACTGTTAGGAGAGAGATGGAAGCCTCCCGTCAAGACCATCCATCTTGCTCTTTAACGGGCACTGTGTATAACTCTCTAGCACATAGGGCCACGGCTTCATGTGGCGTCTTTCCAACCTCATCAGTGACCTCTACTGACTGAGGGTAGTTGGGGTTTTGCGAAGAAAATACTCCAATCTCTGGCAAAAGTGGGACTCGAACCTGGTAATTACAGATTATGAGCCTAGTGAGCTACTGGCTGAACTAATTCCGTAAAGAAAACGGAAACTTTCAACATTCCTTGGTTTGGTTGACTTTTTTTTATCTCCATCGATATCTTCTTTCCGATCGAAGGAGAGTGCGGAGGGTTTCATCATCATCATCCTCAAGCAGCCATCGGCACGGAGATCCAACCAGATAGTGCAATTTAGTTCTATAAGCATACCTGTCCTGAGCTACATTTAGTTACTGTACACCAATTCTAACACGGTTCTGTTTGACATTGTCTGTCTACTACATCCTAGGTCTCCCCCTCTTTCTGAGGCCATTGGGCACACTTTGCTGCTAGGGGATACAAGCTTGGCGTGCTATTAACAGAGCGAACCCTTGCTCCGACTTGATTGTTAAACTTAGCATTGCTTAAAAAGGATTCAATCCATATTTTTCCTCAGGAATTGACATTGCAGAGTTGTAGAGGGAGTCTGAATTTTAACGAGGAAGGTCGCATTTTTTTACAGAGGTTTGTTCCATTTTTTAAAAAAAATTAAAAACTCTAATAGGAAAATAATACAAGAAACCGTGAAAAAACTCCAGAATCCATTTATAAATTAAAGACAAGACGCGTCTCAGTGCTTTTTCTTTCCAAAGGAAATAAATATTTTTACATAAATCAAATTATTATTTCCAGGCTGGTAACTTTCTTTCTCAAACTTTAAGCAAAACTACCTCGAGCGAAAAATTTAGATTAAGAAAAAAAATTAAAAATAAAAGCTCTAATATTAAATATATATAAGATTGCTCTCTGTTTGTTTTTTTTTTTTAATTTGAATAAATGTAACCGGAAGTTATTTTCGAATTTTTGTTCCGTGCTTTGCTGATTTACTGATCGCCGTTTCCTCTTTTGATAGTAAATGTTACAGAACATAAAAAAATATGGAAAAAAAATGAAGCTAATGCGCAACGAGGTGAAAAAAATTTTTGCAGCTAAGAGATCTCTGTCAGTTCAAAAAAAAAAGGGTGGAAAAGATCAATATTACTTTTTCTCCACCATATTTTTTACCTTTTTTTTTTAGTTTCTTGTACTAAATTTATCTTTTAACTCATTAAAGCTTATCTTTGATAGTTTCAAGAGATGACTTCCGCTCCAGATCGTTAACCTCTTCAATTTATCTTAGTGGAAAGGAAAAAAATAATTCTTACGCTATCCCCACATTGATGAGGAAAAACCAAAACAAAAAAAAAAACACTGTTAACGTTTTAACTTTTGAAATTTTTGAAACTTTAGATAAACTTCTTATCTCGAGAATATTAAACTTAAAAACTTTTATCCAAATGAGAAGAAAGTTTTGCAGGACAAACGTGTTTTCTTAATGGCAAAAAAATCCTGAATGCCAGAAAATAGAACGTTTCCACAAAAATGTAAAAAGTTGTTTCTTTTTAAAGATCAGGGTTGGGTTGTTTTACCTCTGAGAGGCACTTTTTTGCACACCATGGGCTAAATGGCCAGGTCACATGGACCCCGAAGGCTCAGAGAAGGTTGGGGGAGGGGACCCACTGGAACAGCTGTTGGGAGACAGATGGTAGCCTCCCGTCAAGGTCATCCAGCGTGTTCTTTAACGTGCACAGGGTATGGCTCTCCCGCACACGGGGCCACGGCGTAACGTCCCATCCGACGGACGGCGGCCTTTCCAAGCTCATCGGTGTCCCCTACTGACCGTGGGCAGGGCGGGGAATTTTGCGGAGATAAATCTCAACGCTGACCCAGCTGGGACTCGAACCTGGGAACTACAGATTACGAGCCTGGCGCGCTACCGACTGAGCCACCCCCGCCCCTTTAAAGATCAGGGGTTTCATTTTAAGCGCTCTTCTTCTCAAACGTCATTAACTTTGGAGTCTACGAATTTTCTATGAAGTTTATTTTTCATTTAGTATCAAGTGTTTTGTTTGAACGAATTCCTTATCCAAAACGAAGTAAAAAAAGTATTGCATTACATACGACTGACTATCTTTGTAACCTGTTGTGCATCTAGACTACAGGTCGGGAACCGACGGCTCTGATTTCTCTAAAAATGGCTCTTGACGCATTTCGGTTTAACTCTGAAATATTTTTAATTACTTCCGTTAAAAAGAATCACTAGGGTAGAATGGCAGGCGATAATTGGCAAGCATTGACGTCGTTCAGATGCTCTAAATGTAATCCAAATTTGATTAAGTCATGGTTTTATTTTCAATAATGAAATAATTTGCGATTTCTCTTTTACGTTAGCGGGCGGGGGTGGCTCGGTCGGTAGCGCGCCAGGCTCGTAATCTGTAGTTCCCAGGTTCGAGTCCCTGCTGGGTCAGCGTTGAGATTTATCTCCGCAAGATTCCCCGCCCTGCCCACGGTCAGTAGGGGACACCGATGGGCTTGGAAAGGACGCCGTCCGTCGGAAGGGACAATAAGCCTTGGCCCCGTGTGCAGGAGAGCCATACCCTGTGCACGTTAAAGAACACGCGGGAAAGCCTTGACGGGAGGCTACCATCTGTCTCCCAACAGCTGTTCCAGTGGGATCCCTCACCCAACCTTCTCTGAGCCTTCGGGGTCCATGTGACCTGGCCATTTAGCCCATGGTGTGCAAAAACGTGCCGCTCAGAGGTAAAACAACCCAACTCTTTTACTGTTATGGCGCTTAACCCAAGAGAGAAAATAATTTGAGGCTCTCGAAATTTATTGGTTTACCTTTGGCTCTTGCCCCAAATAAGGTTCCCGAGCCTTGAATTCTAGAACAATGATTCTCAAGTTCGGCCATCAGAAAATTTCAAATAGAGTATTAATGAATAGTTTTACATATTATACGTATTCCCCACATAAAGAACATTTTCAAGCAAGCTCATCAGTATACTGTATAATGTATATTCGAACTTATAGCATTCGCTTTTTATTATAATAGCTTTTCCTTCAGCCAAACAAGTATAAAGTACTAACTCGTGCCTCTGTGGGGCGGGGGTGGCTCAGTCGGTAGCGCGCCAGGCTCGCAATCTGTAGTTCCCAGGTTCGAGTCCCAGCTGGGTCAGCGTTCAGATTTATCTCCGAAAAATTCCCCGCCCCGCCCACGGTCAGTAGGGGACACCGATGCGCTTGGAAAGGCCGCCGTCCGTCGGATGGGACGTTAAGCCGTGGCCCGTGTGCGGGAGAGCCATACACTGTGCACGTTAAAGAACACGCTGGATGGCCTTGACGGGAGGCTACCATCTGTTTCTTAACAGCTGTTCCAGTGGGTCCCCTCCCCCAACCTTCTCTGAGCCTTAACCTGGCCATTTAGCCCATGGTGTGCAAAAAAGTGCCGCTCAGAGGTAAAACAACCCAACGACGTGCCTCTGTATATGACTCAAAGTAGTAAGCGTATTCGTAACGGATGCGCGGACACTAATGCATGTCAGGGGTGACGTCACCGTTGGCGGAAGTTTTCGGCTCACCATAACGCTGCAGGTACTCGACAAATCAGCACCGAATATGGTGTGCTTGTCCCACTTAGTTCTGGATAAGCAGGGTGTAGAGATCAGGTTGAAAGTTGCGGGGTGTCGGGAATGAACCCACAGCAAGCATCTTAAATTTTCGGGGTACGCTGCCGTCGCCTACCTTTATGAATGGAGTATCATGTTATCGATAAGCCAAGTTATCAATGGGCGGACTCCTTTCCTTTAACTTTTGGTAGAGTGCTTAATTATTTGGAGTCGAAACTCTTTTATAGTGTACAGTCGCTCAAAAAAGTATACGAACACTATGGTTGATTACAGAATTCAGAAAAAATATCTGGCAACGATTTTTTTAGAGATTAATGATCTGGCAACCTTCGTGTCACGTGATTACAGAATTCAGGAAAAATATCTGGAGCGTGTACAGCAACTGTATTCACTCCAGTTACCGTTCACAGCAAACTGGAGCGTGTGCAGTTACTGCACACGCTCCAGTTTGCTGTGAACGGTAACTGCACACGCTCGATATTTCCGTGAGTGAGCCCACACGATCTAGTATCAAAATAATATGACCACCTACAATCGCTCAAAAAAGTATCCGAACACTATGATTGATTACAGAATTCAGAAAAAAATATCTGGCAACGATTTTTTTAGAAATTAGTGATCTGGCAACCTTCGTGTCATGTGATTACAGAATTCAGGAAAAATATCTGGAGCGTGTACAGAAACTGTACACGCTCCAGTTACCGTTCACAGCAAACTGGAGCGTGTGCAGTTACTGCACACGCTCCAGTTTGCTGTGAACGGTAACTGCACACGCTCAATATTTCCGTGAGTGAGCCCACACGATCTAGTATCAAAATAATATGACCACCTACAGTCGCTCAAAAAAGTATCCGAACACTATGGTTGATTACAGAATTCAAAAAAAAATATTGGCAACGATTTTTTTTAGAAATTAGTGATTTAGAACTAAGTTACGTTGAGATGAAGTAGCCGATGTTTGATGGTCCTAGCTTTGACAGTCTAGGAGGAGATGGCGAATAAATAGACACACGCAGGGAAACTCTCTATTTTATATACATGGATGGTGGCTGTACCCACTCCATGCATGTTTGAATATGACGGAATAATTATGCGTTGAAAATGGAAAAAGAAAGCTTTCATATTATCAAAAAATAAATTTTTTCTACTATAAGTTTACCTTATAAGTCTGTTATGTTAGCATTTCGTTTATTTAAGTTCTCAAAATGCGGCCACAGCGAATTGATTATGGCTGGTAATGTGGATAAGAGAAAATATCTCCGAAGATCCAGTGATGTGGAATCAACTGTATCACGTGAACAATCTCGAAGTATCCCACTTCCACTGCATATAAAAGTACGTCTCACGTTTTAGATTAGGTTATTGGATTTGGTTGTTTTACGTCTCACAGTCATCTTTTTCGCATTCAATGGATTGAACTCCCAGGTCACAAGGCACGTAGCAGATCATAACTCAGTAGACGAGATGGATTCGATGGACAGCCTATAAAAATTGATGGATCAAAGAAGGGGTAAAGACAACATGCTTCGAGGTCATAATCTCGTTATTTTTGGAGTCAAAGCCATACATGGTGGAACAGACAGGTCATGTGGAATGCCGTGATGACAAAGCGGAACACATAGATCAATGTGGAATACCGTGATGACAAAGCGGAACACATAGGTCAATATGGAATACCGTGATGATAAGGCGGAACACATAGATCAATGTGGAATACCGTGATGATAAGGTGGAACACATAGATCAATGTGGAATACCGTGATGACAAAGCGGAACACATAGATCAATGTGGAATACCGTGATGACAAGGTGGAACACACAAGTCAAGGTGGAATACGCAATTCAAGGTGAACACTGTGACGACAAGGTGGAACACATGGTTCAAGGTGGCGCAACGTGACAACAAGGTGGAACACAAGAGTAAAAGTGGAACAAGATGACGACAAGGTGGAACACGGGTCAAGGACATAGAACATTTCTTTAAAAATCAATGGATCATTGAGTTGTTTTATCCCTCAATGGCCTTTTTGTGAACTCAATCGGCTAAATAACCGGGTCACAAAACCCCTAAGTGTTCATAGAAGGTTGGAGAAGGGGATCCACTGCAAATTGTTAGGATACAGATGGAAGCTTCCTGTCAAGACCATCAGGGGTATTCTTTAACGTGTACAGGGTATCGTTCTCCGGAATACCGGATAAACAGATTAAAGTCTCATTAAATAGGCGCAAGTTTGCACGTTAAGTATTATTTATAACCCAAGGACAATAACCAGCTTAGGTTAAAATAGCGGGTATCAAATTTTCATCATTAGAACGACGTGAAAATGTTGATTAATTTAACTTATTATTTAAAACAAAAATTAAGGAAATGAAGAATTGGACACTTACACATTAAATCTACATTTTTTAGAATATTCTACCGAATTTAAATCAATATTTGGAACTCAAACACTTTAGTTATTTAAATTTTCATTTTGATCCGACTTCAAATAGCATATTTGAATCATGGCATAGAAAAAAAATAAATTGATCTACTAATGACGTTGCATACCAACTCTAAAAAGGAAATTTAGTTGAGAGGGGAGGGGGAGAGTATATTAACTGGATTGAACTGGAATTGACCAAAAGCAGTTCCATTATATTCCTGTATATTTCGACATATTCCAGTTCCTTTCCAGTATCAGAAATTTTTCTCGCTGAATGACAAGTTATTTTCTCCTCAATTTAATAGATTACAATAACATTTTTGCCTTCGTTGCTATTATTACTATTCTCCAGAGGGTTGGGTTGTTTTACTTCTGAGAGATTTCTTGTTCACAATGGCCAGGTCACAAGGACCCCAAGTGCTCAGACAATGGAACCTTATTGAACAGCTGTTAGGAAACAGATGATAGCGTCTCGTTAAGGTAATCATGCGTGTTCTTTAACTTGAAAAGGGTGTGACTCTCCCTCACCTGGGGCCATGGCTTTACGTCCCATCCGTCGGACGGCGGCCTTTCCAAGCCCATCGGTGTCTCCTTTCAGACAGAGGGAAGAGTGGGATGTTTAGCGGAGATAAATCTCAACTCTGTTACAACTGTGACCCAGAACGAAGATTATAGTTAGGTTTTGGCGAGTGCTGGACTTTACTTCTATAGTACTGTTCAGCCCTGACAGTGGATAGTGGTAAACGTGGTATCTCCCGATAGATGTAGTGCAGTCTCTGAATTGCGGAGCATCTGTGTTTTGCAAATCATTTTATTAAAGTCGCTCAAAAAGGTATCCGAACACTATGGTTGATTACAAAATTCATAAAAAATATCTGGCAACGATTTTTTTTTAGAAATTAGTGATCTGGCAACCTTCGTGTCACGTGATTACAGAATTCAGGAAAAATATCTGGAGCGTGTACAGTTGCTGTACACGCTCCAGTTACTGTTCACAGCAAACTGGAGCGTGTGCAGTAACTGCACGCGCTCCAGTTTGCTGTGAACGGTAACTGCACACGCTCAATATTTCCGTGAGTCTTCGTGTATAAAGGTTGCCAGATCACTAATTTCTAAAAAAATCGTTCCAGATATTTTTTCTGAATTCTGTAATCAACCATAGTGTTCGGATACTTTTATGAGCCACTGTACCTGTGACTCGAACTTAGGAACCGCAGATTACGAGCCTGGAAGGCTGCTGATTGAGCTAATCCCCCTCCCTTCTACAAAGAGCAAGGCTCTTTTATCATCCCCCACTGGATTTGTCTCTGCCTGCATCTAAAATATCTTCCTTTCAGGTCTTTTAAATGGAATTCGTGAATGAATTTTAAAATACACAAAATTTTAAACTTCAATATGATTTGGTTGCAATACACCAGACTCGAATAGCGACTCATTCCCAAAGGTTTAACAATTCATCATTTCACAAAAATTAGAGGCGATTTCAGAAAGTAAAATATTGGTGAATTTAAGCATTTCTCGAAATAGTGAAAGCAGTTTAGAGGGAGCCACGATCAGATTTCGGAAACCAGTGACAAATATTGTCCCTAAACCAGTGATCAAAAAATAAGTGATATTCTCACAGTTTACCCAAAGTATGTAAAAAAAAATAAGATATCACAATCCATGGTGATTCTGTAACTGATCCTTTCTCATCTTTGTGCCCCCTTCCTCCTCACACGGTTGGGTTGGGTTGTTTTACCTCTGAGCAGCACTTTTTTGTACACCATGGGCTAAATGGCCAGGTCACATGGACCCCGAAGGCTCAGAGAAGGTTGGGGGAGGGGACCCACTGGAACAGCTGTTGGGAGACAGATGGTAGCCTCCCGTCAAGGCCATCCAGCATGTTCTTTAACGTGCACAGGGTATGGCTCTCCCGCACACGGGGCCACGGCTTAACGTCCCATCCGACGGACGGCGGCCTTTCCAAGCCCATCGGCGTCCCCTACTGACCGTTGGCAGGGCGGGGAATTTTGCGGAGATAAATCTCAACGCTGACCCAGCTGGGACTCGAACCTGGGAACTACAGATTACGAGCCTGGCGCGCTACCGACTGAGCCACCCCCGCCCCTCCCCTCCTCCTCACACATTAACACAAGTTGATATAAGAGCATGTTGCCTAAGAGCCAATGCTGCACGCTACATAACACCTAACGTTTCAAACATCAATCCACACTAACAATTCCCCTTTGACCTTTAACAAGCAAGCTTTTTCGTAACAATGAAATCAGAGAAAAATAAATTGAAAAACAAAGTTGCAACAAGAACATCCCTGGAGGCTCAAAAAGCCAAAGATGCTGTCTGTTGCGAATCAATGGCTCGTGTCCAACAGAGACCAAGACAATAGCCCCGGTTGACGATCTATTTTCTGAAGAACTGATCACTTTTCTGGCCACGAAGCAGCCCCACGATAATCCAAAGTTTTCCACCTTCTGTTCTCAACCATGACCAAGAAACTAGGGAATCAGAGACAAATGTTACTTGATTTTCAGCTCGGAAACTACATCAACAAGAAAATAGTACTTCCTGGAAGGAACGTTTCGTTCAATTGTTTCGTCTTTAATTCCATTAATCCTTAGTTTTTAGCAACAAATTTGAATAATGAATTCCTTACCGTTATGGGGCGGAGGTGGCTCAGTCGGTAGCGCGCCAGGCTCGTAATCTGTAGTTCCCAGGTTCGAGTCCCAGCTGGGTCAGCGTTGAGATTTATCTCCGCAAAATTTCCAGCCCTCTGTCCACGGTCAGTAGGGAACACCGATGGCCTTGGAAAAGCCACCGTCCGTCGGATGGGACGTTAAGCCGTGGGTCCGTATGCGGGAGAGATACCCTGTGCACGTTAAAGAACACGCTGGATGGCCTTGACGGGAGGCTACCATCTGTCTCCCAACAGCTGTTCCAGTGGATCCCCTCCCTCAACTTTCTCTGAGCCTTCGGGGTCCATGTGACCTGGCCATTTAGCCCATGGTGTAAAAAAAAGTGCCGCTCAGAGGTAAAACAACCCAACCGTTATTGTTCTTTAGCGTTATAGTGAATGAATGATGCTAAAACACGCAGAAATTAAGATTTAGTGATTCTATCGTAACAGACATCCTATCATTTGGGTTAGCTCAGTGGGTAGCGCGCCAGGCTCGTAATCTGCATTTCTCAGGTTCGAATCCCAGCTGGACTAGTTTTGAGATTTATCTCCGCAAAACTCCCCTACCTGCCCTCGGTCAGAAGGACACACCGATTGGCTAGAAAGGCTGTCGTCCGTTGGATGGGACGTTAAGCCGTGGCCCCGTGTGCGGGAGAGTCAAACCCTTGTGCACGTTAAAGAACACGCTGGATGCACTTGACGGGAGGCTATCATCTGTCTCGCAACAGCTCTTCCAGTGGGTCCCCTCCCCGAGCCTCCGGGGTCCATGTGACCTGGCCATTTAGCCCATGGTGTGCAAAAAAGTGCCCCCGAGAGGTAAAACAACCCAACCCAGGTCTTCTCATACAAGGACATGACCTACTAAGACCGAAGTCACTGTTAACCATTGCCTCATTTAGAGTTAACAAAAATAGCTTGCCGGTTGAAAAAGCTCCGAAAAATAAAAAATTTTATAAGTTGAAAAAAAAATTCCTTAACCACTATGCCAGTCGAGGTCTATTTGCAGAGGCCACATCAGGTCTATTAGCAGGATGTACCAATTCGAATAAATCAGTGTGCAACAGCTAATGAAAAATATCTGAAACGTGATACTAAAAATATTGTTAATTCAATCATCAGGACTACGTGGAGTACTGAATAAGTCAACACGTCTGCTGGTGAAATGTATAATAGTTTTAAAAATAAATGCAACAGGGTTTTGGATGAAAATGAGTCAACAAACCAACACAATATCAAATTTTGGAAAACCAGGAAAGAATGAATCACTCTGGTCTTTAGATTATGAATATGATCACAGATATCACTTACAGAAACAATACTGAGAAAAAAAACTTATCAACAACTACGAAATTCAGCAACCGATTTTAAAGAAAAATCCGAATTTTACAAAAAAAAATCGCTTCAAATCCGTTGCTGGCAATACAAAACAACCTGGGATATGATTAATACCGTATTAGATTGGAGTAAGAAAACAATCACTAGATAATATAATAATTAATCACATGTCCAAAAATCTGACAAATTCTCAAATTGCTACGAATTTTGATAATTATTTTGCAGACATGATTGATAAATTATGGGAGAACAATCCAACCCAAAATATGATGAAGCTTAATATACCATTAAGCTCATCCATTTACAACCACCTATTTAGGACATTCAGTTGAAAAAAATAATTACCTTTTTGGATGAACGTAAATCATGTGGCGTTGATAATATACACGCATAAACATGTAAAGGTATGCATCAATCAATTAACAGAATATATTACTAAAATAATCAACTTAAGTATTATTTCTGGAAATATCCCCTCCATTTTAAAAATTGTGATCTTGAGACCTATCTATAAAAGTGGTGTTGAAAGTAATTATTTGGATTATAGGCCTATTGCTATCTTGTCTACCGTAAACAAAATTTTAAAGAGAGAGGTACAGTCGCTCAAAAAAGTATCCGAACACTATGGTCGATTACAGAATTCAGAAAAAATATCTGGCAACGATTTTTTTAGAAATTAGTGATCTGGCAACCTTGACACGAAGGTTGCCAGATCACTAATTTCTAAAAAAATCGTTGCCAGATATTTTTTCTGAATTCTGTAATCGACCATATTGTTCGGATACTTTTTTGAGCGACTGTACATCGATGACACTCTCCGTAGCTTTCTCTTAAAACACAACATTATTTCTAATAGGCAATATGGCTTCCAAAAGGGAAAAAGTACTAAAACTCTACTGTCTAATTTTGCAGAATGTGTTAATAAAGCCTTGACCTATGGAGAAGAGGTTGCTGTTCTCTTTCTCGACTTTAGTAAAACATTCGACACATTGGATCGCAATATACTTCTTTCAAAACTTGAAACTATGGAATTACAGAGACAGCTCTTATATGACTGAAAAGTTACCTAAGTAATAGGACTATTATAACCAAAATGGGAAATGCATCAAGTAGAGAAAGAAAGGGTTGGGTTGTTTTACCTCTGAGCGGCACTTTTTTGCACACCATGGGCTTTTGCACACCTTCTCTAGGGGCACCCCCGCCCCTAGAGAAAGAAAGGTAAATGTTAGAGTTCCACAAGGATCTATACTTGGACCCTTGTTGTTCCGCCTGTTTATTAATGGAATGACTAATTTAGATTTAAAAAGTAAATTATTTCTTTATGACGATGATACAACTGTTATTTTAAACAGCAATCGCGACATGGATGTGGCTATAAGAGAATTGCAGGTTGACTATAATTGCTTGGTGAAATAACTGAATCTTAATTTAATACTGTATATAATAAATAATGATAAAACTAAATGGATGATCTTCCACTCACCGGTACTTTGAAAACATTCAACAGTGTAATTAAGACCCACAATATAAATTGCATACATAAATCCGAAACTTATGAAATATTTGTGATTGTCATAGCACTGAATTTGTAGATAATTTTAAGTACCTGGGTTAATATTTGGAATTGATCTGGAGTCTACAAGGCAATATGGTCATAGTAACAAGGTCTACAAGGCAATATGGTCATAGTAACAAGGTCTACAAGGCAATATGGTCATAGTAACAAGGTCTACAAGGCAATTTGTGAATCTTTAATTAGATATGGAATTACAACATATGGAACCACTGGCATCACTAAGCTAAAAAAAGTTGAAAATTTACAACCATCTGTTGCAAAAACTATAATTCCATACCAACTTAGATATAATCTTTCAAATGCAAGTCAACAATTCCCATTTCCAAATATTCCATTAGTCCAAAAAAAGTTTTTTTTTTTTTGAATGTGACATTGTTCTAGACAACTTTTTAATGACACTTATAAAGTACAAATTATACATGATAAGTATACCAGACTTGAGACCAATAATTATTTTCGAATCCCACTAAACTAAGTCCAAAGTGCCCGAGATGTTTAACCAGTTGCCAAGAGAAATCATATATCTAACTAATTTTAGTAAAATTAAATTAAAGGTTGAAAACTATTTAAAAAAAATCAGCAATCCTGAAAAACTGTGTGTTTTTAATTTGTTGTGTTCATATTTGTGTTATCATGTTTATTTTTATTTCCGCGCAATTTGTTTTAATTGTTGGGCACAGCTTGATTTTCAAATAATATTAATTGTCCTATTTCTATATATGAGATACTTTCATAATATTTTATATATATATATACTAATGTTCTAACATTTTATGTACGAATAATGATCATCTATATTTCCTGCAGATAAGCTATTAGCTTTGCGGGTTAAATGTAAAAAAAAAACTCTCTAAGTCTGTGTTTTGTGAGATGATGATGACGATGAATAAATATATAAATAACCAAAAAGAAAAAAACATCCCTCTTCAAAAGTTGTTCGTTGCCATGGCAGAGTGAGGTCGTGCATAAGCAGAGCGCCTTTCACGTGATTATATTTTTCCATCGCTGAAGGAATATCTTTGAGCCTCGGGTTTCGTAGTAATAATGACGTGGAATCAACAGTGAAGCAAAGCCGAGAGAAAAGGACACGGACTTTTATCGACAAGGAATAGAAAAACTCGTCCCACGATATTATAAGTATCACATCTTTGTTGAGACCATATCGAAAAGTAGTAAGATGAAAGTAGAATTATCCTGTATCGTTCATATTTGATATTGCAGGGAAAAAATAAATGTAAGATTTAAAATTTGTGCAACGATTATTTTGGTGGTCATCAATGTTTTTGGGGGGATGATTTTTTAGTTGTTTTTAGGATTTTTTTTTACTATTTAGACTGAATGTGACAACCGCGTCTTTTGTTAAATATTCCACCTTCAGTATTTCTTTAAATATTAAGCGAATATTATTGAAATTCGAGCTTTAGAGAGATTTGAATGAGATCTTTAATTTCTCTCCAGTGATATTTTTCCATAAAAACCGTATTTTCAAAGTTAGGGAGCTTTGTATATGGCGTCCATTGACATACCATGGAAGTGTCTGGTAACTTTTTGCAGTATAGCTTATATGTTAAAAGAGGACTATACTATACTCGCAATATGCAGTAGTATTATACATAACTACATATGCTAACACTGACAGAAAGACTATCAAAAAAGTATTATCTCCATTAAGCCTGATGGACACCGGTGTTCTTGTAAAAGTCGCCGTCCGTTGGATGGGACGTAAAACCGTAGCCTTTGCGTGCGAAGAGTCCTACCTTGTTAAATAAAAAGCTGGATGGCTTGAAGGGAAGCTACCACCTGTCTCCTAACTACTGTCCAGTGGGTCCCATGGCCATTTAGCCCATTGCGTGCGAAAAAAAGTGCCATCCAAGGAAAAAAAACAACCAACGGCCAGTTTCACTCAGCTTTTCCGCAGTCCTGAAATATTTTGTCATCTTTCTTGACACTTTCGAAAGGACAGCATTGTGGATATTGCATGTCACGATATAGTGACACCACGTTATAATGATAACGATGATAATAACGAAAAAATTCCGATGATTTAACTACGGAAGTCAAAACCGCGAAACTAAAAAAAAGTCAACGACCAAGAACAGCTGCAGCGAGCAAATCATTTTAAATTGCGACTGCGCTCCAGCTCCACCAGTTCCCGATTCATCTTCTCTTGTGCCAAAATGCGGGCGCCAGCCACTGCCATCCGGCATCCCAGTTCGATATCGATTTATAGCTTGAGGAATGGATGTGTCTATTTGCAACGGCTGGGAAAGCTAACGGCTGGCTTTATTTCCATCCGAATGCGGATGTGCATGTTGAGCCACTTTGCAAGGAACAAAGAAGAAGAAGAGGAAGATGTTGGTAATACTGTTTTAACATTCACGAGGTCACCCAAAGATTTCTGTCAGTGACAAAATGATCCGTTTGTGTCAAACACATGAATCGTCACAATGGATGATTTAATATCGTTTTTTGACTATGTTGCTTTTATTCTTTCTACGAATTGTGATTGTTACTATTCAAGTGAAAAAAATGAAGAAATTGTTCCTGTGAAACGTCAAGTGATTTTTTATTTACACTGTCCCGTGGCCGAGTGGTTAGCACGCTTGGTTACTGATCTAAGGGACCTGGGTTCGAGCCCCGGAGTTTAGGCATGGATGTGTGTGACGTTTTTCTGCTGAGGTCCTGCCATCCTCTCAGACCTTCTACTGTGGCATATAAACTGACAGGCTCCTGTCAGACCTCTATGGCAAGCAGCTACTTGAGGGGGTATTTATATTATTTATTTTTATATTTTTTTTGCATTAGAGAGCGGTGAAATAGTTTATATCCAAAGGTCAAGGAAGCTCAAAATTCTAACTATGGTAGCGAATCACTACTTAAAAATCTTCATATTTTAAATTTATCATCCAGTTGATTTACTGAACGCTTTAATCATTACTTCAGTCTTCATAGCTACCCATTTAATGCAGATTAGATTATTCGTGACGAATGATATGTGTGCTTAGCAGCTGAAATCTCCCAGGTTCAGCTAAGAACATCTGTCTGATAATCGGTGGTGTTAATATCTACCTGAAAATCATGTTATTGAAACCTCTAGAATGAATTATGTTATCGTAACTGCCCGTAAATTATCTGTTGGTACTTTACTGCGTAAGCAATCTCAATTTTTCACAACTTGACTGTATTTTACCAAGTGGCTTCGAATTTTGCCAACTCCTGTAAATTTTGTCAACTTGCCATAACTTTACAGAAAAAAATCTCACTTTTTACATTTCACCAGAATTTTATAAAGTCATCTCGAATTTTGCCAACTCCCCTAGATTTTACCAAGTTGTCTAGATTTTGCTAACTCTCCTTAATTTCAGAAAACCAATCATAGTTTTCACAACTCACCTGTTTTTACCAAGTGGTTTCAAATTTTGCCAACTGCCCTAGATTTTGCCAACTCCCGTATGTTTTGTCAAGTTGCCCCGATTTTGCCAACTCTCCATAATTTTACAGAAAAAAATCCTAATTTTTACATTTTACCTGAATTTTAATAAGCCACTTCCAATTTTCCCAACTCCTCAAGATGTGCCAACTTTAACAACTCCGCAAGATTTTTACAGTTGCCTAGGTTTTGCCAGCTCTCTTTAATTTCACAAAAACAATCCCAATATTTGCAACTTACCTGTATTCTGCCAAGTGGCTTCAAATTTTGTCAACTGCCCTAGATTTTGCCAAGATGTTTCGATTTTCTCAATTTCCCTAGATTTGCCAAGTTGCCTCGATTTTGCCAACTCCCCTAGATTTCGCCAAGCACACGAAGCCACAGCTTAACGTCCCACCCGACGGACGGCTGCCTTCCCAGGGCAGTCAGTTTCTCCTTTCTGAACTAAGGCATGGTGAGTATTAACGGAGATAGATCTCAACGCTGGCATAGTCGGGACTCGAACCTGCAGACTGCGAACCTGGCGCGATACCAATTGAGACACCGCTCCCCTAAAGTGTCGGGGGGGAGTACGTATTCGATATCTGAAAGTCGCAGAATTCTCAAGTTGGTTGGTTGGTCGTTTTACCTCTGAGCGGCACTTTTTTGCACACCATGGGCTAAATGGCCAGGTCACATGGACCCCGAAGGCTCAGAGAAGGTTGTGGGAAGGGACCCACTGGAACAGCTGTTGGGAGACAGATGGTAGCCTCCCGTCAAGGCCATCCAGCGTGTTCTTTAACGTGCACAGGATATGGCTCTCCCACACACGGGGCCACGGCTTAACGTCCCAACCTAGGGACGGCGGCCTTTCCAAACCCATCGGTGTCCCCTACTGACCGTAGGCAGGGCGGGGAATTTTGCGGAGATAAATCTCAACGCTGACCCAGCTGGGACTCGAACCTGGGAACTACAGATTACGAGCCTGGCGCGCTACCGACTGAGCCACCCCCGCCCCGCAGAATTCTCAAGACTATAACGCTTTCATTTCTACTCCGAGCTTTCTTTTAACAATCAATTAATTTTTCGGAAACAATCGACTAATTTTCTGGTGAAGCTAAGAAAACTCCTTTTTCATAGCAGGCTATGGACGTCGGCAGGAATAGTTCCTGGGAGGGGTTGGTGGGAAGTAAATGATTGCTTCAAGATGGAAATATTTAGATCGAGCTATTCATTAATGAGCGTAGTTGCGAATTGCAGCGATCACACGTATATCATACCATACTACAACTAAGAATAGCCGAAAACAAACCGAAAAATAGGGAACGTAGTTAAAATTACGTGTTAATAAAATAGGGAAATGTAATTAAACTACGTTTTACACGTAGTTAAAACTACGTGTAAGAACGTTTTTTCACATAAATCAATGAAAATAAATAATATGCTTCGGAAAGCAAAAGAAAACGTAAAAAAATTCCAGATTACATTTTTTTGCGGAAAAAGGATGAATTTTTTGTATACTTGATATTATTCATCATAAATTAATTTTTTGTATACTTGACATTATTCACCATAAATTAATTTTTCGATCGTTTTTTTTTTCAAGGGAGGGCAACTACTTCTCTACCCCCTCTCGAAAGAGACGTAATTTTGTTGAGAATCTTAAGCCTAACGAAGCCACCTGGCTTATCAATGAAAAACATCGATTGTGACAGTTTTATTAAAAAAAATTTATTCCCTCTACTAAGAAAAGTTATTATCTTAGTAGCCTAAGATAGTAGTTTAGAACCCAATTTGCAATAACTCAAATACTAACATCATACACATGGGTCTGACGCTATCAGCGAAATCATATTACTCGGCCCTAAAGCAATACGTTATACTTATCATAACCATGGTTATACAGTAAGGCTCACTACTTTGACTAAAGCCTTTTACCACTAGACCCTGAACAATGCAGTAACCTAATGACTATTTTTCAAATATATATATATATCAGTTTTAATTATAGTTTTATTTATGAAAATCCAACTGGTAGCTATTTATTTTTAAATATTCTTAAATTTTCTAATAAAGTAAAAAAGGACTAAATTACTTTATTTCATGTGGTTTAAAAATAAACAGCTTTTAATTAAAATTTAGACAAATTAAATTACTTTAATTTTTATGCATGATTAATTAACATTCTTTTTCTTCTTCACTTCTTTTGCTGAACACCGCCCAGGCCTGGTGTATGAAAATGGCCTTGGTAACTCTGATGATCTCACGCGAATAAGATTTCGAATAAGACGCGAATAAGATTTTTGTCGAATGGGATGTTAAGTCGTGGCCCCGTGTGCGGGAGAGGCATACCCTGTGCACGTTAAAGAACACGCTGGAAAGCCTTGACGGGAGGCTACCATTTGTCTCCCAACAGCTGTTCTAGTGGGTCCCCTTCCCCAACTTTCTCTGAGCCTTCGGGGTCCGTGTGACCTGGCCATTTAGCCTATGGTGTGCAAAAAAGTGCCGCTCGGAGGTAAAACAATCCAACGGGACCAACTCCGCTAAATCCTACCCTATCTTCGGTGAGAAAGGGGGCATTGTGGACTTGAAAACTTGAAACTGTCGCCGTACGTCTTATGGCACGTTAAACCATGGCACCGTGTTCAGCCACATCTTAGGCCACTAAAAATGAAATTTAAATTTAGTTTTGCCATAAAGAGTATGTTACATTTAAATAATGAAACAGCATAAATAATTATGTTTCGCTTATTATTTAAAATATTACGTGAACTTTCATATTATTGATAAATAACCTAATTTAGCTCTTATATATAATTAAGGCCGTCCAGTGTCCCAGTGGTTAGCACGCTTGGCTACCGATCTAAGGGACCTGGGTTCGAGCCCCGGATAAGGCATGGATGTATGTGTCGTTTTTCTGCTGAGGTCCTGCCATCCTCTCAGACCTTCTACTATGGCATATAAACCGACAGGCTCCTGTCAGACCTCTGTGGCAAGCAGCTGCTTGAGGGGGTATTTATTTTTTTATTTATATAATTAAATTAGAATAAAATGCAACCTACCATATCTTAAAAAGTAATTGATTTGATCCCTACGTGATGTGAGTTTGAGACTCTGATCAAACACATAGATCAAAAACCTTAATATTTTTTAGTATTCAAAGTTTACTCCTTTGTTTTTAAATCATTGATGATACTTAACAAAATGTATTTCATGACCAACAGAGAAAACAATATGTATACCAAGCCTGAATCTAAGAGGGGAGAAACCAGGACTATGCCCCCCCCCCCATTCCTCTTAAATAATTCTAGTAAGGGAATGGTGGCAAGCATTTACTAAACTATAGTATATATTATGTATTTTTTAAGAAATGTTTTAAAGATCTCTCTCAAAAAGACTGGAAAATGTATACTGCAATGGAATTCTAGTTTCTTCGCCCCCCACTTATTTTAAGGCTCGATCGAATTACTAGCCCTCCCCCTTTCTTCTTAAATCTAGGCCTGATTTGCACCTTCTTCGTAATGAGAATGAATGCATTTTACAAACTAAGGTTGGATTGCCTTAGTTTTCTTAAAAGTCAGTTTCTGTACACTGTGAGCTAAAAGGCCAAGTCACAGGGATTCCAAAAGACTCAGAGCTTAGTAAGAGAAAGGAATCTGCTAAAGAGATGTTAGGGGATACACGGAAGCTTTCCATCAGTGCATTCTAGTTTTCCTTTAAAGCGTAAAGGTTAAAACCCCTCTAAACAGGGTTGGTATGACCAACAGCATTCCAAGTTTGTCAGTATCCTCTACCTCGTCTGGGTCTCTTAGGAACGAAGTTGACTAAGTTCCCGCTCTGCACTCGATCATTAGGGGACACCGATGGGCTTGGTAAGGTGGAAAGAGTGGGCGGGAGAGCCATACCTTGTGCACGCTGGTTGGCATGCTGGAGATTTAAGAACACGCTGGATGGCATTGACACGAGGCTACTATCTGTCTCTTAATAGCTATGCAGTGTGTCCTCTCTACCAACCTTAGCTCTTGGGGTCCTTGTGACCTGGCCATGTAGGGGCGGGGTGGCTCAGTCGGTAGCGCACCAAGCTCGTAATCTGTAGTTCCCAGGTTCTAGTCCCAGCTGGGTCAGCGTTGAGATTTATCTCCGCAAAATTTCTCACCCTGCCCACGGTCAGTAGGGGTAACCGATGGGCTTGGAAAGGCTGCAGTCCGTCGAATGGGATGTTAAGCCGTGGCCCCGTGTGCGGGAGAGCCATACCCTGTGCAACGTTAAAGAACACGCTGGAAAGCCTTGACGGGAGGCTACCATTTGTCTCCCAACAGTTGTTCTAGTGGGTCCCTTTCCCCAACTTTCTCTGAGCCTTCGGGGTCCGTGTGACCTGGCCATTTAGCCTATGGTGTGCAAAAAAAGTGCCGCTCAGAGGTAAAACAATCCAACGGGACCAACTCCGCTAAATCCTACCCTAACTTCGGTGAGAAAGGGGGCATTGTGGACTTGAAAACTTGAAACGGTCGCCGTCCGTCTTATGGCACGTTAAACCATGGCACCGTGTGCAGGAGAGTCATACATTGTGAACGTTAAAGAACACAACTTCCATCTGTCTCATAACAGCTGTCCAGTGGATTTATTTCACCAATCTTCTCTGAACCCTTTGGGTCCTTGTAGACTTGCCATTTAGCCAATAATGTGTAAAAAAAATTCACTCGGACGTAAAACAACCCAAAAATCTAGAAAATAGCGGGAATTGGCTAATAAAATCTCAACGCAGGAACAGAGAGATGTTGAGCGTGTAAATTTCAGATTACGAGCCTGGTGCATTATCAGCTGAGCCAACATCCACTCTCAGAAACCCAAGAGCAAATCATCATCAGTAGTCCTTTATCTTTTCGTCATTCTTATCAACGAGCAAGGCCATTTGTGCTTCTTGCGGGCATTATCTACTTCACCAGAACTTTTGGGGGGGGAAAGGCATCATTGGATGTGCGATGAGGATAAACATCATCTTCCGTTGTCATCCACAACGGCGCGAGAGAGAAATTTACGGAACAACAACGTCCGGTGTCGGTAGCCAATCAGGTGCAAGGACGTGTCCTGAGTCGCGATGCTGATCTGACTTTTGTGCCACGCTACGACACAGAGAGAGAGTGACAAATGCCGAAGAGAACAAGCGGTTGTTCTTTATTTCGCAGAAGCAAATGAAATTTCCTTTTGTTGTGAAAAAGTGGATGAGCCAAACAAAGGCATGGCGAAGAAAAACAGGGACCGAACAACCTAATTCAATTTGCTTCTCTTATCTTTCTAACATCAGCAAAGGTAGAACTGTAGTCTAAGTAACTTCATGTATTGGTGTGTTTTCTATTCAGGCATACAGCGATATTTTCAGCTATGATTTTTCTCTCAATCAGACTTTTATGTCCTTTTTCGCAATGTTAATGTTTGAATGTTCAATTTGCTTTTCCTTTAAACGTTCAGTTTAATTCAAAAATATTAGAGTTGATATTTAAAGCGAGACGTTGCATTGTTATTCGCTATTAAGATTTATTAAAATATATGCGTGAGCTTAAAGAATTGAAAATACGAAAACATTATTTTTTATTCTTAGAGATCTTGGAAAGTACAGATATCTTATTTAATACATTTCGAGGTCAAAGCGTAACTATTAACATATGTCATTTCGTTCTCTTTTATACATCTTCGTAATATTCTACCAATCAGGAAGCTCTGTTGTTTTTACGGTCTCTAGGGTTGCAGTGGATTGTTTTACCTCTCAGTGTTTTTTTTTTCCACACGAGGGCTAAATGACCAGGTCGCACGGACCACAAGGTCTTAGAAAAGGTTGGGTTGGGTTGTTTTACCTCTGAGCGGCACTTTTTTGCACACCATGGGCTAAATGGCCAGGCCACAAGGACCCCGAAGGCTCAGAGAAGGTTGGGGGAGGGGACCCACTGGAACAGCTGTTGGGAGACAGATGGTAGCCTCCCGTCAAGGCCATCCAGCGTGTTCTTTAACGTGCACAGGGTATGGCTCTCCCGCACACGGAACCACGGCTTACGTCCCATCCGACGGACGGCGGCCTTTCCAAGCCCATCGGTGTCTCCTACTGACCGTGGGCAGGGCGGGGAATTTTGCGGAGATAAATCTCAACGCTGACCCAGCTGGGACTCGAACCTCGGAACTACAGATTACGAGCCTGGCGCGCTACCGACTGAGCCACCCTCGCCCCCTAAAAAGGTTGGGAGAAGGGGGCCTACTAGACATCTGTTAGGAGACAGACGGCAGCCTCAGGTCAAGTCCATCCAGCGTGTTCTTTAATGTGCACAAGATATGGCTCTCTAAACATAAGGCTTTACGTCCCATCCAAAGGAAAGCAGTATTTTCAAGCCATGGGCCACAGAGGTCTTACGAGACTGTGTAATTTTCCTCTCCAGACATGTTTGTCCACAGCTGCTGCATTTGGCCACTGTAGGCCAATTCTAACAAGATCCTGTTTGACATTGCCTGCCCATCGCATCCTAGGTCTCCCCCTTCGTAAGGTCTTTAAGCACATTGTTCATAACCCTATTCACCAATCTGCAGCTTTGCACACAGAAAACATGGTCAAACCAACTCAGTCTCTCTTTGCAGAATAAAATGCTCAAAGGAGGTTGATGACTTTTTTCTATCCTCCTCAATACTTAAAAAGTCAAACCACCTATGCCCAAGATACTGCGCAAGTGTCTGGAATCAAAGGCATCAAGTTTCTTGTTATCTTACTTACAAAGGGTCGAAATTTATCGTAACTAACTTCAGAAAGTACCAAACTATTATAATAACCTAATTTTAGTCTTTGAACACATATAGTTCCAAACTTTCCATAGATTCTTAAAAGTCCAGAAGCAAACCCTATCCTTCTGTTCATCTCATGCCATACATCACCAGTATCTGTTACATAGCTCTGGAGATAATTAAACTGGAATACTTGTTCAAGGGTGCAACCATTAAAAATAACTGAAGTACATCCTGTCTGCAATTTTCATCACTTCATTTTTACCTTATGATGAGAACATGATTTAAGATTATATAACCTATCTAACATAAATCTTAATTTTCTACAGACCCTTATCTGCATTTTCCCCATTTTAGATTTTTTTTTTCAGCATAAATGTCTAGATATTTAACAAATACAACCTGTTCAGTAATTTCACTTACACATCCATTTCCAAATTATAACTAGAATTATGGTGTTTTATCACAATCTCTTGTATTGTTTAAGACGAAATCGATAAAATTAGTTTTATCCACATTTATTTTCGATTTATTGCTACTAAACCATTTTGTTATTTATTTTAAGTCTTTGTTAGTTTTAAATAAAAAATCATTATTAATTTCAGTCGAGGGGTGGCTCAGTCGGTAGCGCGTCAAGCTCGTAATCTGTAGTTCCCAGGTTCGAGTCCCAGCTGGGTCAGCGTTGAGATTTATCTCCGCAAAATTTCCCCGCCCTGCCCACGGTCAGTAGGGGACACCGATGGGCTTGGTAAAGGCCCCGTCCGTCGGAGGGGACGTTAAGCCGTGGCCCCGTGTACAGGAAAGACATACCCTGTGCACGTTAAAGAACACGCTGGATGGCCTTGACGGGAGGCTACCATCTGTCTCCCAACAGCTGTTCCAGTGGGTCCCCTCCCCCAACCTTCTCTGAGCCTTCGGGGTCCTTGTGGCCTGGCCATTTAGCCCATGGTGTGCAAAAAAGTGCCGCTCAGAGGTAAAACAATCCAATCCAATTTCAGTCGAGTACACTGTTGCTGTGTCATCTGCAAAAGTTGTGATTTTACCGAATAAATTTTAATTTCAAAAATCATTAAAAAACAGTACTGCCCCAAAAATAGAATCTTGTGGTACACTCTCGTTTAAAACAAGCATATTATTTTCCTTTATAGCCACATATTGTTTCATGTTTTGAAATGAAACGATACGTATAATATATTATGTTATTATTATAATACTAGCTGAACCCATGCCAATAGTTTGGCGAGAAACATATAACCACTGATAACTCTTCCCATCGATAAGTGCATTCACAGCGTTCCACCGTAAATTTACTATATACAACGTACTTCTCCATTCGCATGGTACGTGACGGCAGAACAACAGAAATTTCGGACCCTGAGGTCCGGATCCGAGGGATTACTCCCGATTCCACGCATCAAGTATCCCGATCTGTTAAATCAACAAGGCAAGAACTAAGTGGGTTGTTGGGTTGTTTTACCTCTGAGCGGCACTTTTTTGCACACCATGGGCTAAATGGCCAGGTCACATGGACCCCGAAGGCTCAGAGAAGGTTGGGGGAGGGGACCCACTGGAACAGCTGTTGGGAGACAGATGGTAGCCTCCCGTCAAGGCCATCCAGCGTGTTCTTTAACGTGCACAGGGTATGGCTCTCCCACACACGGAGCCACGGCTTAACGTCCCATCCGACGGACGGTGGTCTTTCCAAGCCCACAGGTGTCTCCTACTGACCGTGGGCAGGGCGGGGAATTTTGCGCAGATAAATCTCAACGCTTACCCAGCTGGGACTCGAACCTGGGAACTACTGATTACGAGCCTGGCGCGCTACCGACTGAGCCACCCTCGCCCCGAACTAAGTGGGGCCATCCCACCAAATTTGGGGCCGATCGCTCAAGTAACCGCGGAACCACGAGGAAACTTCCAATTTCTGCCACCAATGACGTCAGACGTGTCCGCCATCCCATTCGCCCGCCGCATTATGACTATTATATAATATGACTAGTAATACACACGCCAAATGTTTGCAACAAAACGGATCGATAATTTTTTTTTCTCAAATTCATTTTCAATAAGTATTATCTATAATTAGTTTACATAAAAAAATCCCCCTAAGCCGAATGTTATCAGCCGGAATGTACATATATGGTTTTACACATATGATCTAGATTGCATCAGTAGTACAAAAAATGAAGGAAAGAAAAAAAAGAATAAATGAAAAAGAAAACCGACAAAATGATGAAAGTTTCTAAATAAAAATATCACTTTTTCATCAACCACTGAAAACATTTTTCTTTAACATCACAATTTTTTTTAAGTTAACTATTTCTCTAGGAAGCAAGTTAAATAGATAGGGAATTTGATATTCTTTAGAATTTCGTCCGTAATTATTATAAAATTTGGTTGTTTTAAAAAAACCATAGCCTTTTTTCTAGTAAACTTACTGTGGCAAATATTTTGCTTATAGGTATCATCAAATAAGTTATTGATAACAGAAATAAACACATATAAACTTTCAATAGGTAAAATTTTGAACAAACTGAATATATCATCTTTCGTTGTAAGGGGATATTTAACTTCTGAATTACACAATCCTTTTAACAGACTAATTTGTATTCTTTTAATTTTATTTAATTCTGTCTTATAGGCTGTCCCATAAACTGTTATCCCATATCTAATTATAGATTCAAAAAGTGCTTTATATACTAAAATAGTTATCTGTATATCAACAAACGAGTTTCCTACTTTTAAATGCTACAAATCGTAGTCTTGAACACATCCAATCAATATGTTTATTCCATTTCATTTTCGAATTCATTTTCAAGCCTAGGTAAATTATTTCGTTTACTTCTTCTATTTTAGGAAAATTCATATACCAGGTGATAAACCATCCAGCATAGTACAACTTATTCGATGCTTAGTAATTTTTCTATTGAATGTAGGTTGTTGAGAACCAATACACATAAATTTGGTTTTTTTCTCGTTTACACTCAGTTTGTTAAGAGCAAACCATTTAACTGCTTTATTAAAATCAGTTTGTAGATTGCAAATAGCGTATTCTAAATCAGAGTGGAAGTTGATTAGCACTGTATCATCAGCATACATACATATATTCAATGCCAGGTTTTCACTCACAATCGCACATTGATCGATAACTTCATTCACAAGGCAGGCGGGGGCGGCTCAGTTGGTAGCGCGCCAGGTTCGTAATCTACAGTTTCCAGGTTCGAGTCACAGCTGGGTTAGCGTTGAGATTTATCTCCTCAAAATTCCCCGCCCTGCCCACGGTCAGTAGGGGATACCGATGGGCTTGGAAAGACCACCGTCCTTCGGATGGGACTTTAAGCCGTGGCCCCGTGTGCGGGAGAACATACCCTACGCACGTTAAAGAACACGCTGGATGGCCTTGAAGAGAGGCTACCAATCTGTCTCCCAACAGTGTTCCAGTGGGTCCCCTCCCCCAACCTTCTCTGAGTCTTCGGGGTCCTTGTGACCTGGCCATTTAGCCCATGGTGTGCAAAAAAGTGCCGTTCAGAGGTAAAACAACCCAACAACAAGCAGGCGACGGCAGCGCCCCAGATATCTCGGACGCCTTTCGAGGGATCACTCCCTGCCTACAGCAGCTAGGAAACCGATCCGAGACCCCAAGAGGGTCAGAACTAAGCGGGACCATCCCGCCAAATTCGGGACCAATCGATCAAGCAGTGGGGGGCCCACGGAAAAACTTCCAATTTCTGCCACCGATGACGTCAGACGTGTTCTCCCACCTGTTCGTTCGCCCGCCCGGAATTACGCCTATTACTTAATACTAACTGAACGCTTTAGCACAGATTTTCAACAGCAAGAAATTTGCTAGGTGTTTGCTTGGATCGTTGTTGACGTCAGCGAACTCTCTCATAGCCCGCGGCTTAATTTCTGCGTAAGCTATCGAGATTTTTATTTCCGTTATCACAGATTATATGGCTCCCGTGATATTTGTCCGCCGTCCAAATTTCCTGCACAGCGTCTCCCATGTGCACCAGTGATTGGTTTAAAAATCAGGTTCCCACTTGGCCCGTGGCTTCGTTTCTACACAAATTGTGACAGCTCGTGTCTCACTTTTAATCTTCATATTCTGTTATTTCCTGCACTAATGGTTAGTTTTGTGAGTATTCCCCCCCCCCCCCGACATTTTACACAATTTGAACACGAAGAATTTCCCGGTGTTGCAAAGGTCATTGCTGACTCGGCGCGTGCTCTCAGAGCCCGTGGCAAACGATCGAGATATTTATATCTTCAGATTTTGGCATTCTGTAATTCCCGACGTACTTCACCGAAAGGTCCCAAATTTCGTAGGCGGGTTCCACCATGTTTGGTTAGAAAATCAAGTCCCTAGCTGCAATGAAACGCTTAAATAATGTTTTTGCCCCCCCCCCCCCCCCCACCACACTGAGCCCCCCGCCCCATGTTCTAGAGACATTCCGAAAGAAAATTCTAGAGATATACGAAAAAAAAAAACGTTTTAGAGATAATCTGAAAAAACATTTTTGGAACATTCTAGAGGCATTCTGGAAAACGTTGTAGAGAACTTTTGTAAAAACTTTCTTGAAGCATTCTGAAAAAACATTCTAGAGACATTCCAAAATGCATTGTAGGGACACTCTGTAAAAACATTCAAGGGACATTCTTAAAGAACATTTTACAGACATTCTTTAAAAACATTCTAAAGACTTTCTGAAAAACTTTCTAGAAATATTCTGAAAAACGTTCTACGGACATTCTGAAAAACATTCAAAAATATTAAATGTTCTTTACAAAAAAATTGAGATAAAACACCGGCGCTGGTGCCGGGAAGCCACCCCACTCGCGCTGCTACCCATTTCCCCCCCCCCCCTTAGCGCACAAAGATTGCTCAGCCCACTACCCAGATATAGTTGTTCATTTTTCATCTGAACGGCCCTAGATGTCAGCTGATTATCCCTTTGAGTACTTGTCTCAAATACAATACTTTCTCTCTGTCCTTACCTGATCTTGAAACACTTTGCCAGTGCAACCATCCATCATCATCCCAACAATAATAAAAACTGTCCTGCAATGGCTGCTCTGCCACTGTGGTGACCTATCCGGCTATATAAGGCGGCTAAAGCTCAGCTAGACGATATCTCTATTATCGTAAATATAGCAACGTATAAAACTGTAGTAGTTTTAGAAGCAAAATTATTCTAACTGCCTGATCAAGTTTCTTTCGAAGTAGCAAGAGTACCATTGCAAAGTTCAACCGCAATATCTTTTGCATGCCAGCCCACTAACCAAGTGAAAAAAACGAACACTCAGAAGAGGACAAGAAACTGAATTATTCATAGATTGCCTTTTAACGACTGCTGCGCTTTGAAAAGAGAAACACTTTCAAATAAAAAGAGGTAGGCAAACTGTACCGTTAGTATATCCTTTAAAACTTACAGAGCATCATTAAGTAGAAAGTAGCCTCTCTACCAGGCGTGCTTAAAAAGGTGTATCGTAGAACCAGAAGGAGCACCACGGAATCATTTCAAAATCCAAACAGAGAAGAATCGATCATTTTTATAAATCTTTTTAAATTGATATTAGCCCACTGTTTCCGTAGAACGCCGGGTTTGCCAAACAATCCTACCCAGATTGATAAAAGCTGGAGTTATGTTGTTTTCCCTCTGAGTGGCACTTTTTTGCACACATTGGGCTAAATGGTCAGGCACAAGGACCCCAGGGCTCAGAGGAGATTGGAGGGAAAGGACCCACTGGACAATTGTTAAGAGACGAAGCCATATACACTGTGCACGTTAAAGAACACATTGGATAGACGTGATAGGAGACTACCATCTGTCTCCCAAAAGCTGTTCAGTGGTCCCCTCCTCGAACTTTCTTTGAGCCCTCGGGGCCTTTGTCACCTGGCCATTTAGCCCATTGTTTGCAAACGAAGTGCCGCTCGGAGATGAAACAACTCAATCCGTGGCTCAGTGCAAAAGAACATGAGGTTCATGAAACGAATAATCAATATACTGAATCGGGCTCATTTCTTCCAATTTTTTTAACCATCATTTTTCGATGCCTAACTGAACGATTTTGCTAATTCATGGTACTCATTAAAACGCACATTTTTGCTTTTTAATCAAGATATTTTTTCATTCTTTAGCAGTATAGTCATTTTTTTATTTTTTTCTGTTGTGTTTCAATTTTTTGCTTCTCAGAAATCCATGTTTTCATTTTTAAATACGTAATTTTTTTCTACAACTCTTTAAGGATAAAGTTTTCTCCCTATAGGCTTTTACTAAGCTTGGGTTGGACGGACCTACATTAAAAGATCGCGTCTCTATCTCTTACAGAACTCGAGATCAAGACCATTTTTATTTTTTGCCCTTCGGGTTGAGTTGTTTTACCTCTGTCACACTTTTTTGCGCACAATGGGCTAAATGGCCAGGCCACAAGGACCCCGACGGCTTAGAGAAAGTTGGGGAGAGAGGACCCGCTGGGCAGCTGTCGGGAGACAGATAGTAGAATCCCATCAAAGCCATCCAGCGTGTTCTTTAACGTGCACAGTGTATGGTTTAATGTCCGATCCAACGGACGGCGGCCTTTCTAAGCCTATCGGTACCTATCCCCATCACACTATTGACCGCGACACACTACAAGTGCATTACATTATTGACCGCGACACACTACAAGTGCATTACATTATTGACCGCTACACACTACACACTATACGCTCATTACACTACTGATCGTGGGCAGGGTGGGGAGTTTGCGAAGATAAATCTCAAAGCTGACCCAGCTGAGACTCGAACCTGGGAACTGCCGATTACAAGACTGGAGCAACTACCAGCTGAACCACCCAGCTTCCTGTTACCCCTTCAAGAATCCATTGAATTTCAACGGGAAATTCCTATCATCCAATGTTTACCGAAATAGTTATGCCTCATTCTTCTTTACGTGGTAGCTTTTGCTGCCGTAAGTCTGCTCTGGTATCTTTCTGAATCTGTTCTCCCACATTATCTCTTGATTTCATTTTCTGTCCAGTTTGGCGCACTACAGCTGGAATTGCTTATGCGCCATAAAACAACAAACAACCTTAACTTCCGGGATAATCTCAGCTCCCAATTTCGTGTTTTACGATCCTGAAAAGTTCAGAACTGTTCCAAGCATGTTTATCTGTGTTTTAAATTCTTTTTTCAATTTTATAGAAGTAGAACAATACATTGAATTGCAAAAGGAAACATTGGATTATATATATACAATGTAAAATGGTTAACACGAAAGACAGGGGAACAGTGTAAATATTTCTCGCTAAGAGCATATTGATGCATACAGTGAATTGTTAATGTCTAACGCTATTCACAACCTGCACAGTATTTTGAGAGGGAAGATGACAAAGATTGGATGAGACATTTCTTTATTGATTAAAGAATCTGCGGTCAAAGTTCATCCGGCCTTCATTATGAATGTTATCTTCGATCAAGGTTCAACAAGGTCGACAATCTGAATATAGCGGGGGAAACTTAATCGGCAGACAAAGTTGTTTATCTGCTTCACAGGGGGGCGGGTGGAGCTCAGTCGGTAGCGCGCCAGGCTCGTAATCTGTAGTTCCCAGGTTCGAGTCCCAGCTGGGTCAGTGTTGAGATTTATCTCCGCAAAATTCCCCGTCCTGTCCACGGTCAGTAGGGGACACCGATGGGCTTGGAAAGGCCGCCGTCCGTCGGATGGGGCGTTAAGCTGTGGCTCCGTGTGCGGGAGAGCCATATCCTGTGCACGTTAAAGAACACGCTGGATGGCCTTGACGGGAGGCTACCATCTGCCTCCCAACAGCTGTTGAAGTGGGTCCCCTCCCCCAACCTTCTCTGAGCCTTCGGGGTCCATGTGACCTGGCCATTTCGCCCATGATGTGCAAAAAAGTGCCGCTCAGAGGTAAAACAACCCAAAACAACCCAATTCTACCAGCAGGTCATTTCCGCTCAAAGCCAATTCATGCATCTCGACCGATCTTCTCCGCTGTATTCTTGTTACTCTCTTCTGAGGATGTTCTGAGCGTGTCGAAAATTCTATGAATCATCTTACTGCTTTCTCCAAAGGAAGTTTAACACAAAAGCCAATCATATGAAATGAGGAGGTTGGCTCAGTTGATAGCGCGCCAACCTCGTACATCTGCAATTCCCAGGTTCGAGTCCCACTGTGCCTGCGTCGAGTACTTTCTCCGCTAATTTAGGATCTTTTCTCGGTTTTAAGAAGCCATCAAATATCTTGGAAAGTCAGTTGTCCGCCTGATGGGACTTAAAGCCGTGATCCCGTGTGCAGGAGGGTAACATCCTGTGCTCATTACAGAACACACTGTACGGCCTTGATGGAAGGTTTTCATCAGTCTCCTAAGAGCCATCCAGTGGGTCCCTTCCCCATCTTCTCTGACCCTTGACCTCCTCGTGTCCTGGTCATTTACCTGTTGTGCGCACAAAACTACTCCTGAGAGATAAAGCATTCCGATATAAACCTTCTCCTCCATTACATTACATGCCCAGAAAATTACTGCCATAGCCAAATGTGACAATAACACTGCTTACAAGATTTTTTCTTATACGTCATCTACCTTAAACACGCCATTGAAAACCAGAGAGATCGAGTTGCTACCACTCTATACAATAACCCTTTACGTTGAACACAATAACCCTTTACGTTGAACACAATAACGCGAAAATAAATCTCAAATTCAAATGCATTAAGGGTACAATTGGAAGACTGGTAAATGCAAAATCATACGACCCGATCCATACTACAGTTAACAAGCGACAGAAATAATTTATTTCCACCACATACATCCGATAGCAAATGCTTCGACAAAATCGCTTCCTGCGTTTCCTCTGCCCTAAACGACATAACGCAGACCAATGCGTTCACCCGAAGATGAATCAGGAGTCTGATCAAATTTCCCTTTGTTCCTCGCATCCCGACGCACAATCTCTTAATCTCCTCCACCGACGTCGTCTCTTAATGAGTAGAAGAGCAAGATCAGAGCACTTATCTGTTTCGTCTTGCATCCAACTGGCCTCGACATCCTTTATCAATATTTTCTGCCGTTTCTCTCTCCTTATCGGATTTCGGTTATGTTATTACTGTCAAAGGTTCTTATCAAAGGGAATAGGAAGACAGTTTTTCGGGGAGGAATAGAGACAATGTCAGATAAATCGCACGGAAGGGAATAATGGAATGAGATGTAAATGATGAGCTTGATGGCCTTATAACCTCTTCATAAGTCAGAAGATGTACTATAGGCATTAATCTTCTTCTTGTTGATTAGGTTGTGAAAAGATATGTCTTATAAAGAGAAGATAGTGATGGAGCATATATTGCAATTTGCAATAACTTCTCAACGTGATTGTTTGCAGGGAAATGCTTATTGAGATGTCTTGCATATTTCTTAATAGAATTAAAGGGATCGTTAATGTAAGACAGACGTAAACACTTTGAAACAGATTATAACTGTAAACTGATTTTAATTATCTTTGGAATAATCATTTAGAGATAATTATTACAATCAAGCCGATTATGTGAACAAAGCAAGGGGAAATTTTTATTGATCACAGAGTTTTATGAGATGTTATCAGTTTTTTGAGATGTTAATTTATAAGGACAGGGTGAGTAGTTTTACGGCTGAGCGGCACTTTGTTTTACATGCAATGGGATAAATAACAGGTCACAAGAAACCCAAGAACTCAGGGAAGGCTGGGGGAGGGGACCCACTGGACGCTGTTAATGAATAGAAGAGCAAGATCAGAGCCCTTATCTATTTCGTCTTGCATCCAACTGGCCTCGGCATCCTTTATCAATATTTTCTTCCGTTTCTCTCTCCTTCTCGGATTTCGGTTATGTTATTACTGTCAAAGGTTCGTATCAAAGAGAATAGGAAGACATTGGTTTCCTGTTCCCTAACAGCTGTCCAAACAGCTGTTAGGAGACAGATAGAAGTCTCCCATCAAGACATCCAGAGTGTACTGGGTTGGATTGTTTCACTTCTGATTGGCACTTTTTTGCACACAATGGGCTAAATGGCAAGGCTATAAAGACCCCGAAGGCTCAGAGAACGTTGGAGGAAGAGACCCACAGGAACAGCTGTTAGGAAACAGATGGTAGCCTCCCGACAAGGCCATCCAATGTGTTCTTTAACGTGCACAGGGTATGGCTTTTCTCCACATGGCTTAAGTACCATCCGACAGACGGCGGCATTTTCAAGCCTATCTGTGTCCCCTACTGACGTGAGCAGGGGGGGGGGGAGTTTTGTGGAGATAAACCTGAACGCTGACCCCGCTGAGACTCTAACCTGGGAACTGCAGATTACGAGCCTGGGGTGCTACTGAATGAGCCGTCCGCCGCCCCCAGTGTTTACTCTAACATGCAGAGGGTATTGCTCTACTATACAAGGTACCACGGCTTAAGGCCCAATCCGACGGATAGACACTCATGGCTGCTGTTCAATATTCCAGCTTTCATAATTCTTTAAATACTGAACGAATATTATCGAAAACCGTGACCTAGATAAGTCACATTTTTGAATCAGAAACATATGTAAAAGCGAGGGGAGGTTGGTAGACTCCCCCTCCCTCCCGACGTGTAATCTGATATTCTTTGATTCGAGTACCAACTAAACCTACTTTGAGAAGTTTGTCCTCTAACTCCCGTTATGCTCTCGGTGAGCAAAAGGAGACCGTTAGACTTGGAAAGGCTGCCATCTGTCAGATGGACATTTTACATAAGGGAAATTCGTGGCACAGTACGCAGAAGAGCTATCCCATGTGGACTTTAAAGAACACTCTGGGTGACTTTGACGTGAAATCTCCATCTGTTTCCTAACAGCTGTCCTTCCTCAACCTTTTCTGAGTCCTTGGGGTCCTTGTGACCTGGCTCTATAGCACATTGTGTGAAAAAAAAATACTGCTATCCCATGTAGACTTTAAAGAACACTCTGGGTGACTTTGACGTGAAACCTCCATCTGTTTTCTAACAGCAGTCCTTCCTCAACCTTTTCTCAGTCCTTGGGGTCCTTGTGACCTGGCTATATAGCACATTGTGTGAAAAAAAAGTACTGCTCAGTGGTGAAAAAAACCAACTCAGGGTTTTTAACACAAAAAAGCAATTTTGTATCGTGACGCATATGTAGCGGCTACACAATCTCTCATTGTTTAGGACACTTCATTAGAAATGCACAAACCGAAAGATTTCCAAAGCAAAAATCGTATCGACCAAACTTCGCTGAAAAGGCTTACACGAGTAATCCGTTCTGTGTAAGCATCCTTCAGCAGCATAACATTTACGACGACAACCGACACGGAAACAGTGTTATCAGAGTCGATCGTTTGCATCTAGCCGCTCTTGCTTCCCAAGACAATAAAAACAGCACTGCTTTCTGCCTCTGTCAAACAGAACACGTTCGACAGCTGTGGATTCCACGACACGGAGGAGGACCGTCTTGTCAGGAGACTGTGGATATCCTTCACCCTTGTCGTTCTGACGGACTGAGTTGATATCACCTCCGAAACACGCAGCACTATCTGTTTACTAGGATTCGAAACATTGTGCCGCATTTGAAGGAGAAGCTTATACGACACAGGGCGTGTGGTGGGAGACATACTTGTCATTAAGTAGGTGGATGCATTCCAGAGATTGAAGCTTATGTCCTGTTCTGTGTTCGTGTGATAATATAAAAGTTTTTTTGTTTTCATTTCCTCTTTCCTCTTTTGATTTATTCCGTGCTTTGCTTTGAAAAACCCTTTTGATAAGGTCTACCTGGCCTAGTGGGTAGAATACTTGTCAGCCGGGTGTGTCGTTAAGTTTATGTGTTGTATAAGAAATCGGGACAAGTTAGGTCCAAGTTTCGTTTCTATGTTGTTTCGATTTTTGTGTGTTCTGAAGTACTCGCTTCCCTTTTTGAAAAAAATAATGGTAGTTTTGTCTTTGAGAGGCGCATAATAGGCAGGTCACATGGACTCTAAAGGGTTGGGTTGTTTTACCTCTGAGCGGCACTTTTTTGCACACCATGTGCTAAATGGCCAGGTCACATGGACCCCGAAGGCTCAGAGAAGGTTGGGGGAGGGGACCCACTGGAACAGCTGTTGGGAGACGGAAGGTAGCCTCCCGTCAAGGCCATCCAGCGTGTTCTTTAACGTGCACAGGGTATGGCTCTCCCGTACACGGGGTCACGGCTTAAAGTACCATCCGAGGGACGGCGGCCTTTTCCAAGCCCATTGGTGTCCCCCACTGACCGTGGGCAGGGAGGGGAATTTTGCGGAGATAAATCTCAACGCTGACCCAGCTGGGACTCGAACCTGGGAGCTACAGATTACGAGCCTGGCGCGCTACCGACTGAGCCACCCCCTCCCGGACTCTAAAGATTAGAAGACCTGGTTCTACACAGCATGCTATCAAGTATATTTAATTTAAGTTTAGGAGTTTTATTTTAAAATAACCGTTTTAAAATCGAGTGTGTGGTATCAGTAATATTTTAGTATAATAATAATAAATAAATTGTTCATTTTTTACATAATATTGAATTAAATAATTTGTAATTAATTTTCGATGTAAGTAACTGCTTTAAATTCTTACATATTTTTAAAATTCTCTTAAATTCTCTCTTTTGTTATGATATTGTCGATCACAAATTAAGTAGCTACCATATACCGCGTCAGTCGGATCGGACCTTACGCCGTGGCCCCGTGTGCGGAAGAGCCATACCCTGTGCACTTTAAAGAACACGGTGGATGGCCTTGACGGGAGGCTACCATCTGTTTCCTAACAACCGTCCAGTGGGTTTCCTCTCCCAACCTTCTCTGAGCCCTCGGGATCCTTGTGGCCTGGCCATTTAGCTCATTGTGTGAAAAAAAGTGTCGGTCAGAGGTAAAACAATTCAGCAGACATTCATATATACCCATTGCAGCAAAAGAAGATGCCAGCGCTCCTACCGAGCATCTGCCCAACCAGTGCTGTTCCAAGAGTTCATTACACCCTTAATGGCGCCGCCTTTCCAGCTCTTCGATTTTGTGTTATCACTACCATCAACGTAATTTTTTTCTTCCCCACATAAAAATATCTCTTCCCCAGAAGCGAAATAAAAATCTTTCCAATAATTAAATGTAAAAGAAGGTAACTTTTTTTTTTGGTGCCAAATAATTTCACATTTTATTAATCTACTACGTAATTGAGGGAGTTTGGTTTTCACTTAGCTTAATGCACAACGTATAATAATATATAATATAATAATATTAATATATTAATAATATTAATATATAATATTAACATGTAACATTCTAATATAACGGATTCTAACACAAAAACTTCTTATAATAACTTCTGAACCATAATGCTAATTTACAGTTAGCTGACATGAAGAGAAGACAAAAAGCATTAATTAATAAATAAATAAATACCCCCTCAAGCAGCTGCTTGCCACAGAGGTCTGACAGGAGCCTGTCAGTTTATATGCCACAGTAGAAGATCTGAGAGGATGGCAGGACCTCAGCAGAAAACAACACTAACATCCATGCCTTACCCGGGGCTCGAACCCAGGTCCCGTATATCAAAAGCATTAGAGTATAACAATTGCAAAATATACTAATAACTGAAAGCAATCAATTACCTCAAGTGATCAGATGGAACTTGAAAGAACGTTAACGTGCAGTAATTACAGCATTACGGCTGCGCCTAAAATTGCCCTTTACCACGACGAATAGGTCTCCAATCATATCCAAATATATGATCGAAACAGTGAAAGTAAGAATAAAGCAATAAAGAAAGCAAGTGTTAGAATTATACCGTGCTACACGGCCAGTAGTGGCTTCAACACAAAGAAAAAAAGGGCTGGCAAATGAGAATAATGATGGATTGCTGTAGGTGGCGGAACTTCAAGATGTCTTTCTCTGCTGGGTAATAATTGTTGAAGTCCATAGCCACTAGATCAAACTGGGTTGGGTTGTTTTACCTCTGAGCGGCAATTTTTTTCACATCATGGGCTAAATGACCCCGAAGGCTCAGAGAAGGTTGGGGGAGGGGACCCACTGGAACTGCTGTTGGGAGACAGATGGTAGCCTCCCGTCAAGGCCATCCAGTGTGTTCTTTAACGTGCACAGGGTATGGCTCTCCCGCACACGGGGCCACGGCTTAACGTCCCATACGACGGACGGCGGCCTTTCCAAGCCCATCGGTGTCCCCTACTGACCGTGGACAAGGCGGGGAGTTTTGCGGAGATAAATCTCAACGCTGACCCATCTGAGACTCGAACCTGGGAATTGAAGATTACGAGCCTGACGCGCTACCGACTGAGCCCCCCCCCCCCCTCGATCAAACTGGGCCCTGACAGTTCATAACAGATGTAAAATTTAAATACGGGTGTGTTAATTATTTGGTGTGCCGGCTCAGTGATATCGCGGTGACATTGCGAGTGCGGGGCTCCGGGTTCGAGTCCCGGTATGGTATGGTCGTTTGCTCTGTCATATATATTTTGTTTGTCCCTCAGGAAAAAACATTATTCACTATCAATATGTTAAAAATCTATGTTCTCACATTGGGACATAAAACGAATATTAGCTTAAGTCCCACCAACCAGTTCGGGGGACAAATGTTATCGGGTGTAGAGAACCTCTTATTGGAAGCTAATTTCACCACAATATCATTTGAACTTGTGTTATTTATAATTTTATGTCTTAAAATAATATCTAATCGTACTTATTTTTAACAAATTTATGAATCAATCTTAAAACATTTAATAATATTTTTGACAAAATACTGAAAATTATTTTAAGTTTAGTTGAATCAAACAGCTAATGAATAAATTTTAAACAAATTTAAACCCTAAAATCTTTACCCACATTTAATTTCCGTACATTCCTTCCTTTTGTTTAGTGACTGTACGGTCTCGGTTATCTAGTTAGCTTTATCGAGACACAGTTATATCGAGGTAGTTTTATCGAGGTGGCTTTTTCGAGACACAGTTATCGTGGTGGCTTTATCGAGACACGGTTATGTCGAGGTGGCTTTATCGAGACACGGTTATATCGAGGTGTCTTTATCGAGACACGGTTATATCGAGGTGGCTTTATCGAGACACGGTTATAACGAGGTGGCTTTATCGAGACACGGTTATATCGAGGTGGCTTTATCGAGACAGTTATATCTAGATGGCTTTATCGATACACAGTTATATCGTGGTGACTATATCGAGTTGGGTTGGGTTGTTTTACCTCTGAGCGGCACTTTTTTGCACACCATGGGCTAAATGGCCAGGTCACATGGACCCCGAAGGCTCAGAGAAGGTTGGGGGAGGGGACCCACTGGAATAGCTGTTGGGAGACAGATGGTAGCCTCCCGTCAAGGCCATCCAGCGTGTTCTTTAACGTGCACAGGGTATGTCTCTCCCGTACACGGGTCCACGGCTTAACGTCCCATCCGACGGACGGCGGCCTTTCCAAGCCCATCGGTGTCTCCTACTGATCGTGGGCAGGGCGGAGAATTTTGCGGAGATAAATCTCAACGCTGACCCAGCTGGGACTCGAACCTGGGAACTACAGATTACGAGCCTGGAGCGCTACCGACTGAGCCAACCCCACCCCAGGCTATATCGAGACACAGTTATATCGAGGTGGCTTTTTCGAGACACAGTTATCGTGGTGGCTTTATCGAGACACAGTTATATCGAGGTGTCTATCGAGACACAGTTATGTCGAGGTGTCTTTATCGAGACACAGTTATATTGTGCAGGCTATATCGAGACATAGTTGTATCAAGACACAGTCAGGTGGCTATATCGAGATACGTTATATCGAGGTGGCTTTTTTGAGACACAGTTATCATGATGACAGAGTTATGTTGTATCGTGAAGACAGAGTTATGTTGAGGTGTCTTTATCGAGACACAGTTATATCGTGGTGGCTATATCGAGACACAGTTATATTGTGGTGGCTATACTGAGACACAGTTATATCGAGGTGGCTATATCGCTGAGATACAGTATATCGAGGTGGCTTTTTCGAGACACGGTTATCGTGGTGGCTTTTTCGAGACACAGTTATCGTGGTGGCTTTATCGAGACACAGTTATATCGAAGGGGCTTTATCGAGACCCAATTATGTTGAGGTGTCTTTATCGAGACACAGTTATATCGTGGTGGCTATATCGAGACACATTGATTTTGTGGTGGCTATATCGAGACACAGTTATATCGAGGTGGCTTTTTCGAGACACAGTTATCGTGATGGCTTTATCGAGACACGGTTATATCAAGGTGGCTTTATCAAGACAGAGTTATGTTGAGGTGTCTTTATCGAGACACAGTTATATCTGGTGGCTATATCGAGGTGGCTATATCGAGACACAGTTATATCGAGGTGGCTTTTTAGAGACACAGTTATGTTGAGGTGTCTTTATCGAGACACAGTTATATCGTGGTGGCTATATCGAGACACAGTTATATCGAGGTGGCTTTCTCGAGACATAGTTATATCGAGGTGGCTTTATCAACACACAGTATGTTGAGGTGTCTTTATCGAGACACCGTTATATCGAGGTGGCTATATATGAGACACATTTATATCATGGTGGCTTTTCCAAGATACAGTTATTGTGGTGGCTCTTTCGAGACACAGTTATCGTGGTAGCTTTATCGAGACACAGTTATATCGAGGTTAGTTTTTCGAGACACAGTTATATCGAGGTTAGTTTTTTGAGACACAGTTATCGTGGTGGCTTTATCGAGACACAGTTATATCGTGGTTAGTTTTTCGAGACACAGTTATCGTGGTGGCTTTATCGAGACACAGTTATGTCAAGACTTTATCGAGACACAATTATATCGTGGTGGCTATATCGAGACACAGTTATATCGAGGTGGCTTTTTCGAGACACAGTTATCATGGTGGCTTTATAGAGACACAGTTATATCGAGGTGGCTTTATCAAGACACAGTTATGTTGAGGTGTCTTTATCGAGACACAGTTATATCGTGGTGGCTATATCGAGACAGTTATATCGAGGTGGCTATATCGAGACACAGTTATATCGAGGTGGCTTTTTCGAGACACAGTTATTGTGGTGGCTTTATCGAGACACAGTTATATCGAGGTGGCTTTATCAAGACACAGTATGTTGAGGTGTCTTTATCGAGACACAGTTATATTGTGGTGGCTATATTGAGACACATTTATATCGTGGTGGCTATATCGAGACACATTTATATCGTGGTGGCTATATCGAGACACATTTATATCGTGGTGGCTTTTTCAAGACACTTATTGTGGTGGCTTTTTCGAGACACAGTTATATCGAGGTTAATTTTTCGAGACAAAGTTATCGTGGTGGCTTTATCGAGACACAATTATATCGAGGTTAGTTTTTCGAGACACAGTTATCGTGGTGGCTTTATCGAGACACAGTTATATCGAGGTGGCTTTATCGAGACACAGTTATGTCGAGGTGTCTTTATCGAGACACAATTACATCGTGGTGGCTATATCAAGACACAGTTATATCGAGGTGGCTATATCGAGACACAGTTATATCGAGGTGGCTTTTTCGAGGCACAGTTATATCGAGGTGGCTTTATGGAGACACAGTTATGTCGCGGTGGCTTTATCTAGACAGTAGTTATATTGTGGTGACTATATTGAGACACGTTATAACGAGGTGGTACATCGAGACATAGTTATATCGAGGTGGCTTTAGTAGGGGACTTACTGAATAGTTGATACAAGATAGTTGACTTCTGTCAAGACTTCTGTCAAGACCATACTCAAGACCATTGATTAATAATACTACGCGACAACTAAGCCCTTTCCAATCGTGTCGGTGTAGGGCGGGGTAGAGGGGAAGGAGGGGTATAACCAATAAAATCTCAACGCACCCACAGTAGAGAGACCCGAACATGAGAGCATCAGATCACGAATCTTGCCTGATACCTACTAAGTCAATCAGCGTTGTTTTGGGGCGACGATGGCTCAGTCGGTAGTACGCCAGGCTCGTAGTCTGCAGTTCCCAGGTTAGAGCCCCATCCCGGCCAGCATTCAGATTTATTTCTGCTGAATCCTCACCGATGAGCTTGGAAAAGCCACCGTCCATCAGATGGGTCGTGAAGCCATTGTCCCATGTGTAGGATAGAGCCTACCTTGTGCACGTTAAAGAATACCCTGGATGGCAGTTACGGGAGGCTGCCCTCTGTCTCCTAACAGTTGTTCAGTAGATCCCTTTATCCCAACCTTCTCTGAGTCCTAGGGTCCTTGTGACCTGCCCATTTAGCCCAATGTGTGCAATAAAGTGCCTCTCAGAGGTTAAACAACCCAACCCGTTCAAAGGAAAAGTGGACAAGTCGGAAATGAAGCGTAAATCATTTATTGCTATATTCAAATTCGTCATTTCCACGGAGATATTTAGTTTAATACGAAATTAACAAACTTGATATTAATTTCCGTCCGAAAGCGACTTTGGCTCTTGCATGGAGAAGTCTGTGACAATGTATTTCGCCTTTTCTTCCAACTTCCAACTTTTTTCTTTTCATTTAATTTTTTCGGGGATCTAAAAATGTGAAAATATTATAGATGAGGTGCCAGGAATATGAGGAGGATGTTCCAGGCATTCTCAACCATACCTATTCAACGTTGTTATTGTTATTAAGTAGGGTGCCTCAGTCGGTAGCGCGCCAGGCTCGTAATCTGTAGTTCCCAGGTTCGAGTCCAAGCTGGGTAAGCATTGGCCGTCGGATGGGACGTTAAGCCGTGGTCCCGTGTGCAGGAGAGCTATACCCTGTGCACGTTAAAGAACACACTTTATGGCCTTGACGGGAGGCTAACATCTGTCTCCCAACAGCTGTTCCAGTGGGTCCCCTCCCCCAACCTTCTCTGAGCCTTCGGGGTTCTTGTGACCTGGCCATTTAGCCCATGGTGTGGAAAAAAGTGCCGCTCAGAGGTAAAACAACTCAACTGAAGTTATTAAGGGGGGTTTCATTGTCATACAAAAGAAATAGTCTTTTTACTCAAAGGCAGGCCCAGATCTAGAAAAAAAATTAAGGGGAGTGGGACGGGGGGGACAAGAGACTGGATTATCTTTATAATAAAACATTTCCCCTTTCTTTCGTGAAATCTTAAAAATATTTCTTGAAAAATTCAAAAGGTTTAATATGTCTTGTCTCTATTGCTCTTACCAGTATTTTCAAAGGGCATGGATCCTTTGCCCCCCCCCCAACCTAAAGATCCGGCCCTACTCAAAGGTCCTGGGCGCTTCGACTTTATTGTTTGCCTTCAAGTATCCATAGATTCGTAATATCGTTGCGAGTCGATTGTGTCATCACAGTCCAGAAACTCATTCAACAGCGGACCCCGACAGTGCAATTAAATTATCAGCATGCCGCACATTGTTCAACTTTGGATGCTTCCATGCGGAGTTAGTCTGAAATCCACACAACGTCAATTACATTCAAGCCAATACTTGCCACTAACTCTGGTGTTGATGAATTCCTTCTGTGTATACCTGTTTCTATGTGCGAGGATACAAGGATCACTTAATCCATTGCCAAGATATAGGAGTTGTCCACTTCCCAAAATATACACCTACCACATTCCTTACACTACAAATTAACTAAGAACAGATTAATGTACAAGATCCGCATAAACGAATAGGGCACTATACATGTATGATTGAGTTGCATATAAATACAACAAACTAAAACTAATTTAATATATAAGCGTAATAATATATATTTTCTATTACGAAAGACATCTGTGAGCAGTTAGAGCTAGTGTTCCAATTACAGTTTAATTCATAATAAATTAACTTTTGTTTAATCGTTTTGTGTAGTATAGAATTATTTTCTTTTAACGAACAAATAACAGTATTTTTTAGTATTTATATTTGGTAAATTATTTGTAAGCCATTTACGTAATAATTCATCATTTGCATATTGAGATTAAGCGTGAAAAATTCCTTATCTGTTTAAGTTAGACATGTATCATTTGCAAATAAAATCAATTTACGTTTCAAATCATTAAACCTATATCATTTACAGTCGCTCAAAAAAGTATCCGAACACTATGGTTGATTACAGAATTCACGTGACACTAAGGTTGCCAGATCACTAATTTCTAAAAAAATCGTTGCCAGATATTTTTTCTGAATTCTGTAATCAACCATAGTGTTCGGATACTTTTTTGAGCGACTGTAGGTGGTCATATTATTTTGATACTAGATCGTGTGGGCTCACTCACGGAAATATTGAGCGTATGCAGTTACCGTTCACAGCAAACTAGAGCGTTTGCAGTAACTGCACACACTCCAGTTTGCTGTGAACGGTAACTGGAGCGTGTACAGTTGCTGTACACGCTCCAGATATTTCTCCTGAATTCTGTAATCACGTGACACTAAGGTTGCCAGATCACTAATTTCTAAAAAACCGTTGCCAGATATTTTTTCTGAATTCTGTAATCAACCATTGTGTTCGGATATTTTTTTGAGCGACTGTACATAATTTATAATCAGTAAAGGTCCTAGGACTGATCCTTGAGGCACTTCGCATTTTAACTCAAGTACTGTACCTAGTATTTATTTTGTCCTATTGTTTGAAATGTTATCAAACCATTTCAGCACCATGTCTATTATTCCAGCAGCTTCAAATTTTTGTAGCACTTTCACATGATAGATTATAACAAAATTGTTTTTTTATATCTAAATATATTATTAAAGCATAGTTATTATTTTTCATATCTGTTTAAATCATATTAGTGTCATTAAACAACGTACCACTGTTCCCTTTTTTATCTCTAAAATCCAACCGACATTCCCTAACAATTTTTTTCCAAGAATTATAAAGTTTAAATTTCATTAATTTTTCAAATATTTGAGCAGTGACTGAAAGTAATTCAAAAGACTTTTCTAATTCTGTAATACGCCCACTTTTAAAACTTGTACAATTGTTAATCTACTACTTTATCTAACATTTGCCAAAATATATATTTGTGGTATAATTTTTTTAATATTTTTGGATATGATTTTTCGAGTCAAATGTTTGCCTAAAAATGGTATATTTAATTTATTTATTTTAAAGAAACGTTAACATAGTGATCAAAGCAGATTAATTCCTTCAGACTTAATTTTTTGTTCGTAGAAGAAAAAAGGTTTCCATTTAAACGTGCTTCATTTGTGAAAAAAGGAACAAAAATAAAAAAAAAATATGTTTTTAACATTTCACCGAAACACGGCACGTTACATGTATACTTTGGGTTGGGTTGTTTTACCTCTGAGCGGCACTTTTTTGCACACCATGGACTAAATGGCCAGGTCACATGGACCCCGAAGGCTCAGAGAAGGTTGGGGGAGGGGACCCACTGGAATAGCTGTTGGGAGACGGATGGTAGCCTCCCGTCAAGGCCATCCAGCGTGTTCTTTAACGTGCACAGGGTATGGCTCTCCCGCACACGGGGCCACGGCTTAACGTCCCATCCGACGGACGGCGGCCTTTCCAAGCCCATCGGTGTCCCCTACTAACCGTGGGCAGGGCGGGGAATTTTGCGGAGATAAATCTCAACGCTGACCCAGCTGGGACTCGGACCTGGGAACTACAGATTTCGAGCCTGGCGCGCTACCGACTGAGCCATCCCCACCCCCGTTACATGTATACATTGATAGCACAATTTATTATGCACATCGGACCTATCCAAAAACGTGCCCTGCTCTGTCATAATAATGCAGCCAGCCGAAACCCTTTGAGGGGTATATAAATAGGTTAGGGGGTATATAATAGGTTAAAAATGTACGTTGTAATGTACACATCTGAAGAGGTTAAGGAGATGCATTACATTTCAGCTTATTGGATTAATGAAAACCAAATAAGTAGGAACATAAGATTATATAAAACTTTAATCACTTAAAAATAAAAAGGTGTTTGATATATTTTCATTAACCGCTTTTAACAGTTCATATAGCTTAAACCCTTGCCTGCCAATTTTAATCTTGTAGTCAAAACTTCATGGTCTTACTCATATCAAACAAATACTTCAAATGATATAACTTTGAGGTGGGATGGCTTAGTCGGTAGCGAGCTACTCTCATAATGTGCAGTTCTCAGGTTCGAGTCCCACCTGGGCCACTGTTCAGATTTATCTCCACAAAGTTCCCCGCCCTGCTCTCTGTCAGTAGGGGACATCGATGCGCTTGAAAAGGATGCCGTCTGTTCGTCGGATGGGGCGTTACGGGCACCGAGTCAACTTGGATCTTTATATCCTTGTTTGTGGCGAGTCAGGACGAAGATTAAAGTTAGGTTTTAACCGAAGGATGGACTTTACTTTTATAGTACCGTTCGCCCTAGGATGTCATGGGCTGAGCTTTACCTAAATGGTACTGGCTTGTCCCCGACGTAGATAGCGGTAACGTTGGCATACTCCTTATAGATGGCATGCAGTCTCTGAATTGCGATACATCTCGGTATATCATTCATTTTAATTATCTGTCCGTCGGATGGGACTTTAAGTCATACGCCGTGTGCGAGAGAGCAATACCCTGGTGCACGTTAAAGAACCCTCTGATGGGAGGTTACCATCTGCATCCTAACAGCTGTCCAGTGGATCCCCTCTCCCAACATTCTCAGAGCCTTCGGGGTCTTTGTGATCTTGCCATTTGACCCAATGTGGGAAGAAAAGTGCCGCTCAGAGGTAAAACAATCCAACATGATACAACGTTCAGAGAAGATAAGTGATTCCATCAAGGCGAGAATAGCAAATGGTTACTACAAAAAAACTCAAATTGGCAAAACAAAACGTTAATCTGAAGGACTTGTTGTATATTTTACTCTAAATTTTTTGTCTCGTTATTTCTTTCAACTCAATGTTTTACGAACTGTAGATATTAAATTGATTAAAAGCCTCAAAAACTATGAAAGTGAAATCATACGAAATCGTTTTGCCCACTGCCTACTATTTACTTCACGCAGATTTTACTACCAAGACAAATTTTCTTTAATTATCTGCAGTCAAGAAATAAAAAAAAAGCGATGGCAATTTAATAAATCAAGATTTAAATCCATACTTCAAAAATTAAAAGATATAGCTCAATTTAAAGCTAAACTTTCTTATCGGGTACTATACGCATTTAGCGAACAAATAAAAAAAAATAACTCTTCAATTTCATGCTTGGTAAGTTCAATCTAAAAGGGTTAATATTTTTTATATTTTTTTCTTCTCTTTAATTCAATTAGCTTTGTTAAACTTCCACTCTTAAACATTCGGATGAAAAACATTGCGACATTTGTCTAATGAATCAGCTGTTTTTATCATTTGTTTTTAATTTCCTGAATTAATTTTATATAAGAAGTGATTTAAATCTCCCTAATTACATCCGTCTAGTCAGCATATATATATACAGCATGTATACCTGCAGGAAATAATCTGACTCATTACGAAAGGATTTCCTCGTCAATGATTTTAATCCTTTAGCAGACTAACAGGAAAAGATTTCAGAAATAAATCCTGTAAGCAGAAAAACAGTGTTCTGCATGTAAAGACATTCCTCGAGTTTGTAAGACTCAACTTGTGTAATTCCGAATTTACATAAAAACCAACAAAAACGAATTTTGAAAAAAGGAAAAAACGAAAATTTCGAGATGAAAAATATTATGTTTGAAGTTAGGTAATATTTTGCATCTACAAAAGCGAACTACAGAAAAGGAGGTCCCCGTTATCCGTTTCCCTCTCATATACGAGGGCAAATTATCGAAGAACTCTACGTAAAAATTTCCCTCACTTCGGGTTGTTTTACCTCTGAGCGAGACTTTTTTGCACACCATGGGCTAAATGGTCAGCTCATAAGGACCCCGGGGACCCACTGTAAAAGCTGTTGGGAGACAGATGGTAGCCTCCCGTCAAGGCCATCCAGCGTGTTCTTTAACGTGCACTGGGTATGGCTCTCCCGCACACTGGGCCCACGGCTTAACGTCCCATCCGATGGACGGCGGCCTTTCTAAACCCATCGGTGTCCCCTACTGACAGTGGGCAGGGCGGGGAAATTTGCGGAGATAAATCTCAACGCTGACCCAGCTGGGACTCGAACCTGGGAACTACAGATTACGAGTCTGGCGCGATCCTCACTTCGGAGGATAACATCCGTGGATCACTAATGACGACGACGACGTCATTTCGGAAGAAAAGATCTTAGCAATTTAAAGTTTAAGAGAAACTTTCAGCAAAAGAGATGAGGCTCTGGATTATTTTAAGAACCATAATCCTCTCTATGATAATTATGCCAAAGTAGAAAGTGAGCTACGAGATATTTTGTCACGCTATAAAACAATTCTGCAAGTAAAAATGCAAACTGGAACCGAAATCACTTCAGACTCGTTCTTTGAAAAACTCAAACCTATCACAGCGGAATAATGAACCTTAGAAAGGTAGAAGTAGTGTTTTTACTTTAAGGTCCTTCAAATTTTCATTTGACATCCTTAGGAGGGGATCAGGAGATGGCAGTAGTGATCCTCTCCCCACTAATGTCCTGCATCTCCAGCCTCAGCCTAATTCTCTCCCAACATCAATCTCTATCAGTTGTGGGTTGTGGGTTGTTTTACCTCTGAGCGGCACTTTTTTGCACACCATCGGCTAAATGGCCAGGTCCATGGACCCCGAAGGCTCAGAGAAGGTTGGGGGAGGGGACCCACTGGAACAGCTGTTGGGAGACAGATGGTAGCCTCCCGTCAAGGCCATCCAGCGTGTTCTTTAACGTGCACAGGGTATGGCTCTCCCGCACACGGGGCCACGGCTTAACGTTCCATCCGACGCACGGCGGCCTTTCCCAAGTCCATCGGTGTCCCCTACTGACCGTGGGCAGGGCGGGGAATTTTGCGGAGATAAATCTCAATGCTGACCCAGCTGGGACTCGACCTGGGAACTACAGATTACGAGTCTGGCGCACTACCGACTGAGCCACCCCCGCCCCTATCTCTATCAGTCCAATCAAGCCTAACACCTCTATTTTTGAAGGTAATAAAAATCGCTAATATGTAAAAACAATTTATTAAAACAAATTGTTCACGACTAATGTTCTTTGTAAAAAAAATTACTGTGCGCACCCACATACACAAATTTATGCGCATACAAACACACACACAGAACGTAAAATTAGGGTCTTATTTTTAGGGTAAATAGATCGTAGATCAGTAGATGTCGCTCAGGATAGACTTGCTTGGAGAACTAAATTGCACGGTCTGGTTGGACCTCCGTAGCCCATGGCTGCTTGAGTATGATGATGATGATGATGAGATCGATAATTTATATTAAGTAAAAAAAATCAAAGTAATTTTTTAAATTATGTAATCAAATGTTTAATCAGATGATCTGGTTCTTATTAAACCCTGTTTGCATTATTTTTTTACGGGAGGAAATTCTCCATTAAAGGGGATTCGCTTTAAGTGGCGTTTTTTCGGTCTCATTGAACCGCTGTAATTGAGACCTCTTGCACTTGCATGGACAATTTTGCACTTTTCAAACTCTTGATTGCTATTGAGAATTTCATAAGGAAGGCTGAACGATGATCAGAACCTTCAACTTTCCCACTTTCAACTTTCAATAGAAGATCTTTTATCCTCTTCCTCAACTCCATCTTCGTTAAGTCATCATCTAATAATTAACCCTTTCAGATCCTGTGTACATTACAATGTACATTGCTGTTTAGAACGTTTTTAAATGCGGAAAAAGATTTCTGTGGACTTGCAAAGTGTTGACCACTCTTTAGTCTACAGGAATAGACTGGAATTTGGCGCCACCTATACATATAAAAAAACTACATGCAGTTGGATTTGATTGGATTGTTTTACCTCTGAGCGGCACTTTTTTGCACACCATGGGCTAAATGGCCAGGCCACAAGGACCCGAAGGCTCAGAGAAGGTTGGATGAAGGGACCCACTGGAACAGCTGTTGGGAGACAGGTGGTAGCCTCCCGTCAAGGCCATCCAGCGTGTTCTTTAACGTGCACAGGGTATGGCTCTCCCGCACACGGGACCACGGCTTAACGTCCCATCCGATGAACGGCGGCCTTTTCAAGCCCATCGGTGTCCCCTACTGACCGTGGGCAGGGCGGGGAAATTTTGCGGAGATAAATCTCAACGCTGACCCAGCTGGGACTCGAACCTGCGAACTACAGATTACGAGCCTGGCGCGCTACCGACTGAGCCCCCCCCCCCCTATATGCGGTAATAATGAAGATATGTGTTTGACACGCAAGAACTGTTTTCTACATTTCACAGGAAGCCACAAGAGCTGTTTTGCTACTTCACAGGTGTTATTCATTTGATTCGTTTATTATGACAAATGCATATAAATCACATTTCGTTGGTTGTTTTACCTCCGAACGGCGTTTTTGCAAACCTTGGGCTAAATAGCCAGGTCACATGGACCCCGCAGGCTCAGAGAAGGTTGGAGGAGGGGACCCACTGGAACAGCTGTTGAGTGACAGATGGTAGCTATCCAGCGTGTTCCTTAACGTGCACAAGGTATGGCTCTCCCGCACACGAAGCCATGGCTTAACGTCCCATCCGACGGGATGAGACGGCGGCCTTTCAAAGCCCATCGGTGTCCCCTACTGACCGTGGGCAGGGCGGAGAATATTTGCTGAGATAAATCTCAACGCTGAAACAGCTGGGACTCAGAATTTCTCAGAGTACTCAGTATTTAGAAGCAACTCAGAATTTTGTAACTTTTGCGACCGTTTTTAAATTATAAGGCACATGCGGAATTTCGTAGAAATGATGTTAGAAATTTTTTTGCATACTTATTCCTTTGGTCATAAATAAAGTATATTTAATTTAAATGATGAAAATGAAATGATCCCAAGAACTCACAGAAGGTTGGACGAAAGAGACACGTTGGACAGGTATTAGGAGGCCAATGGAAGCTTTAAATCAAAGCCATCCAGCGTGTATTTTAAGGTGCAGAGGGTCGGGTTCTCTCGCACATGAGACAACAGCTTAACGTTCCATCCGACAAACGGCGGCTCTTCTGACCCATCGATGTCCTCTTTCTAATCGAGGGCAGAGTGGAGGTTTAGCGGAGGCAACTCTTGGGACTTTAACCTAGAAACTGCAGACTACAAGCGCCAGGGCGCTACCTATTAAGATGGGAGCAGAAATGGCTCGGTTGGTAGCGTGCCAGGCTCGTAATCTGCAGTTCCCAGGTTCGAGTTCCGCATGGGCGAGAGTTGAGATTTATCTGCGCAACCTGAACGTTTAAATTAATAAGGGACACCGATGTGCTTGGAAAGGCTGCCGTCCATACGGATGGAACGCTAAGCCGTGGCACGTGTGCGAGAGTCACACGCTGCGCACGTTAAAGAACACGCTGGATGACTTCACCTGACACTAACCATCTGAGATCTCAGAATTTTGCAACTTTTGCGCTCAGAGTGACACTCAGAGATAAAAACAACCCAACCTACCGAGACAAATGCCTCCCCTGCAGCCATAATTAAAAAAGTTCGAACTGGATTATCTAATTTAATTATTCAAACACGTCTCTTCTGAGAAACAGCTGATAGATGATACCAACAGATGATACCAACTGCAGGTCAATTCTGACAAGATTGTGTTTGACATCGTCCACCACCACATTCTAGGTTTCCCTCGTTTTCTGAAGCCTTTAGGCACAGTGTTTTATTTGTTAATAAACATTTGAAATACTGTTTATTAACAATCTATTTGTTAATAAGCAGTATTTCACGAAGATAGCATGGCCAAACCAAATGCAATCTATCTCTCTACGTATGGTTCTGCTTAAAACGGGTTTAGGACAACTTTGCCTGTCCTCTTTGTTAGTTGGGGGCGGGGGTGGCTCAATCGGTAGCGCGCCAGGCTCGTATCTGTAGTTCGCAGGTTCCAGTCCCAGCTGGGTCAGCGTTGAGATTTATCTCCGCAAAATTTCCCCGCCCTGCCCACGGTCAGTAGGGGACACCGATGGGCTTGAAAAGGCCGCCGTCCATCGGATGGGACGTTAAGCCGTGGTCCCGTGTGCGGGAGAGCCATACCCTGTGCACGTTAAAGAAAACGCTGGATGGCCTTGACGGGAGACTACCATCTGTCTCCCAACAGCTGTTCCAGTGGGTCCCCTCCCCCAACCTTCTCTGAGCCTTCGGGGTCCTTGTGGCCTGGCCATTTAGCCATGGTGTGCAAAAAAGTGCCGCTCAGAGGTAAAACAATCCAATCCTCTTCGTTAGTTAACAAGGAATGTGGAAGCTGAATATAAATGTGAATCCAAAGTATCAAGCTTCATGTATCTCGCTTGCAAAGAACCTAGTTTCGTATTTAGTTTACTGCAGCTGACTCTAGCGAGGATAAAATGTTTTTGAAATAGCTAAGGTTAGTCTTTACGATTGTTCTACCATTTTTTATCTCGATTTCAATAACAAAGAGCAAAAACGAAATAATGTTTCCACAATTATTCATCTGAAAAACATTTTCGCTGACGCGTCGGGACTCGAACCCGCAACTCTCTAGATAAATGCCAGAGCCCTCTAACCAGTAAATTGCCATTCCTGAAGTACAAATGGCACAAGGTCCGTCAGATCTCAGTGAAAGATTTATAGGTCATATCCTGGAGTTGGTTGTCGCCTGATGCGTGGTTGAACTGGTTATAACGCTCTGCAGAGTTCCGGGTTCGAGTCCCGCTGCTTCAGCGATAATTTTTTCAGATGAATAATTGTTTAATTCTATCTTGGTTACTAATCTAAGAGACCTGGGTTCGAGCCCGTGTAAGGCATGGACGTTAATGTTGTTTTTATGCTGAGATCTCGCCATACTCTCAGATTTTCTACTATAAACTGACAGTCTCCTGTCAGACCTCTGTGGCAAGCAGCCTGAGGGGGTATTTATTTAATTATGTCTACAGGTAATTTGCATTTATTATTAATGTTTTCACTTTGTGGTCTGTCTGTAGATAGAAATCAAATTTTTTTGTTTCTGAGAGATAAATTAAATTTTTTTTTGTTCGATAGGTATTCTCTTTTGAAGGGAACGGAATGGAAGGGTTACCAGTTCAGTATGGCCTACTGATCTGGTCATATACGGCCACTTTTTTCTTCAACCCTGCTGAGGAGTGGTCGACTTCACAGGGTTCTGGTGCTGACCATTTATACCTACTAGACTGGACTTGTTTATGGATTTGAGTTTGATTATGGATCCTGGACTTGCTGCACTGGTGGGCCTCTGTTGAGGGAGAGTCTGCTGCTGTGTTTTCTGTTTGCTTTCTGGGTTGCCAGCCCTAAGTGAACAGAGGCATGGGATACTTTATATCAGCTGGTGGATAATCCTAATCAGAGGCCATCGCAAGTACCTGAAGCTTACTTAGCTAGTTGGGCATCGTCAAGCCTAAACTGGAGTAATGTGTCTCAGGCAGGCCATATGGCTCTTGAAAAAGTCCACCTGAAAAGGAGGTGCCTGATGTTCCTGCCAGCATCGGTGACTTCAGCCTTTAGCGGAGGAGGTACAGGTCTTTGCCCCATGCCTGCGATCAGGGGGCTGTTTGATATTGTTGGCCCTCCCAATCTCAATAACCCTAGTTTCTTTAAAAAACCTACTAATCATTTTCTCTCTGCAGGAACGTGGAACGTGAGGACATTACATACAGATTATTCTCTTGATGTCCTCATGCAGGAATTCCGGTGCTATAACCTAGATATTCTAGGCTTGCAAGAGACCAGATGGACAGGTAAAGGTGAGATACTTAAAAATAACTTTAAATTTCTCTTTACAAGGAGGCAGGATGAAAAGCATCACCAAGGCGTGGGTCTGCTGCTCAGCAGACATGCTAGTGATGCTCTTCTAGGGTATGAGTGCATTAATGAAAGGTTTCTTACAGCAAAATTTCAGACAAGCATTAAAGACTTGAATGTTATCTGCTGTTATGCCCCCACTGAGGATTCTGATGAGGATGAGAAGGATAGGTTTTACGGACAACTTCAGGATATTTTGAATTCTGTCAAGAAAGGAGATATTACCCTTGTTCTTGGTGACTTCAATGCCAAAGTTGGTACCGACTCTGACCTTTGGGGAGGAGTAATAGCCCTTTTGGTATTGGTAGCTGCAATGGCAATGGGCAACGTCTCCTACAGGTAAGTAAACTCAATGGTTTCAGAATAACTAACACATATTACAAACACCGCGACATACATAAATACACATGGGTTTCACCTGATGCGCTGCATAAGAATATGATTGATTATATATTAATTAAAGCAAATGGCCTAGTTCTGTTAAGAATACCAGGTCATATAGGGGAGCCGAAATTGGATCTGACCATTACCTTGTTAAAAGTGTCTTGCAACTTAAACTTAAAAAGTGTTGTGCTAAAGTTAAAAAAATTATCTTTAATACTGAAGCTCTGAAAGACCCAGTTATAGCTAAAGCTTACCATGATAGGTTACTTAGTCATTATGACAGTCATGGTTTGCTTACTACTGAAGTTGAGGAAGAATGGGGCCATTTTAAACAGGCTTTTTTGGAAACTAACAGTATTCTTTTAGGAAAAAAGGAGCAGAGGAGACAGAATTATTTGAGTGATAAGGCACTTGAGCTTATTTCAGAAAGAAGAAACTGCAGGAATGCCCTTAATCAGTACCCTACTAGTCCTAATAGAAAGGATTACAGAGAGCTTAATAAACGTGTAAAGGATCAGTTAGCTACTGATAAGAATCTTTGGCTTGATGGCTTGGCTGACAAAACTGAGGAAGCAGTTAGGCCGCACAACGGCAGAGAGCTGTACCAGATAATTAATGTTTTATGTGGTTGAAAATGGACAGGCATACAGGGATTGAAGGATAAACAAGGTAAGGTTATAGAAGGTGAGGATTCTGTCATGGCTAGGTGGGCTGAGCATTTCAGTGATGTTCTAAACAATGTGGTTAGTTCTACTCCCATTGTTTGTAATGATGATAGATGCATTACTGGCTTTAATGTTGGCCCTATAACACAATCTGAAGTTATTTTGGCTGTTTCTAAATTTAAACTTCATAAATCCCCAGGTGTAGATGAAGTTACTACAGAAATGCTTAGAGCTGGGAATGTTTCAGTTACACTTGGATGACTGAAATTCTGAATATCTTTTATGATAAAGGCATGGTTCCTAAGGATTTTACCAGAGCTATTGTTATCCCTATTTTCAAAAAAGGTGATTGCAGTTCTTGTGATAACTATAGGGGTATCAACCTACTCTCTGTTCCAGGTAAAGTTCTTTCCATAATTGTGTTTAATCGAATTAGGAATCTGGTTGACAGTCAATTGCGTGATGAGCAATGTGGATTCAGAAGTGGTAGTGGTAGGGGATGTGTGGATCAGATATTTTCACTTAGGCAGATTCTTGAGAAATGTTTAAGAAACCTTTGGTTGCTAGCTTTGTTGATTTCAAAAAGGCTTTCGACTCTGTTGATCGTCATAATTTGTGGTTGATTGTGAGATCATATGGTATACCAGACAAGTTAGTTAACATAATGAAAGCTCTCTATAATAACACTGAGTCGTTTGTGAGAGTTGGTAAGGCTTGTAGCAATTGGTTTAGCATTACTTCTAGTGTTCGACAAGGGTGCATTTTGTCTCCTTTTCTCTTCAGTTTGGTTATTGATTATGTTATGCAAAATTCACTTCAAGGGAAAGATTTTGGCCTTAAATGGGCTGGAGATACGAAAATTTCTGATTTAGATTATGCTGATGATTTAGCCCTTTTGGCAAATGATGTTGATGAGATGAATTCTTTCATTCGAGCTGTTGATGAGACTGGTAGTAGAGTAGGTTTGGTTATAAACAGAGAGAAAACTAAAGTGATGAAAATAGGTCAGGCAGGCTGTGATTCATTTAAGTTGAATGGTTGCAGCCTTGAGCAGGTGTCACAGTTTAATTACCTTGGGAGCTATGTAACAGATAATGGTGATGTGCGGCATGAGATTAACAGACGAATAGGGATTGCTGCCGGGACTTTTAAGAATCTATGGAGATTGTGGAGAAATAGGCGTATACACCTAAAGACTAAAATTAGACTGTATAATAGTTTGGTTCTTTCCAGTGTTAGTTATGGTAGTGAAACTTGGACGTTGTGTAAACATGATAACAGGAAACTAGATGCTTTTGATTCTAGATTCTTACGTAGTATCTTGGGTATTAGGTGGTTTAACTTTGTAACTAATGATGAGGTTAGGCAAAGGAGTCTGCAACCTCCTTTAAGCTGCATATTGTGCAGAGAGAGACTCCGCTGGTTTGGCCATGTTGCCCGTATGGATAATTATATATTGGCGAATAGGGTTATGAACAGTGTGCCTAGAGGCCTCAGAAAGAAGGGGAGACCTAGGATGCGGTGGGCAGACAATGTCAAATAGGACCTTGTTAGAATTGGTGTGCAGTGGCCGGATGCAGCAGATGTAGCTCAGGACAAATATGCTTGGAGAATTAAACTGCACGGTCTATTTGGACCTCCGTAGCCCATGGCTGCTTGAGGATGATGATGATGATGATGAGGTATTGATGAAATTTTACGGTAAGCACTTTCCGAATCTTTCTAAAGCTATTATTGCTTGAAAATTACGATATTTTAAACGACTATTGCAAACGATGTATTTTTTGCTAGAAATTTGAAATTTTGATGGTAAAATGTGGAAGTCATTAAGTTTTCGTTTGCAACAATAAGTTGTCTCTTTATACTCAATGGATCTGTAGGTCGGAAAATCTCACTGAAACACCAGTTACATCTGTGAGTGGATTGGTAATAATGAAATATAATAACTCGCATTCTTCAAGTCCTTAGGTGGTTTTAATTTACGTCATTACAGTGCCTTAAATATGGAAACGGCAAAACGTTTAACTAATATTGCAACTGATTTATTTATGGTTGAAATTTCGGTGGTAGAGTGCGAAGAGATATTATTGAACATCTGCTCCCTTTTCTCAGAGGAGTCTGAGAAAAAAAGTTTTCAAATTTAAGGAATAAAAGACAAATACGTTTCATGTTGTATAACTAATAATTAGACACTATTATTTGCATTTTTTCCATCACTAATTAGTCCGAATTAAACCTTTTAAAGTTTGCAAAAGGGAGAAACTTCATTCTCTTTGAAAACGAGATTCCCATATGAGCCAGAAGCGATATCGGCCTTCTGGCTTCGTATTCTCCACAGATTCTTGAAAGGTTTAGTAGCAATCCCTATTCTTCTGTTTTCTTTATGTCACATATGGAGATATCTGTCAAAAGACAAATTCTTTGAGCCCGTCCTCTTAAGAGACTTGCCACACTACAAAAATTTTGAAGTCATCTTAACGTCAAAAATAATGGTTCTTTGGTTGGCTGAGTAGATGTATGGATTTATATCTGGAACGTTGTCACACGCTGATACAACTTTCGAGGGCGGGGCACTTTGGATTAACGCCAAGATTTAAAACTAGCGAGCTGTTCTTTTACAGCGGAAAACTTCTGGTGCGATTATTGCAACACTTCATCTATTTCACAGAACGAAGTTTATTAAAATCTTTTAAAGTTTCTCTCAAAAAACGTTTTGGCATTGTAATAGTTGCCAAAAATGGCATGATTTAGTGAAGCAGTTGGATACGATGACTGGAAAAAGGATATATGTGAACTGATGAACTGCTTCCACCAAGCCATTTTGAATTGTTTTTTTTCCCAATAAGCTTATTTTTTTTAAAAAAAGTCTTGGTGGATGCGATGGAGCTCCAGGCTTGTAATCTGTAGTTCATAGGTTACAACCCAATCTGGGCAGAGGTGAAATTAATTTGCGCAAAAACCCTCGCCCTGCCCTCGGCCAGAAAGGGGATCCCAATCGGTTTCGAAAGACTGACGTCCATCAGATGGGACATAAAGCCTTCCTCTGTTTGCAGGAGACAACGATACCCTGTGTACTTTAAAGAAGACACTGGATGGCCTTGACAGGAAGCTTCCATCTGACTACGAACAGCTATCTGGAGGGTCTCCTTCCCCCAACCTTCTCTGAACCCTTGGGGTCTCCTTGGCCTGATCATTTAGGCCATTGTATGCAAAAACGTACCACTCAGAGGTGAAACAACTCAACATCGGTTGGAATATTAGAGTAGACGCCTATAAAACGACATCCGGGCATATCCCAAAACAACAACAATTGTAAGTTACACCGTGCAGGAAACGTAAAGCATGGACCGTGGATGATTGGGATGTTTTACCTCTGACAGTAGTTTTTTTGCACACAATGGGATAAACGGTCAGGTCACAAGGACTCCGTGGTTTTAGAGAAGGTTAAGGGGAGGGGACCCACTGGACAGCTGCTAGGAGACAGATGGTAGCCTCCTGTCAAGGCCATCTGGCATTTCTTTAACGTGCACAGAGTATGGCGCTCCTGCACACTGGGCTATGGCTTAATGTATCATCAGAAGGATGGTGACCTTTCCAAACCCATCACTGTCCCTTACTGACCAAGGGCAGGCCGGAGAGTTTTGCGGAAATAAATCTCAACACTGGCCTAGGTGGGGACTGCAGGTACGAGCCAGTCGTGCTACCGACTGAGCCATCTCCATCCCAAATACGAGAAGGCAATACCTTAGCATAAGAACAAACACCTATGACTTACCCAGAACTCTATCCTAGGTTCCTTTGATCAGTAGCCAACCGCACTAAACACTAGGCCATGCAAAGGCCTTGATGATTGGCAAGTGTTTCAGTTAAATGCATTTCCCTTCACACCACCATATACAAGAACAACTATTCTTAGGATAAAAATGCCATTAGGCAATGCGTTCCATTTGCATTGTACGGATGATGCAGGCTATGACGATGGTAGTTCCATGATTTGGGGAATATTTGCTGACATTTTTCATTGTGTCCTCCGGTACGACGAACAACGAAGAAGGTTGTAGACTGCTTGAGCATTTCTTTTAGATCAATTACACCCTTTATATTTTATTTCTTCTTGTCCCGTGGCAGAGTGGTTAGCGCGCTTGGCTACTGATCTACGGGACCTGGGTTCGAGCCCCGGGTAAGGCATGGATGTTCGTGTTGTTTTCTGCTGAGGTCCTGCCATCCTCTCAGATCTTCTACTGTGGCATATAAACTGACAGGCTCCTGTCAGACCTCTGTGGCAAGCAGCTGCTTGAGGGGGTATTTATTTATTTATTTATCAGTTATTAAAACCTGATGAGACCCCACCCTCAATAAGGCGAGTGGTCATAATTCAATGGTACGTAATCATGAATATCATTGCATTGTGTTTGTTGATTCATACATTGATATTATTGTAAACAATATCGTTTTATTAATCAATAAAGCACATTTCATTGAATTATTATTATAACAGGCCATTGGTAAGAATAAAGGGAACTGGGCAAACAAAATTAGAACCGTACTAAATGCAAAATATCTTAAAATTACAGTTTTAACTTCTCATTGTAAAACTTTAACATGATGGCTTTTGCATGTTTCTTCAGTTCTTAGTGTAACTGTCGATAACTAAGCTCGTGGTTTTTAAGCGACAGATAAACATCGTTACTCGATTTTAACTTAAAAGAGACGTGTACAGTCGCTCAAAAAATATCCGAACACTACGGTTGATTACAGAATTCAGAAAAAATATCTGGCAACGATTTTTTTAGAAATTAGTGATCTGGCAACCTTCGTGTCACGTGATTCCAGAATTCAGGAAAAATACTGGAGCGTGTACAGCAACTGTACAGCTCCAGTTACCGTTCACAGCAAACTGGAGCGTGTGCAGTTACTGCACACGCTCCAGTTTGCTGTGAACGGTAACTGCACACGTTCAATATTTCCGTGAGTGAGCCCACACGACCTAGTATCAAAATAATACGACCACCTACAGGCGCTCAAAAAATATCCGAACACTACGGTTGATTACAGAATTCAGAAAACATATCTAGCAAAGATTTTTTTAGAAATTAGTGAACTGGCAACCTTCGTGTCACGTATCACTAATTTCTAAAAAAAAACGTCGCCAGGTATATTTTCTGAATTCTGTAATCTACCGTACTGTTCGGATATTTTTTTGAGCGACTGTAGTCCAGAATTGCGCATTCTCTTAAGACAATCACTCCTTATAGCAGGTTGCAAAATCCTGATGAAGAGTGGCGTGCAAAAAAGTGCCGCTCTGAGGTAAAACAACCCAACCCAACCCTGATCAAGAGTAAAAGACAATTTCTTTAATATATGCTGCAGGAAATAAACTAATACTTTTCAGATGTACATTGGAAAAACATAAAATTATTAATGTTGGATAAAATTGTTTCTGATCTTTTATAAAGATAAAAACGGCATATTTAAAATATCTCAATCTCTGATATATTTTTCCCCAGTGATTTTTTCTTAGCTTTATGATGATATAAACTCATTCCTGACATTCAATTATCTAAATTAGGATAAAATAGTAATTCGTTTACCACCGACGGGTGCGGGGGGGGGCTCAGTCGGTAGCGCGCCAGGCTCCTAATCTGTAGTTCCCAGGTTCGAGTCCCAGCTGGGTCAGCGTTGAGATTTATCTCCGCAAAAATTCCCCGTCCTGCCCACGGTCAGTAGGGACACCGATGGGCTTGGAAAATCCGCCGTCCGTCGGATGGGACGTTAAGCCGTGGCCCCGTGTGTGGGAGAGCCATACCCTGTGCACGTTAAAGAACACGCTGGATGGCCTTGACAGGAGGCTACCATCTGTCTCCCAACAGCTGTTCCAGTGGGTCCCCTCCCCCAACCTTGTCTGAGCCTTCGGGGTTCACGTGACCTGGCCATTTAGCCCATGGTGTGCAAAAAAGTGCCGCTCAGAGGTAAAACAACCCAACCCAACCTTTACCACCGAGTCTCGTGTAGTGGCAATTCGAAACGACTCTTGAATTTCTTCCGAAAAGCATTTGTTCCTTTTGAAGTTTTCGTAATGAATCTGCAAAGCAATCCAAGAACTGAATTACTTTGAACCGGGAATCGATGAGTGCTACACGCGTCGTCAAGATCGTCTCCAAAGAGAAACTGCTCGAGAGGCGATTCGTGAATGATTCATCCCCGAGTTCGTTTCTGTAAAAAAACTGCGGAGATTTCTTCCATTATTCCACGGAAGAACTTCTATTGGAGTGTTTCAGAAAAGAAAAAAAAAACTCCCTTTTTTCGCTCATAACTGAAAAATTCTACCTTTCCTCGTAGTAACTTAACTTAGTGTGCTGCCTGAAGTGGGGCAGTAGTGTAATTACCTGGAAGATTGATGCGAAAGAAGTGGAGACGGAGGGAGGGGGGAAGGAAGGAGTAGGGGAGGACAACGTAATTCAAAATATGTCAAAGTGTCAATTAAAAGCATGAGAGCCTATCCACGGAGATCTCTGAGAGAGAGGAGCCTCCCTCCAGGAATAGTGCTCACTGTTGATAAAAGCAACTAATTAAAAGGATATTACATCCACCACTGTTGTTGGGTAATTTCAGCTTTGACGGGCATTTTTTGGGGTAAAATGGCCAGGTCAAAAGGACCCTAAGAACTCAGTGACGGTTGGAGGAAGGAAACCCCTGGACCGCTATTAGAATCCTCCTGTCAAAGCCCTCCAGAGAGTGTTTCGTAACCTACAGTCGCTCAAAAAAGTATCCGAACGCTATGGTTGATTACAGAATTCAGAAAAAATACCTGGAAACGATTCTTTTAGAAATTAGCGACACGAGGGTTGCCAGATCACTAATTTCTAAAAAAAACGTTGCCAGATGTTTTTTCTGAATTCTGTAATCAACCATAGCGTTCGGATACTTTTTTGAGCGACTGTACACAAGTTATGGCTCTCCTACACACTTTGCAAAGCTTTACGTCTCATTCGACGCAAGGCAGCTCTTCCAAGCCCTTCGGTGTCTCCTTTCTAACCGAGAGCTGCGGGGATAAATCTCACATTTGGGACTCGAACCTGGTTACGTACTTTACGCATTACCGACTGAGTCAACCCTGGTCCAAGTTCATCATAGACAAAGTTATAAGACAGTAAAAGGCGAATTCTCTGTACAAATCATAATGTATACATTAAACGTTGCTTACCAAAAAACGTCATACTGTAACTCATATCTCAATAACACCTCAAAAACCAGTTGGGTTGGGTTGTTTTACCTCTGAGTGGCACTTTTTTGCACACCATGGGCTAAATGGCCAGGTCACATGGACCCCGAAGACTCAGAGAAGTTTCGGGGAGGGGATCCACTGGAACAGCTGTTGGGAGACAGATGGTAGCCTCCCGTCAAGACCATCCAGAGTGTTCTTTAACGTGCACAGGGTATGGCTCTCCCGCACACGGGGCCACGGCTTAACGTCACATCCGACGGACGGCGGCCTTTCCAAGCCCATCGGTGTCCCCTACTGACCGTGGGCAGGGCGGGGAATTTTTGCGGAGATAAATCTCAACGCTCACTCAGCTGGGACTCGAACCTGGGAACTACAGATTACGAGCCTGGCGCGCTACCGACGGAGCCACCCCCGCCCCCCAAAACCAGTAAAATCACTATTTTATATACATTGAAGAACCAGTAAAGTCACTACTCTAAATTCACCGCTTCGTATAATCTGTGAACCGCAAAAATCACTACTTCATATAACGTGAAAAGCCATATATACGATGTAAAATCAGTACTTCGTATAACATTAGAAAAACCAGCAAGATCTATCATTACATAGCAGCAATACCTTAAAGAACCAGTGAAATGTATAACTCACATATATACTCACATATATATACAACAGATCAAGAACCAGTGAAATCCGCATATCTCCGCAAAACTCCTCGCCCTGCCCTCGGTCAGTAGAAGACATCAATAAGCTTAAAAAAGCCGCCACACGTCGGATGGGACGTTAAGCCGTGGCACTGTGTGCTGGAGAGCCATACTCTGTGCACGTTAAAGAACACGCTGGATGGCCTTGACGGAAGGCTACCATCTGTCTCCCAACAGCTGTTCCAGTGGGTCCCCTCCCCAAATTTTCTCTGAGCCTTTGGAGTCCTTGTGATCTGGCCATTTAGCCCATGGTGTGCAACAAAGTGTCACTCAGAGGTAAAACAACTTAACCCAAAGTGAAATCCGTAATTCTAATTTCCGCAATAACTGAAGAGAAATCTATAACTCACAGTTAATCACTATAACACACAGATGAAGTGATCACTATAACCACTAAGAAAAGTTGTTCGCATTACCGTATATACTCACTCTATCCGTAACTGTCATTATCTTAAACTCTTCTTATCTATTTCATCATAAACATGGGCTCGGATTGACTCAGCCTGTAGCGCCCCTGGCTCACAATCTGCATTTCCCAAGTTCGAGTGCCAGCGTTGAAATTCATCTTCGTGAAACTCTCCACCATGTTCTCGGTGAAAAAGAGGACACCATTGGAAAGAAAAATACTAGGCCACGGCACCGTCCATCTTATCGCACGTTAAGCCATCGCACTGTGCGCACGTTAAAGAGGTCAAATCACGCGCGTTTCCTTGAAAATGAGATAAAATTTATTTTTTTGGATAATATGAAAGCTATCATTTTCCATTTTTAACTCATAATTAGTCAATCGTCATAAAATATGAAGAGAGTGTGTTGGTTGGGTTGTTTTACCTCTGAGCGGCACTTTTTTTGCACACAATGGGCTAAATGGCCAGGTCACATGGACCCCGAAGGCTCAGAGAAGGTTGGAGGAGAGGATCCACTGGAATAGTTGTTGGGAGACAGATGGTAGCCTCCCGTCAAGGCCATCCAGCGTGTTCTTTAACGTGCACAGGGTATGGCTTTTCCGCACACGGAGTCACGGCTTAACGTCCCATCCGACGGACGGCATCCTTTCCAAGCTCATCTGTGTCCCCTACTGACCGTGGACAGGGCAGGGAAATTTCCGGAGATAAATCTCAACGCCGACCTAACTGGGACTCAAACCTGAGAAATACAGACTACGAGCCTGGCGCGCTACCGACTGAGGTTAACAGCGGTTAACGAGCTACGACTTGTTTGAAAGCTTATCTAAACTTGTCATTACATGTTAAAAACAAAGGCCGTAATCATCATTTATCTCTTCGCTGGCGGCGTTTAAAGTTCGGTCTGTGAAATCTGTGCATTGTTGCTATGGAGCCTACTAAAGACAGGGAAAGATTTTACATTTTCCCAAGGATGCAGCTTGGGGTGGACGCGAAAAATATCATGCCGATTTATCATAAGTATATGGGGATCATGCCTGTTCATATGGCACTATTGCAGGATGAATGCGAAAATTCAGAGAAGGACGGCAGAGCTCCGAAGACCGCCCCTCGTGCAGGAAGATCGAAGGAGACCAACGCTGCTGTTCGCGAACTCATTAAGGGAAACCCACACATTGTCATTCAGGTAATAAGTTTAGATGTCAGTATATCGATTGGAGTGTGGACATTATTCATCAACATTTGAAGTATCCCAAATATCTGTGTCAAATGCCCATTTGACCTCCCACAAACTGACCACCCCACAAACCACCCCACAAACCACCCACATTGACCACCCCACAAACTGAGAGAACAGCAAAGAAGTGCTGGACTCCACTCGTGCAAGGAGATGCTGGCAATGTTTGAATCTAGTGACCCCAAACGGTTAACAGACATTATCATTGGTGATGAGACGTAGTATTATTACTATACAACTCCCAGAAAGATCGACAACTATATTAGTTACGGAAGATGAACCGCGTTTCCAAATCCTCTGACAAGACTTTCGCTCAAGGAAGAGGATGTCACATTTTTCTTAATTCCCAAGGAGTGGTAGCTGTGGATACCTTATCAGAAAAAATGACTTTAGATGGCCAGTGCTACACCAGCATTGGTTTACTCAAAATGGTTAGGCAGATGAAAGAGCAGCATCCAACAACTGGCGTGTCAAGGATTCTCCTTCTTCATGACAATGCCAGTGCTCACAAAAACCGTGTAAATTACGTCCTATCTGGAGCAGGAAAAAAATCAAACAGCTACCTCATCCTGCATATTCACCTGATCTCGCACCAAGCGTATTTTTGGTTGTTTCGAAAAATTAAAAGGGGACTTGCTGAGAAGATTTTTTGAAGGGTGCAAGACCTTGCAAAATGCATTCATTCGGAGTTGTGGAATATTCCCCAACAAGAGTACCACCAAGAGTTCTAGAACTGGCATAGACATCTGCAACTTTGCATAGATGCTGGATGAAAGTCCTTTGAAGGACAGTAAAAGGTTTGTTGAGGCAAGTGCAATGGCTTCATTCTGTAGATGCATGTCAAGAACTTTTTGAACGCCCCTGGTACAAAGAAAATAGAAACAATTCAATCTTCCATTGCTGAAACTATATTCCCTTACCGTTTATTAAAATCATTACATTCTAGTGAAGAAAGACTAAATTACTTAGGGATGCTTTCCTTTCACAATCTTTACAAATACAAAAACACTTTAAAATCGTTTTTCAAAATCGATTTAAATCCGAACTCTCTCATGGGAAAAACACAAGTTTACAATCAAATAATTATTTTCATCTTAAAAAATATCGAACAATTACGGGAAATGTACGAGGGCATATACGGCACCTTACGTGTTCAATCAATTACCAAGGGAAATTATTTTATTAAACAAATTTAAAGAAATCAAAAATAACTCTAGAAACTTTCTTCGAGGCACAAAAACCGACATAAAAAATTAAACCACCACAAATAGAGCTTCCACTGAAATTTCACATCGATACAATTAAGTGTTCAATGACATTGTTTTAAGCTATATCTTATGTATTTTCATGTAATGTTACTATTCTTCCCCCCTGCAGATAACTAGGTGCTTTACGAGTCATTTGTTTAAACCCTCGAAAATAAAGATTATTTTTATTAAAAAGAAAATCCTGACCCATGTTTAAAGGACATTTTTCACTCGGAATGACCTCAAGAATAAGGTCATGCAGTATTGATCTTACGTCATGAGATACCCTGTAAATTAAATAACAGTGTAATTAAGCTTCACAATTAAAAAAATTTCTATTACTAAATTATATAATATAATTTAAGAAGTGTCAAAGGACGTATTTTCTTTTGCATTTTACTACACCTGTTTAGGCAACCACAATCGAAACGCCACTTCGAAACAAAACCAATGTGCATTCACTGAGAGTAGAGGAAACATTGTCTTCAACAGGGTGGCATTCAAACCCAAGACCTCCTGATTAAATATCTGGTAATCCGCAGATCAAGATCTCCTCTAATTGATGATATGAATTTTCCTATCTGCATTATCTGTGTCTCAAGAAGGTAATGTCGTTGTTATCTCAGCCGTCAGTGTACCTGATATATTATCAGGAGGTCATGGGTTCCTATCGCACCCGGTTGAAAACAATTTATTCGTTAACACTGATATCAACGTTCAACTAAGATTGAATACGTACATATCTATTTATATCGTATTTAGGCGTATAGTTGGGTTGGTTTGTTTTACCTCTGAGCGGCACTTTTTTGCACACCATGGGCTAAATGATCCGGTAACATGGACCCCGGAGACTCGGAGAGGGGATCCACTGGAAGAGCTGTTGCAAGACAGATGATAACCTCCCGTCAAGGCCATCCAGCGTGTTCTTTAATGTGCACAGGGTATGTCTCTCCTGCACACGGGGCCACAGCTTAACGTACCATCCGACGGACGGCGGTCTTTCCAAGCCCATCGGTAGATGTATAGTAATTATATGTTAAAAACAATACTAACAAATAATAATAATAAAATTCTCTTCTTAAAGGAGCACTATTTTAACTACTTTTTTTTTTACTTAAGCAATGAAAATGTACATTGAAGCTTCATCTGAATCGGCATAAAGCAGGGACTGCTTTCAATTTCTTACTGGATCAATTATTTTGTCTCATCATTACCATTAAGTTACCACTTTTTTTAATTTAGGAAAGATTCCAAGTTGGAGTTCTACCACATCTCCCCTTCGTTTACTTAAATTCCTCGTTTCAATGCTAAAACCAATCGCTCTCCGGGAGGGAAAATCAACAACAGACTCTGCTGAAGTCGGTTTAATGTGAATCACACACACCGTGTTGACCCCTTTTTTTCCGTCTGCCAAAGTTGCCTTTATTTCTGGTGGTTTTCTGTTAAGCCTACGGACGCTCGAGGCTTGCAGAAGAGTTCTAGCTTAGGAGAGTTACTTTTGCAGAAGCACAATTAAATAGGCTGAAGCGCAGCGAGCGCAGAGGTCCTGTTAGCTCTCCTCTCACGTTTCCTTACTGCTCCCTTCAGGGTAAAGCAAGTTCTACCGTCGAAGAAGACGTAGGGAATTCGATCTTTCCCACGAGTACAATACAGTCGTCCATGTAAGGGAAGTGTGATGATTACAATCATTAAATGCACTCTGAGCTGATAACTTGGTGCAAACTTAGTTTAAATAGTTCAATATCTAGTTACAGAAGAGTAGGTGGAAAAGTATTGCTGTGAATAGGTGATGCAGAGATGGTATGGAGTTTCGTGTTGGCTAATTTTTTTCTACAGTTTGAATAGATTTGTTTTTTCGAGTTGCATCTACATGACAAGAAGGAGAATTCTAAATAAAATGATCGTTTTCGCATTCTATTTCTCTCAGGTTCTTTATCCTTTTGAGCTGTATTATTCTAAACAGCACACTTTTCGTTCAAAAGTTAATGATTTAATAATTGTTACGAATCGGACCTATTACTTATTCGAAATAAATACGAAATTATTATCTGATGTTTCTCCAAATAAGTTTCAATCATTTTTTCCCGTAGGTCAGCGATAGTAAACATTTCTCATCAGCGGCAGGTTGAGGTTTTTTCAGAGTACCGTTATTTTTGTTATTGCATAAAGAAAACTCTAACCTACCCAACGGGATTGAGTGATTTACGTCAAATCGGCACTTTTTTTAACGCAATAGGTCCAGTGGGTCTCCTTCCCCAACCTTCTTTGAGCCCTTGAGGCCCATGTGGCCTGGCCAACTTGGGCAGGTTAATGAGCATGGTGGATGGACTTCACGGCAGGCTTCCATCTCTCTGCTAACAGCTGTTCATTGGATTTCCTCCTCCAGTCTCCTCCGAGTCCTTGTAATCTGGCCAATTTATCACCACTGCGTGCACAACAGTGCAGCTAAGAGGAAAAACAATCCGACAACCTGATCGCGTTAAAGAACACGTTCTATGACTTTGACGGGATGCTTCCATCTCTCTACTAAGAGCTGTCCAGTGGATTCCCTTCCCCATCTTCTTTGAGCCCTTGGGGCTCTTTTGAATTACCTAATTTAACCCATTGAGTGTACAAAAGTACCGTTCAGAGGTAAAACAATACAATGCAGCGGCAGAAATGTTGCAGATGATAAGGAGTGTCTCATAAGGAACCCAACATAGAGATTTGTTGGGTTGTTTTACCTCTGAGCGGCACTTTTTTTGCACACCATGGGCTAAATGGCCAGTTCACATGGACCCCGAAGGCTCAGAGAGTTTGGGTTGGGTTGTTTTACCTCTGAGCGGCACTTTTTTGCACACCATGGGCTAAATGGCCAGGTCACATGGACCCCGAAGGCTCAGAGAAGGTTGGGGGAGGGGACCCACTGGAACAGCTGTTGGGTGACAGATGGTAGCCTCCCGTCAAGGCCATCCAGCGTGTTCTTTAACGTGCACAGGGTATGGCTCTCCCGCACACGGGGCCACGGCTTAACGTCCCATCCGATGGACGGCGGCCTTTCCAAGCCCATCGGTGTCGCCTACTGACCGTGGGCAGGGCGGGGAATTTTGCGGAGATAAATCTCAACACTGACCCAGTTGGGACTCGAACCTGGGAACTACAGATTACGAGCCTGGCGAGCTAGACTGAGCCACCCCCGCCCCGAAGGCTCACAGAAGGTTGGAGGAGGGGACCCACTGGAACAACCATTGGGAGACAGATGGTAGCCTCCCGTCAAGTCCATAAAGCGTGTTCTCTAACTAATTAGGGTATGGCTAATACCCTGTGCACTGTGCACTTACTACCGCATACGGGCCACGGCTTAACGTCCCATCCGAAGGACGGCGGCCTTTCCAAGCCCATCGGTGTCATCTACTGACCGTGGGCAGGGCGGGGAGTTTTGCGGAGATAAGTCTCAACGCTGATCCAGCTGGGACTCGAACCTGGGAAGTGCAGATTACGAGCCTGGCTCGCTACCAACTGAGTCACCACCGCCCCGCTAAGGATAGTGATAATTAAGTTTCTTCAATGCTAATTTCCGAGATGTAGCATATTTCAATGAGAGTCATGGACAGGGAAATGAAGTAACATATGTTACAAATTGTTTTGTTTGCATTCTGAACAGAAGGAGGCTTCATTGTACGATTTTGTGAAGTTTTCGCTTACTGCAAACTGTTCGTATGTCTAAGGTAAATTTCTATTGAATTATAACCGCCCCATTAAGGTGACTATCAAATGTACTCCTACAAAATTATTGTACAGGTATAATAAAAATAATATACAGGTACTGGACAGAAAAATGGAAACAGTTACAGGTTATCATTAATATAAGATCACATTCAAAGCTCAATAATTTCTTTAACATGATTTAAATAAGAACTATGCCTAAAGATGAATTAAAGCTCTCAGTCAAAACCATCTAAATCTCGATTTTAAACAATATTTTTCAGTATTCAAAGAGTTATGAACTCTGTTTAAAAGCCTACAAAACAGTTGACCCCTAAAATTCGATTGAAACATCAAAACAGATTAAGAGGTCAAAGTTGACTATAATAGAGTGCAGGTTAATTGCCTGCTTTAATTAAATTTTGGGGTCAGTTTTTTTTGTAGCCTGTTAAATATTCCAGCATTCATAACCCTTTGAATAATGAAAAAAATACTATTTAGATTTCAGATTTAGGTAGATTAATATATATAATTTATCCTTAGACGTAGTTTTCACTAAAAAAATCATGTTTAAGAAATTATTGAGCTCTGAATGTGATTTTCTATTGAGATCACATGGAACTGTTTCCATTTTCCTGTCCAGCATCCGTAGCTGTCTATAGGGCGGGGGTGGCTCAGTCGGTAGCGCGCCAGGCTCGTAATTTGCAGTTCCCAGGTTCGAGTCCCAGCTGGCTCAGCGTTGAGATTTATCTCCGGAAAAACTCCCTGCCCAAGGTCAGTAGGGGACACCGATGGGCTTGGAAAGGCCGCCGTCCGTCGGATGGTACGTTAAGCCGTGGCCCCGTGTGCAGGAGAGAGCCATACTCTGTGCACGTTAAAGAACACGCTGGATGGCCTTGATGGAAAGCTACCATCTGTCTCCCAACAGCTGTTCCAGTGGGTCCCCTCCCCCAACCTTCTCTGAGCCTTCGGGGTCCATGTGACCTGGAAAAATGCCGCTCAGAGGTAAAACAACCGAACTAACCAAAAGTCTCAGAAAAAATCACGTAAAAAGTAAAGTTCTATAAATTTGGAGTTAAGAGACAAACCAATTTCAGCATTTAATCAACGTTCTCATTCAGTTGGGTTGTTTTACCTCTGAGCGGCACTTTTTTGCACACCATGGGCTAAATGGCCAGGTCACATGGACCCCGACGACTCAGAGAAGGTTGGGGGAGGGGACCCACTGGAACAGCTGTTGGGAGACAGAGGGTAGCCTCCCGTCAAGGCCATCCAGCGTGTTCTTTAACGTGCACAGAGTATGGCTCTCCCGCACACGGGGCCACGGCTTAACGTCCCATCCGATGGACGGCGGCCTTTCCAAGCCCATCGGCGTCCCCTACTGACTGTTGGCAGGGCGGGGAATTTTGCGGAGATAAATCTCAACGCTGACCCAGCTGGGACTCGAACCTGGGAACTACAGATTACGAGTCCAACGCGCTACCGACTGAGCCACCCCCTTCTCATTCAATAGTATACACAAATTATAGGTGTTTGCAAACTTATGGTATTAGCGTTATTTATACAAAATGCATGGGAAGGAACTGTTAACATTTTTAAAATCTCCATAATGCCTTGACAAGATAATTTTAAAACTTCACAATACATTATTTCAAACTTTTTTGATCCACAAAAACAAAAACCGTTATAACTAGTAAAAAAAAGAAACTTAAATGAAAAATCGATATTTTTCTTGTCTTTAATTTTTGCAGATACATAAGCATTACAAGACATACTTAGAGAAACATCAACTTCATTAACGTCGATGCAAAAAAAAGAGACAATGCAGTTTGATTTACTTTAATCCGCTTAACGTAACACTTTTCACAACTTTCTTACTTCAGATAATGATGTAGCTTTTGCTTTTTATTTTTCTAAATTGCTTTCTCCGTATTTTCTCCTTCGATAAGAGGTGGTTCCCTTTCCGGGACAAATACAAAGGCCTTCGTCTCTTTTCGAAAATAAATTAACTGCGGTGGAAAGAAAGCGATAATTTACTGATTATCTTCAGTAGGGGAACACGAAACATACTAGTGACAGTAGCGTAGCTAAGGAGACTTCGGGCCGGTGCGATACTTCTTTTACGGGACCCTGCGATACTTCTTTTTTCGGGTCCTGGTGCGATACTTCTTTTACGGGACCCTGCGGTACTTCTTTTTTCGGGTCCTGGTGCGATTCTTCTTTCTGGATCCTGGTAGAATATTTCTTTCACGGGCCCTACCGTGATTCTTCTTTCTGGACCCTGGTAGAATATTTATTTCACGGGTCCTCGCGCGATTCTTCTTTATGGACCCTGGTAGAATATTTCTTTCACGGGTCCTGGTGCGATTCTTCTTTCTGGATCCTGGTAGAATATTTCTTTCACGAGTCCTGGTGCGATTCTTCTTTCTGGATCCTGGTAGAATATTTCTTTCACGGGTCCTGGCGCGATACTTCTTTATGGATCCTGGTAGAATATTTTTTTCACGGGTCCTGATACGATTCTGCTTTATGGATCCTGGCGCGATTCTTCTTTCTGGATCCTGGTAGAATATTTCTTTCACGGATCCTGGCGCAATTCTTCTTTCTGGATCCTGGTAGAATATTTCTTTCACTGGTCCTGATACTATTCTTCTTTCTGGATCCTGGTAGAATATTTCTTTCACGGGTCCTGGCGCAATTCTTCTTTCTGGATCCTGGTAGAATATTTCTTTCACTGGTCCTGATACGATTCTTCTTTCTGGATCCTGGTAGAATATTTCTTTCACTGGTCCTGATACGATTCTTCTTTCTGGATCCTGGTAGAATATTTCTTTCACGGGTCCTGGTGCGATTCTTCTTTCTGGATCCTGGTAGAATATTTCTTTCACGGGTCCTGGCGCGATACTTCTTTATGGATCCTGGTAGAATATTTCTTTCACGGGTCCTGCGCGATACTTCTTTATGGATCCTGGTAGAATATTTCTTTCACGGGTCCTGGTGCGATTCTTCTTTCTGGATCCTGGTAGAATATTTCTTTCACGGGTCCTGGCGCGATACTTTATGGATCCTGGTAGAATATTTCTTTCACGGGTCCTGGCGCGATACTTTATGGATCCTGGTAGAATATTTCTTTCACGGGTCCTGGCGCGATACTTCTTTATGGATCCTGGTAGAATATTTCTTTCACGGGTCCTGGCGCGATACTTCTTTATGGATCCTGGTAGAATATTTCTTTCACGGGTCCTGGTGCGATTCTTCTTTCTGGATCCTGGTAGAATATTTCTTTCACGGGTCCTGGCGCGATACTTCTTTATGGATCCTGGTAGAATATTTCTTTCACGGGTCCTGGCGCGATACTTCTTTATGGATCCTGGTAGAATATTTCTTTCACGGGTCCTGGTGCGATTCTTCTTTATGGATCCTGGTAGAATATTTCTTTCAAGGGTCCTGGCGCGATACTTCTTTATGGATCCTGGTAGAATATTTCTTTCACGGGTCCTGATACGATTCTTCTTTATGGATCCTGGTAGAATATTTCTTTCACGGGTCCTGATGCGATTCTTCTTTCTGGATCCTGGTAGAATATTTCTTTCACGGGTCCTGGCGCGATACTTCTTTATGGATCCTGGTAGAATATTTCTTTCACGGGTCCTGGCGCGATACTTCTTTATGGATCCTGGTAGAATATTTCTTTCACGGGTCCTGGTGCGATTCTTCTTTCTGGATCCTGGTAGAATATTTCTTTCAAGGGTCCTGGCGCGATACTTCTTTATGGATCCTGGTAGAATATTTCTTTCACGGGTCCTGATACGATTCTTCTTTATGGATCCTGGTAGAATATTTCTTTCACGGGTCCTGATGCGATTCTTCTTTCTGGATCCTGGTAGAATATTTCTTTCACGGGTCCTGGCGCGATTCTTCTTTATGGAGCCTGGTAGAATATTTCTTTCACGGGTCTTGGTGCGATTCTTCTTTCTGGATCCTGTTAGAATATTTCTTTCACGGCCCCTGGGCGAGACTTCTTTTACGGGCCCTGGCGCGATTCTTCTTTATGAATACTGGTAGAATATTTATTTCACTGTCCCTGGGGCGATACTTCTTTTTCGAACCCTGGTGCGATTATTCTTTTTGGACCCTGGTAGAATATTTCTTTCACGGTCTCTGAGGCGATACTTCTTTTACGAATCCTGGTGCGATTCTTCTTTATGGACCCTGGTAGAATATTTCTTTCACGGGCCCTACCGCGATTCTTTCTGGATCCTGGTAGAATATTTCTTTCACGGATCCTGGCGCGATTCTTCTTTCTGGATCCTGGTAGAATATTTCTTTCAAGGATCCTGGCGCAATTCTTCTTTCTGGATCCTGGTAGAATATTTCTTTCACTGGTCCTGATACGATTCTTCTTTCTGGATCCTGGTAGAATATTTCTTTCACGGGTCCTGGTGCGATTCTTCTTTCTGGATCCTGGTAGAATATTTCTTTCACGGGTCCTGGCGCGATACTTCTTTATGGATCCTGGTAGAATATTTCTTTCACGGGTCCTGGCGCGATACTTCTTTATGGATCCTGGTAGAATATTTCTTTCACGGGTCCTGGCGCGATACTTCTTTATGGATCCTGGTAGAATATTTCTTTCACGGGTCCTGGTGCGATTCTTCTTTCTGGATCCTGGTAGAATATTTCTTTCACGGGTCCTGGCGCGATACTTCTTTATGGATCCTGGTAGAATATTTCTTTCACGGGTCCTGATGCGATTCTTCTTTCTGGATCCTGGTAGAATATTTCTTTCACGGGTCCTGGCGCGATACTTCTTTATGGATCCTGGTAGAATATTTCTTTCACGGATCCTGGCGCGATTCTTCTTTATGGAGCCTGGTAGAATATTTCTTTCACGGGTCTTGGTGCGATTCTTCTTTCTGGATCCTGTTAGAATATTTCTTTCACGGCCCCTGGGCGAGACTTCTTTTACGGGCCCTGGCGCGATTCTTCTTTATGAATACTGGTAGAATATTTATTTCACTGTCCCTGGGGCGATACTTCTTTTTCGAACCCTGGTGCGATTATTCTTTTTGGACCCTGGTAGAATATTTCTTTCACGGTCTCTGGGGCGATACTTCTTTTACGAATCCTGGTGTGATTCTTCTTTATGGACCCTGGTAGAATATTTCTTTCACGGGCCCTACCGCGATTCTTTCTGGATCCTGGTAGAATATTTCTTTCACGGATCCTGGCGCGATTCTTCTTTCTGGATCCTGGTAGAATATTTCTTTCACGGCCCCTGGGGCGAGACTTCTTTTGCGAACCCTGGTGCGATTCTTCTTTTTGGACCCTGGTAGAATATTTCTTTCACGGTCCCTTGGGCGATACTTCTTTTACGGGCCCTGGCGCAATTCTTCTTTATGAACACTGGTAGAAGATTTATTTCACTGTCCCTGGGGCGATACTCCTTTTTTGAGCCCTGATGGGATATTTCTCTTCAGGAACTTGGTGGGATATTTCTTTTCATGGATCTGATGGGATATTTCTACTCAGGACCTTCATATCCTGCGTACATTAAAGAACACGCTGAATGGACTTGAAGAACGTTCTCATCACTTATATTTATACAAGTTGTATCCATTGGTGTCCTTGTAACCTTGGGACCTGAGTTGGTAGGGCGGGGTGGCTCAGTCAGCTACCGCACCAGGCTCGTAATCTGCAGTTCCCAGGTTCGAATCCCAACCGGTCAAGTTATCTCCGCAAAATTTCTCGCCCTGCCCACAGTCAGTAGGGGATATCGATGGACTTGGTAAATGCCGCCGTTCGTCGGATGGGAACGTTAAGCCGTTGCCCTGTGTACGGGAGAGCCATACCCTGTGCACGTTAAAGAACACTTTGGATAGCACGTTAAAGAACACTTTGTCTCCCAACTGCTGTTCCAGTGGGTCCCCTCCCCCAATCTTCTCTGAACCTTCGGGGTCCTTGTGACCTGGCCATTTAACCCATGGTGTGCAAAAAAGTGCCGCTCAGAGGTAAAACAACCCAACCCAAATGTACGGGAGAGCCATACCTCGTGCACGTTAGAACACGCTGGATGGCCTCGACGGAAAGCTACCATCTGTGTCCCAACAACTGTTCAGTGGGTTCCCTTCTGCATGCTTATGTATTTTAATGCTTATGCATTGTAATGCTTATGTATATAACAAAGAGGTGCCGCTCAGAAGTAAAACATCCCACCCCAGCCTATTGCTTCAGTCGGTAACACGCAAAGCTCGTAATGTAATGTTCCCGAGTTCCAGTGTTGTGAATTTTCTCCTCTAACCTCCATTCTCTCCTCGGTGAGAAAGCGGACACCGTTGGGCTTGTCGAGGCCAAACGCGCCGGGGTGGCTGAGTTGTTAGCATGCCAGTCTCGTAATCTGTACTTCCCAGGTTCGAGCCGCACCTGGTACAGCGTTGAGCTTTATCTCCGCATCCCCCACTCACCCTCAGACACATCCCCCCACACACTGCGAATGATCACTAGGAGACACCGATGGGCTTGGAAAGGACGCCGTTCATGGGATGGGACGTAAAGTCGTGGTCCCGTGTGGGGGAGAGCCATGCCTTGTGAACGTTAAAGAACATGCTAGATGACCTTTACGGGAGGCTACCATCTGTCTCCTAACAGCTGTGCAGTGAATCCCCTACCCCCAGGCCTGGATCTAGAAGGAGGATCAAGAAACCTAATCGAGCGGGAAAAATGTAAATTGGGGGCGCCAAGAGACTGGATTTCCAATGCAGTATAACCTTTCCCCCTACATTTCACAGGTCTTTAAAAGATTTCTTGAAATATGCATGAGATATAAATAAGTTTAATATTTTTTATTCTTTATTTCCCTTACTAGTTTCTGAAGGAGGGAATATGCCCTTGACACAGTCGGATGGGACGTTAAGCCGTGGCTCTTTATGCGGGAGAGCCATACCCTTTGCACGTTAAAGAACACGCTGGACAGCCTTGACGGGAGGCTACCATCTGTGTCCCAATAGCTGTTCCAGTGGGTCCCTCCACCAACCTTCTATGAGCCTTCAGGTCCTTGTTACCTGGCTGGGGCGGGGGTTGCTCAGTCGGTAGCGCGTCAGGCTCGTAATCTGTAGTTCCCAGGTTCGAGTCCCAGCTAGGTCAGCGTTGAGCTTTATCTCCGCAAAATTCCCCGCCCTGCCCACGGTCAGTAAAGGACACCGATGGGCTTCGAAAAGCCACCGTCCGTCGAATGGGACGTTAAGCCGTGGTCCCGTGTGCAGGAGAGCTATACCTTTGTAGATCACGCTGGATGGTCTTGACGGGAGGCTACCATCTGTCTCCCAACAGCTGTTCCAGTGGGTCCCCTCCCCCAACCTTCTCTGAGCCTTCGGGGTCCATGTGACCTGGCCATTTAGCCCATGGTGTGCAAAAAAGTGCCGCTCAGAGGTAAAACAACCCAAACAACAAACATCTCTACAATCTTTTATTCACTGCTCCAAAATGTTATTTTGAATCGCTAAAACGACATTAAACAGCTCGGAGAGTGATTAACTTTTTAATCAGAAAAGTTTATTTATTACTAACACATAAATTAAAGGCAAGAACACGAAGTGGTATTACAAATAGGTAAAAACATGAAACGAGAGGCTAGCGGTATTATTTTCTCTTGACTATTTTAAATTTGGAGATCCGACTGAGACCAGAGTGACCCGATCAAACAATTTTGAATCGCAAGTTAATATCATTTTTTTTTTGTGTATCAGTGATGATATTTGTAGTCATTTTTTGGCATTTCCACGGTACACCTAAGTTACTCCCACAGTACACCAGTGTGCCGCGATGCACTGTTAGGCATCATAGATAATTAAAGATGATGGCGAAAACTCAGCAGAAAACTATTCAGGAAACGCCATGTTGTATACGGGACTCGAACCCAGTTTCCTCATCTCTATAGTGAGCGGGGGTGTCTCAGTAGGTAACGCTCCAGTCTCCTAAACTGCAGTTCCCAGGTTCGAGTCCCACCTGGGCCAGCGTTGTGATTTATCTCCGCCAAACGCCCCGTCGATCAGTAGAGAATACCGATGGGCTTGGGAAAAGCTGTCATCCGTTGGATGGGACGTTAAGCCGTGACTCTGTGTATAGGAGAGCCATACACTGTGCACGTTAAAGAACACGCTGGATGACCTTAATGGGAGGATACCATTTGTCTCCTAACAGCTGTTCAGTGGGTTCCCTTTCCTCAATCTGCTGAGCTTTTGGGGTCCTTGTAACCGGGCCATTTAGCCCATTGTGCCCAGCTGAAAAGAGAAACCATCAACCTCTACTATACACCCAAACACACTAGTCATTTATTCATCAAGACGAAATATATATTTAGCACGAATATGTTTGCCATCCCATGGTCGAGTGGTTAGCACACTTGGCTACTGATCTAAGGGACCTGGTTCGAGCCCCGGGTAAAGCATGGATGTATGTGTCGTTTTTCTTCTGAGGTCCTGCCATCCTCTCAGACCTTCTACTGTGGCATATAAACTGACAGACTCCTGTCAGACCTCTGTGGCAAGCAGCTGCTTGAGGGGGTATTTATTTTTTATTTATGTTTTAAAACATCAATAGACTACAAGTTAAGAAAAATTCACCATTCAACGGAAAAAAATTCATGAAAAAAGGTCTGAATGATCCGTTTTGGTCCATTCAGTCAATTTCTCACCTCCACCTCTCCCTCCCCCCCTATCTTCTCCCACCTCCTAAATTTGTCGGATCCAAACTAGGTTAGGGAACTCCGCATCCGTGAAGAAACCAAGCACTAAAAGTAGAACGTCATTCTCTTATATTTATGATATCCTCGAAAGTAAAAGATGCAGTCTCTTTATTCACCCGATTTCGTGAAGGAGATTCTCTTCTACAAAGTGCAAAACCGAAATTGCATCTGGCCACCTAAAAATCCCCGGTTAAATCTCCGGCGTATGTGATAGAGCAACAGAAAGACAGAGAATCCTGCTTAAATATTTGATCGCAGAGAGTATGTGCATCCCAATGTCTTATCCGCTCTGCAACCTCAAATCCCCGGCGCGGATGAAAGTGCTGGATGCGGATGTTTGGAGGAAAAACTGAAACTCGATTTGCTTCTCTGTACACTTCGCGGAGTAGTCTGGATTCTGAGTTACGTAATGCAAAGTGACATTTTTCGAGCGTGTTTTTGTTTTCCCTCGTACGTGCGAAGAAAAAACATCGAAAAATAGAAAAAAAATATAATAAACACCGCCAAAGGTAGAGGAGAATTTCAGTGCGAAATTCAGCACTAAAATCGTAACATTTAGTGTTTGTTGTTGTTTCCTAAATTCGAACTCAATTATATCGTTCTTTGAAGCAATTTTTTTTCGTCCCTTATGTGCAAAAAAAAATGGAAACCTCATTACGGTGTTGTTTTTCAAAATTTTCATCGAAAATACAAAGAACGCATTTTTTTCTTTTTCTTTGCAGTGTTCGAAGTACATAACAAATATTTCGAAATAGGTACATTTTATGTCAGAGGTCGAAATATAAGGACTCTTTGGAAGCAACTGCAAAGACACATAATGTTCTCTGAGAGTATTACATAAAAGTTCTTTTTTTTTCCTTTCGATATTTCTTGACTTCTCTACAAAGCACAGAAATAGCATTGCGTTTGAGAAAAAGAATTACCTTGCGATTAGTCTGATAGTTTAGGTATCTTTCAATTTAAAAAAACGTGGTTATTGCAATTCAATGAAGTTCTCAATAGCATGAATATTCAAGTTATTGAGGTAAAACTTTATATTTAGATACATATGCATTAAGATAAAATTTTATATTTATATACATATGTATTCAGATAAAACTTTATATCTAGATAATATGTATTCAGATGAAACTTTATATATAAACACATACAGTATCCATAAAGATAAAACTTTAGATACATATGTATTGAGATAAAACTTATATTTAGATACATATATATATTGGGATAAAAGTTTATATTTAGACACATATCTATTGAGATAAAACTTTATATTTAAACTCTTATCTATCAAGATAAAACCTTAGATAAATATATACTGAGATAAAATTTTATATTTATACACATATTTATTGAGGTGAAACTTTATATTTAGATACATATGAATTGAGATAAAACTTTATATTTTAACACATACAGTATCTATCAAGATAAAACTTTAGACACATGTGTATTGAGATAAAGCTTTATATTTAGATACATATCTATTGCAATAAACATTTTATATTTATGCACATATCTAATGAGATAAAAATTTATATTTATACACATATCTATAAAGATAAAACTTTAGCATATACTTGCGTTTTGAGATATATTTAGATACATATACTGTATATTGAGAAAAAACTTTTCATTTAGACAGATATATATTGAGATAAAACTTTATATTTATACACATATCGATCAAGATAAAACTTTAGATCCATATGTTTTGAGATAAAACTTTATATTTAGATACATATCTATTGAGACAAAATTTTATATAAACCCCATTCTCTACTAATAATGCAAAGGTTTGCTATCTCACGACTAAATTTCCTAGGATTTCAACAACTTACCTTTCCCACACGAGGCGAAAATTACCTTGATTTGGTCTTCTGCAACCGCGATACGTTCATATTGAACATTGAAGCACTCTGCCATTTTTCCGCCAGTGCTACACCTCCCCATATTCCTGTTGCTTTTAAACTAAACCTGTGCACGTCTACACATGCGTATCCTGAGTCACTGGGGGCGGGGGTGGCTCAGTCGGTAGCGCGCTAGGCTCGTAATCTGTAGTTCCCAGGTTCGAGTCCCAGCTGGGTCAGCGTTGAGGTTTATCTCCGCAAAATTCCCCGCCCTGCCCACGGTCAGTAGGGGACAGCGATGGGCTTGGAAAGGCCGCCGTCCGTCGGATGGGACGTTAAGCCGTGGCCCCTGTGCGGGAGAGCCATACCCTGTGCACGTTAAAGAACACGCTGGATGGCCTTGACGGGAGGCTACCATCTGTCTCCCAACAGCTCCTCCAGTGGGTCCCCTCCCCCAACCTTCTCTGAGCCTTCGGGGTCCATGTGACCTGGCCATTTAGCCCATGGTGTGCAAAAAAGTGCCGTTCGGAGGGAAACAACCCAACAACAACCTGAGTCACTGGATTTTACAAATGCAGATTACGATATTTCATCTGAATTAGTCAGCAACATGTTCATTCATCGTGGTTCTGCTCTCACACACTTATTTGACCAACTGGCAGATGAATTCTCCGATACTATGCATTCATGTCTGCAACTGATTTCCCGTATTTCTGTAAAATGTAAGACCTCCTATCCCTACCTGCGAAAATTGGCCAAGCTTAAATTGAGACTTGGAGAGTGCTTCGAAACGATAACAGTTCTACTAATAAATCAAATTATAACGCAGAATCCAAGATACACAGTCATATCGGAATAATATGACCACCTATCATACATATATTATGGTAGGTGGTCATATTATTCTGATACGACTGTGTATATTCAGATGCTTCACAAGAATGTTCTTCTAAGCCCATTCTTCAGCTTTCCAACGCTTAAAATTGGAATGCGTTTTACAAAGATGCAAGAGGTAAACTAAAAGGTGCACGAGTTATCCATCCTTTGAAACACCACGATGGTTCAAATGTCACTTCAAATTATGAAAAGGCTTCACTGTTTGCAACCACTTTTGCCAGAGTCTATGTCACTGATGTACCTACATTATATACTCCCTGTGACCAATCAATCAACCCTATGTTCTCGGACATGTTCGGCCCCCAAAATGTCACCACTGCATTTCATTAATTCCTACAAAATCATCACCTGGACCTGACATGATTCCACCAACTTTTTACAAGTAGCTAAACTCCATTGTTTGTGAAAAATTATCTACCCTGTTTAACTCCTGCCTGGAATCTGGCTGTGTTCCTCCTGACTGGACTCCAGCCATAGTTATTACAATTTAGAAAAGGAAAGGTGATTCCCCTGATCCTACCAATTACCGTCCAATATCTGGCTGTGTTCCTCCTGACTGGACTCCAGCCATAGTCAGTACAATTTAGAAAAGGAAAGGTGATTCCCCTGATCCTACCAATTACCGTCCAATATCTGGCTGTGTTCCTCCTGACTATACTCCAGCCACAGTCATTACAATTTAGAAAAGGAAAGGTGATTCCCCTGATCCTACCAATTACCGTCCAATATCTGGCTGTGTTCCTCCTGACTGGACTCCAGCCATAGTCATTACAATTTAGAAAAGGAAAGGTGATTCCCCTGATCCTACCAATTACCGTCCAATATCTGGCTGTGTTCCTCCTGACTGGACTCCAGTCATAGTCATTACAATTTAGAAAAGGAAAGGTGATTCCCCTGATCCTACCAATTACCGTCCAATATCTGGCTGTGTTCCTCCTGACTGGACTCCAGCCATAGTCATTACAATTTAGAAAAGGAAAGGTGATTCCCCTGATCCTACCAATTACCGTCCAATCTCACTGACGAAATCGTTCCCAAAATAATAGAACTTTGCATATTATTCAAGCTTCTTTACCTTCTTCAGGTGCATAATATCATTCCACATGAACAGTTTGGTTGAATGACAAGCCGCTCCTCTACAGTGCAATTACTTCACTATGTTAACAATTAGGCTACATCAACTGACGCTGGCAGTCAAATCGACGTTATTTATATAGATTTCGAAAACGCCTTCGATAAAGTAAAGAGAACGTTCGTCTTTTACACACTTCTTCGACTGGGAATCCCCCAGATCATCGTAAGATTAATCTGTGCATCATTTCCCAACCGCTCTCAACAAATAAGAGTTGAAGTTGCCATTTCTCCAATCAAGGATGTCAGCAGCGGTGTTAGTTAAAGGATCTGTGTTTCGGCCTATACTTTTCGCATTGTTCACATTTCATTTAATTATATGTTGTCAAAATGTTAACCATAGTGTAAACCACAACAAGTGTTAACTACATTGTAAATATTTCTCTGTTTCTGATATCTTGAGCGGTGTTAACGTATAGTTTTGCACCTTCCTCTCAATCAATAAATAATAATAGACACATATCTATTGAAATAATATTTTATATTTAGACACGTACACTCTGTGTAAAAAATCGAGGCACCAGATAAAATAGTTCGTCAAACGGGAAACTCGGCATGCAAATACCTCCTGGCCAGAAGAAACTCGACGCCAATAAACGTACGGAGCGGTCCTAGCACACAGGGGAAACGGGCATCCTGGGGCGTATATAAGGAGCGTTGTTCACGTGCATTGATTGATCATTCTGACCGATTTTGCAGTTGCGTTGACAACAGTAGCCGATGAGGATGCCACGACGATGCACTCGACATCGTACCAGCAACTCATCACTGAGTTGCTGGTACAGTGTAAGCGATGTGTTCGAGAGGCTTCATGACTTGCATCGTGGGCCTCAAAGAAGCCGAATGGTCATGTCAACGTATCGGCCGGCATCTGGGTTGGAGCGATGCCACAGTAGGATGATGTCGGCGGCAATAGGTCCAGGAGGTCACACGTACATGCCACAAAGGCACCGGCTCGGCAAGTCAAACAACTGGAGGAGAAGCGATAGTGAAAGCAGCCAGAACGATACTCATGGCATCGCTATCTACCATCTGAAGACATGTAGCAACCTCCATAGAGCATGCTGTATCAAGATACACCATTAGAAGATGACTGGTAGCAGCACGACTACATTCTTGCCACCCTTCACGACTGCTACCACTAACCACTGAAAATCGGCAGCACTGTCTGGAGTGGTGTCGTGGACTGAATATGACTGGCGGCGTATAGTGTTCAGTGATGAATCCCGCTTTTGCCTGAAAGTAAATGACCAACGCATAAGTGTCTGGAGGAGATCAGGCCAGTGCCCCGATCCGGCCTACATTGTGGAGTGGCATCACATGGCCATCAATCATGCAGCTACAATCTGGGGAGCCATCACCTATGGCAGCCAGTCTCCCCTACTAGTACTGTTATATGGTACCTTAACAGCACAGCGGTACGTTGACGACATCCTGCAACCAGTTGTGTTGCCTTTGCTGTCACGTCTTCCACTGGACATTTACCATCACGATAAAGGCAGGTTGCACACGATTCACCTCTTCCGGGAATGCCCCTATGGGTTTGAAACCCTCCCATGACCAGCCAGCTCTTTAGACCCCTCGCCAATTGAGCACGTAAGTGACATGCTGGGACGTGCATTACAACCATCCCGGAAAGTCGACGAATTATCTCAGCAGTTAGAGCACGTGTGGCAGAATCTACCACAGAACAACATCCAACTGTTGGTTGACTCAATGCAGCCCTGGATATCGGCATGTATCGCCGCCAGAGGTGGTTGTACTACATTCTAACCTGTTACGTTTCTGGAGCCATTGTTCTGCAATACAGAGCCCTGTTGCTGTAAAATTTTAATCACTTATTTATCTTTACAACCTCATTGCACGGGCGAAGGTTCAGCAGGATCGGACACTTGCTTCGGGGTGCTTCGGGTTTTTTTGTCACGGAGTGTATCTATCGAGAAAAAATGTTATATTTAGACGCATATCTTGCGGAGATAAATCTCAACGCTGATCCAACTGGGACTCGAACCTGGGAACTACAGATTACGAGCCTGGCGCGCTACCGACTGAGCCACCCCCGGCACCCATCTATCAGGAGCAGATGCAGATTTCACATAAGGTAAATTAAACCTTTGTCTAAGTGCCTCAGAATTTAGTTTGCATCTTATTTAGTTGGGTGGAAAAAATACACACATATATATCCTTTTCAAATTTCGGAAGAATGGAAAATCCCTTTCGAGCAGGGCTGAACGTCGGGGAAGGGGGGGGGGGTGAGAAGATGACCACGCCCCTTTCCCCGGACTTTGAGAATATTAGTATGTTTAATGGAGATAAAAACCTTTTTATTTAAATTGTCAAACTTGCGCATAGTTCATGTATTTTTCAATAATTTTTTAAAGACCTGTGAAATGGAAGAAAAATTATTATACTGCAATGGAAGTTCGAGTCCCAGCTGGGTAAGCGTTCAGATTTATCTCCGCAAAAATTCCCCGCCCTGCCCACGGTCAGTAGGGGGACATCGATGGGCTTGGAAAGGCCGCCGTCCGTCGGATGGGACGTTAAGCCGTGGCTCCGTGTGCGGGAGAGCCATACCCTGTGCACGTTAAAGAACACGCTGGATGGCCTTGACGGGAGGCTACCATCTGTCTCCCAACAGCTGTTCCAGTGGGTCCCCTCCCCCAACCTTCTCTGAGCCTTCGGGGTCCACGTGACCTGGCCACTTAGCCCAAGGTGTGCAAAAAAGTGCCGCTCAGAGGTAAAACAACTCAACCCAACTGCAATGGAAATCCAGTGCTTTGCCAAAAATTCTTCCAGTCTCCCCCCATCCCTTTTATTTTTTCCGCCTCGATTGCGTCACTTGCCACTTACCCCCTTTTTTTTTCTAGCTCCATGCTTCAAAACCTGCCAAATGCGTTATTATATCTCTTGGAAGAACAAAGTGAATATTTCAAGGAAATAACTTGTGAAAATATACGAGTAATTGTTCATTTGGGTTGTTGGGTTGTTTTACCTCTGAGCGGCACTTTTTTGCACACCATGGGCTAAATGGCCAGGTCACAAGGACCCGGAAGGCTCAGAGAAGGTTGGGGGAGGGGACCCACTGGAACAGCTGTTGGAAGACAGATGGTAGCCTCCCGTCAAGGCCATCCAGCGTGTTCTTTAACGTGCACAGGGTATGGCTCTCCCGCACAAGGGGCCACGGCTTAACGTCCCATCCGACGGACGACGGCCTTTCCAAGCCCATCAGTGTCCCCTACTGACCGTGGGCAGGGCGGGGAAATTTTGCGGAGATAAATCTCAACGCTCACCCAGCTGGGACTCGAACCTGGGAACTACAGATTACGAGCCTGGCAAGCTACCGACTGAGCCCCCCCCCCCTCCCCCGCGTAATTGTTCAGTCCCAGATCTGAAAGTAAAATGTAAAACGACAAATGGTAAATACTAGCTCGTTATATTTATTTATTGTTTTGAAACCGAGCTACCAATCAGGATGCTTTTTACCGTTTACGGTGCAAAATATTTGATTGTCAAAGCCACAAAAATGTTTGATGTAGCCCACGACATTGGAGACGTCACAAGTACAATTTGAGATACAACTCGTTAAAGTATAAATAAATAAATAATAAAAATAAATACCCCCCTCAAGCAGCTGCTTCCCACAGAGGTCTGACTTGAGTCTGTCAGTTTATACGCCACAATAGAAGATCTGTGAGGATGTCGGGACCTCAGTGAAACGACACAAACGTCCGTGCCTTACCGGGACCCTAACCCAGGTTCCTTAGATCAGTAGCAAAGCGTAATAACCAATCGGCCACGGGATGCCGTTAAATAGGAACTCCACAAAAACCCGCTCCCCCCCCCCCCCATTTTATCATAGGGGAATAATGGGAGCAAAATTCGAAATAATTTACGACCGTCATTATAAGAGTTTCCATTTGACACCTAACTCATAACTGTAGGCCCTTGCGTTCGGAAGATGTAGAAGATGTTAGCGTCTGATGCGTGGTTTAACGGCAGAGCACTCTGGCATATATCTAGAGAGTTGCGGGTTCGATTCCCTCCGCGTCAGCGATAATTTTCTTCAGATGTTTCTAATAATTGTTGAAGTCTATTTCTACAGGTAATATGTATATTTACTATGGATGGATATAGCAGAACGACTTTCACATTTCCTCTTTTTAGGTCGGAAGAAAGCACGGGGATCAATTTATTATAGCCTATGACACTCCCCGTGTCACAAGCTTCATTTGGCACATATATTATTAAGTTTCTCCATCGTGTTTGAAAGATATGGTGGAACAATGTTTTGTTAAATCTAAAAATCGACAAACCGACAAATGTCAAAGACTAAAAGCAAGAGGAAGATAGATAGAAATATTACTATAGACACGTTAAGTTAAAAAGATCACTAGCGTTTAACTCAATGATAAAATATAATCATTGTTGGCTTAAAAAAAAGGATATTTTTTTCCGTAACCCGGCAATAGAGGAAGGGTAATTTGGTTTACTAAGTAGTAGAACTTGTATTAAGCGTTAAAATGCAAAGTGTTTGCTATGGAAGCCTTCTTGTTATTTATACTAGCGTCTACTTTAATATTAGGCAACAGTTTAATTACGTCTATTCATGTACTGCTTATTAAGAGACATGCACTTCTAATTTATTATGCTGCTTTTCTTAAGTTCGCTCATTATATTGCCTCTCTTTACTATTATTAATGTTATTTTTAAAAGTCACTTATTAAAAGTGATCAGAGTAAAATATTTCTAATAATTTTTCAGACTTAATAAGAACTTTAACGCTGTACTGAAATCCTAAATAAAATAACAGCGCTTGAAATGGGATTTTGGAGAATGTGCTTAGCAAACACAATAATGAAGGATAAATTAAAAAATTAATATTTTAAAAAAAGGAGGGAAATTGAAATGAAAGAAAAGAGTTAGGTTGGGTTGTTTGGGTTGTTTTACCTCTGAGCGGCACTTTTTAGCACACCATGGGCTAAATGGACAGGTCACATGGACCCCGAAGGCTCAGAGAAGGTTGGGGGAGAGAACCCACTGGAACAGCTGTTGGGAGACAGATGGTAGCCTCCCGTCAAGGCCATCCAGCGTGTTCTTTAACGTGCACAGGGTATGGCTCTCCCGCACACGGGGCCACGGCTTAACGTCCCATCCGACGGACGGCGACCTTTCCAAGCCCATCGGTGTCCCCTACTGAACGTGGGCAGGGCGGGGAGTTTTGCAGAGATAGAAAAGAGTTAGAATTAAGAGGAAGAGAATTATGAACAGGCCTCGTATCCTAAAAAAAAATAAAAATACGGGGGGAGGAGCAGAGAGTGGATTTCCATTGCAGTATAAAATTGTTTCCGCTGTATTGGAGGTCTTTAAATATTTTCTTGAAAAATGCATGAAATATGCAGAAGTTAAATAATTTTTTCTTCCATTACCCTTATTAGCATTCTCAAAGAGGGGGGGAGGGTCCCTTTCCCCTCAGATCCGGTCCTGATTATGAATATATGAAAAGAGGACCGAAAAAGATATTAAAATAGATAACATCGCGAAAGAGAAAGAAAATATGAAGAAATGGAACGATACTTTCGCTCCATACACTGAATGTCATTTTCCATTTGCGAGGAATTCATATAATGTCTGAGACTTATAGGGGCGGGCATTATCTTCCATCAAAATAAACTGAGAGCCAATATTCCCCCTGAAAGGGGTGGCTCAGTCGGTAGCGCGCCAGGCTCGTAATCTGTAGTTCCCAGATTCGAGTCCCAGGTGGGTCAGCGTTGAGATTTATCTCCGCAAAATTCCCCGCCCTGCCCACGGTCAGTAGGGGACACCGATGGGCTTGGAAAGGCCGCCGTCCGTCGGATGGGACGTTAAGCCGTGCCCCGTGTGCTGGAGAGCCATACCCTGTGCACGTTAAAGAACACGCTGGATGGCCTTGACGGGAGGCTACCATCTGTCTCCCAACAGCTGTTCCAGTGGGTCCCCTCCCCCAACCATCTCTGAGCCTTCGGGGTCCATGTGACCTGGCCATTTAGCCCATAGTGTGCAAAAAAGTGCCGATCAGAGGTAAAACAACCCAACCCAACCCAAAAGACTCCGGCAGACATATCTCCATATGTCTGCCGGTTTACTTCCATTTGATATAATATCACCCCAGATCATCAAACCATAACCACCATAGTCACGATAGATTCAAAAAAAAAAACCAAGGCGGGGGGGGGGGGGGGGGGGGGGAAGGGCCATGTTCTCTCCCACTTGAGAATGCTAGTTAGGGTAATGGAAGAAGAAATATTATTAAACTTGTGCATAATTTCTTGAATTTTTCAAGAATTTTTTAAAGATCTCTAAAACGGACGGGAGAATGTTATAATCCAATGGAAACCCAGTCTCTTCGCACCCCGTTTCATTTTTTTTATGGATCGATGCCCTCGCCCTTAGTTTTTTTTATAGATTCATTCCTGACTATAAATGGTAATAAGTTCCTTGCACTTCAAAATCAGATCAAAACACACAGAGAATCAATCTGAAGACTGAATCCCGATTCGTCGGTGAAGAGAAAGTGCGCCAATTCGTCTGGATCCATTTAGGATTTAGTCTGCACCGTGTTAGTTGGGCTCTCCGATGGAAGGGATTAAGGGAAATATCAGCCGTCTGTCGTCTGACATAGATCTCTCTCTGGTGAAGCCTTCTGTACACAGTTTGCCTTGAAAGAATATCCTCCCAAAGGTTGCAAAAAGCTCTGGAGAGAGAGCTGCCTGGCTGACGTGGTCCTATGATGACGGACTGTTAGCCCAAGATATCTGTCATCCTGCGCTGTTGTTACTGTTTGATGCCCTTGCTCTCTTTTCTGCGTAGTCTCATGTCTCTTGAAATGGTTTTCGCAATCTTGATTTCAATTTCATTTGAACTGATGTTGGAAAAACGGTGTATTATTGCAAATAAAATAATCTAAGAGTATTCGCTCATCCAGGTTATTGTGATATTTAAAACATCAACAAAGTTGGGTTGGGTTGTTTTACCTCTGAGCGGCACTTTTTTGCACACCATGGGCTAAATGGCCAGGTCACATGGACCCCGAAGGCTCAGAGAAGGTTGGGGGAGGGGACCCACTGGAACAGCTGTTGGGAGACAGATGGTAGCCTCCCGTCAAGGCCATCCAGCGTGTTCTTTAACGTGCACAGGGTTCTTCTCCCGCACACGAGGCCACGGTTTAACGTCCCATCCGACGGACGGAGGCCTTTCCAAGCCCATCGGTGTCCCATACTGACCGTGGGCAGGGCGGGGAATTTTGCGGAGATAAATCTCAACGCTGACCCACCTGGGACTCGAACCTGGGAACTACAGATTACGAGTCTGGCGCGCTACCGACTGAGCCACCCCCACCCCCATCAACAAAGTAATGACACCATTTTTAACATAACAATATCAACCATTCTGAATATCTTCAACAATGTTTTATTTTCATTTAAAGAAATATATACGCATTAATTTTTCTTAATGCAAACTATACAAAATGATATTTCTATATCATTTTTCACTGCATTGAAATTCTTCTTATGTGTGTACAAAAAAAATGTGAATCTCTTAGTAGTTAAGTTAAAATATTAAATGTGGACTCGATCGTGAAAGCATTGATTGGGGGACATTTACAGTCCCGGCCATATTGGTTCTAAGAAAGTCTAACATGCTGAATGCTCATATGAGAAAGCATCCATATGACGTATCTGCTTCGTAATATTATTACGGAACTCTCTACTTACATGGACACAACGCTTGTGCAGCAGAAAATGAGTTGTGCAAAATCAGAGCCGGCTTCTGTAGTACTCCAGATTTGCTTTTGAGTCACGTACATATTTTGTCCTATCAGGGGATTTTTTTGGGGAGGCGCACGACCTTGGTATATTCTTTTTTATTGACATGCAAAATGTAATGTTAATAATTTCATTCGTTCTTAATATTTAATAATTTTGTGAACTTTGTTTATCTTTTGGATCCAAGTGTAGATAGCGAATACAATGCAAATAAAGGTTTAGAATAAGACGAATTAATATGTGGAAAGAAATGGAGCAAAAGTGTTAAGTAGTGGGTTGGATCGTTTTACCTCTGAGAGACACTTGTTTGCACACAGTGGGCTAAATGGCCAGGTCAAAAGGACTCCGAGGGCTCCGAGAAGTTGGAAGAGGGAATCCAATGTTGGGAGTCAGGTGGTAGCCTTTTGTAAAGACCATCCAGCGTGTTCTTTAACATGCATAGAGTATAGCTCTTCTGCATGCGGTGGGGCGGGGGTGGCTCAGTCGGTAGCGCGCCAGGCTCGTAATCTGTAGTTCCCAGGTTCGAGTCCCAGCTGGATCAGCGTTGAGATTTATCTCCGCAAAATTCCCCGCCCTGCCCACGGTCAGTAGGGGACACCGATGGGCTTGGAAAGGCCGCCGTCCGTCGGATGGGACGTTAAGCCGTGGCCCCGTGTGCGGGAGAGCCATACCCTGTGCACGTTAAAGAACACGCTGGATGGCCTTGACGGGAGGCTACCATCTGTCTCCCAAAAGCTGTTAGAGTGGGTCTCCTCCCCCAACCTTCTCTGAGCCTTCGGGGTCCATGTGACCTGGCCATTTAGCCCATGGTGTGCAAAAAAAGTGCCGCTCAGAGGTAAAACAACCCAACCGAACCCGCTGCATGCGGAACCACAGGTTTGCCTCCTATCCTACGGACGGCGCTCTTTTCAAACCAATTAGTGTCTCCTTTCTGACCAACGGAAATTCGTACGGCACTCCCTAAGGGAGGAAGTTAACACAGAAGGAGAAAGGAAAATATTTTCTTCAAATGAGCATATTTGTGTTATAAAAGAGAAAAAAAATGATCTCCATCTCATTTCAGAGTGCAAAGCTGCATTTTGCAAGATTTTTTTACTCCTTTTCAGCTTAAGTTACTAGAAAACATACAAGGACATAAAAGCAGAAATGAAATGACATCCAATATCAAATTGTTTTTCTTACACCATCTCCACTACAAAGATTTACATTTCAATCCATTTATCTACCTTCAGTATTTCGACTCGCAAAATAAAAATTGCTATCTCTATAAAATTCCCAAAACTCTAAAAACTGTCTAGCCATTCTTCAGACGTAAACAAGCAAAACATAAAAGAATACGAACACACTGATATTATTTGTTTGGTTTTTTCGTGAAAAATGTACCAGGAGCCAAAAAGAGGGTGAAAGATTATTCTACTACAAGAAGAATCAGACTAAAACTCAATCATCAATCGGCTGATTGCACTCAGTGTCGGGAGAAGGACAACAGCACGAAAGCGTGTTCTCTCTCACCTCCTGCTTCTAACGTCTCTTCACAAATACGCACGTGTTCGTGTGGCTAAAGTACCGACGTCCAGGTGAGGCCAAGATGTCGTTTCCAGTCCTGCACTTCATCACCATTCGTGGTTCCGCCGCCTGAGGAGATGGCACTCAGCATCCAGTGGCAGTCTCCAGAAGCTCTGCATCAGACAATGCTTGAGAGGAAGTAAAGGATGTTTGATGAGTTGCGTGTTGTGCAGTGCTGCCCTATCATCAAGTGCTCCGAGGCAACCTCTAACTCTCTCTTGGTGACGTGCCATAAGGCCGGAGGTTGTAGTCGTGCTGAAGCAGCTGAACCACCGATTGGCTGAAGAAGAAGAAGGAGAGTCTCTTGGCAAATCGAGGTGCTATGAAGGTTGGTGGCTGAAGAAAGGCACGCAATTCCGTAGATCATCAGAATCATCAGGTATATGGAGGGAGATAAAAACAACCATACAACAACATTTATGCTTTTGTTTTCCATCAATGAGTCTTTTATGATATGAATAGATATCAATGAAGGAAAAATATGAAATGAAAGATGGATGTTATTTAATGTGAAGAGAGAAGAATGAATTATATTTAATACAGAGTGCGCCTGAAAAGCAATGAGACAAACATTCTAAAACCAAAGAAAGTGTTCAGAAAAAGAATTTATTATGAAAATCTTTCAAAAAAGCCTGAATGGGACTCTGTGTACTTGTTACATCATCATCATCATCATCCTCAAGCAGCCATGGGCTATGGAGGTTCAATCAAATGTGCCAATTAGTTCTCAAAACACATCTCCCCTGAGCTATATCTGCTGCATCTCGCCACTGCACATCAATTTTAACAAGGTCCTGTTTGACATTGTCTACCCACCGCATCCTAGGTCTCCCCTTCTTTCCGAGGCTTTTAGGCACACTTTTCATAACCCTACTCGCTAATCTATAATTATCTATAGGGTAATATGGCCAAACCAACGGGGTCTCTCTCAGAAGTATATACTGCTCAGAGGAGGTTGACGACTCCTTTGCCTAACCTCATCATTACTTACAAAGTTGAACCACCTAATGCCGAAGATTCTGCGTTAAGCATCTAGAATCAAAAGAATCAAATTTCCTATTGTCTTGCACCTGTTAAAAATCTCTTTAAATCGTTGAAAAGATTCTGGAAATTCCTTCAAAGTTATATCCTTGAGACGTGGTTAAAAGAAAGGTGTATCAAGTGTATAGAATCTCATGATAACCATTTTGAATGATTTTTCATAATAAATTTCTTTCTGAAGATTTCGTTTCATTTCAGAATTATGTCTCAGTACCTTTTGGATGCACTGTATATATCTAATGGCATTTTTTCCTTTGAAATTCAAACTTGAACTTGGGTTCCATTGTAGGACGAAACTTACATTTTTTTATCGGAAAACAGGGTTGCCTGGTGTTGCTAATCCGAACACAGGTTGCCTAGGGTTGCTGATCTGAACACAGGGTTGCTTAGGGGGGTAATTTGAACACAGGGTTGCTTAGGGGGTAATCGTAAGGAGAAATCTGAGATCGGGCTGTCAGGAATTAGAATGTTATGCGGGAGGTGGCGGAAGGGGATATCGAATAGTATTAAATGAGCATTTCATTGATAAATTATATAAATTGGGGGAAGAAAAATATATGAGATCCACTGTTATACGGATAAGGATTGCTGCTACCACCTTTAAGAATCTATGGAGAGTGTGAAAAAATAGGTCTATAAACCTAAAAACTAGAATGAGGCTATATAATAGTTTGGTTTTTTCTAAGGTTAGTTATGGTAACGAAACATGGACTCTTTTTTTATATATTTTTTTAATTTTTTATAATTTTTTAATCAAAGACAACAAGAAATTGATGCCTTTGATTTTAGATGCTTACGCAGTATCTTGTGTATTAGGTGGTTTGACTTTGTAAGTAATGATGAGGTTAGAAGGAGTCATCAACCTCCTTTCAACAGCATATTGCGCAGAGAGAGATTGCGTTGGTTTGGCCCTGTTGCCCGTATGCATAACTGCAGATTGGCCAAAAAGGATTATAAACAGTGTGCCTAAAAGTTTCAAGAATAGGCGGAGACCTAGGATGCGGTGGGTAGACAATGTCAAACAGGACCTTGTTAGAATGGGCTAGAATTAGATTAGAACAGATATGTTTGAAGAGGAAAATTACGCAATCTGGTAGGACCTCCGTAGCCTATCGCTCCATGAGAATTTTGTATGTATATATGCATGTATTATATAATATCATAAACTTATAATGAAGGCAAAACATTATTGAATCTGTGTATATTTCATAGAGTTTTTCAAGAAATTTTTAAAGACCTCGGAAACGAAGGGGAAATGTTGTGCTGATTGGATTGGCCGTACCTCTGAGCGGCACTTTTTTGCATACCATGGGCTAAATGGCCAGGTTACATGGACCCCGAAGGCTCAGAGAAGGTTGGGGGGGACCCACTGGAACAGCTGTTGAGAGACAGATTGGTAGCCTCTCTTCAAGGCCATTCAGCGTGTTCTTTAACGTGCACAGGGTATGGATCTCCCGCACACAGGGCCACGGCTTAACGTTCCATCCAACGGACAGCGGCCTTTCCAAGCCCAGCGGTGTCCCCTACTGACCGTGGGCAGGGCGGAGAATTTTGCGGAGATAAATTTCAACGCTGACTGCTGGAGCTGGGACTCTGAACCTGGGAACTATAGATTACGAGCCTGGTGCGCTACCGACTGAGCCACCCCCGCCCAATGTTGTGCTGCAATAGAAATCCAGTCTCCTGACTCTCCTTTTCACTTTTCGCCGGTTCGATTGCCTTCCGTTTCCACCCCCCACCCCTCCCTTCCTCCTCTCTCTAGATGCACGCCTACTATGAAGCACATCAAATGTTACTTGGACGGCATCAATAGTAACCTTTCCTTTAATTCATTGATGTATTCTGGTAACGTTGGGTGATAAAACTGCATAATTGATGAAACAACACGAAATAAATCGAATGAAGTTAGATCCAATGAAACCGTAGGAAGCATCACGACGGATCCAGCTGCTTGCGAATCGCTGATTAAAATAATCTCTCCCTTTCAGCAAGTAATGGGAAAGGGCATCATCTTGTTGAAAAATTATTTTCTCTTTTTCGGATTATCTTCATTGATTTGTGGCAACAAAAAGCTCTTCCGTATGAAAGAGTACAGGTGGACGTCAGATATACGCCACGTGTAACTGTCGTTTGATTAAAAAAGACAGGATCCTAAACTTCTGCAAAGCGAAAAATAATAAATTGGATTTACTTCTTTTGACTGTCATGTCATTTATTTTATTTTTATGTGATAAACGTTGGATTGGGTTACCTCTGAGGGCACTTTTTTTGCACACCATGGGCTAAATGGCCAGGTCACATGGACCCCGAAGGCTCAGAGAAGGTTGGGGGAGGGGACCCACTGGAAGAGCTGTTGGGAGACAGATGGTAGCCTCCCGTCAAGGCCATCCAGCGTGTTCTTTAACGTGCACAGGGTATGGTTCTCCCGCACACGGGCCACGGCTTAACGACCCATCCGATGGACGGCGGACTTTCCAAGCCCATCGGTGTCCCCCTACTGACCGTGTGCAGGGCGGGGAATTTTGCGGAGATAAATCTCAACGCTGACCCAGCTGGGACTCGAACCTGGGAACTACAGATTAATAGCCTGGCGCGCTACCGACTGAGCCACCCCCGCCCCATGTGATAAACGAAATAGTTAGATGTGTTTGAAATTGCAAAGCTTCTTTATGATTGCATTATATTGTCCTTGGTGTCGAAGACAAAGGTATATAATCGAGAAAAATTTCTATTTTTCTGCAACATCTGAACAATTCTTGCTTTTAATATCTGTTTCAGTAACTGACTGTTTTGCCTTTAATTATTTCGAGAGCTAAATGCGGTTTTTTAGTTTTCGTCTTTTCTTTTATATCCCGTTTTGCCGTCAGCTACCAATGACACTGGGCAACAATTTTTCATAAAAGTCGTGCCTCTAAGGTAAAAGTAGCCATTTCTTAAAGATTTCAAGGTGCTGAACACGAATATGAAAATGAAAATTGACTACGATTTCTGAGTTGGGTTCGGTTGTTTTACCTCTGAGCGGCACTTTTTTGCACACCATGGGCTAAATGGCCAGGTCACATGGACCCCGAAGGCTCAGAGAAGGTTGGGGGAGGGGACCCACTGGAACAGCTGTTGGGAGACAGATGGTAGCCTCCCGTCAAGGCCATCCAGCGTGTTCTTTAACGTGCACAGGGTATGGCTCTCCCGCACACGGAGCCACGGCTTAACGTCCCATACGAAGGCCGGCGGCCTTTCCAAGCCCATCGGTGTCCCCTACTGACCGTGGGCAGGGAGGGGAATTTTGCGGAGATAAATCTCAACGCTGACCCAGCTGGGACTCGAACCTGGGAACTACAGATTACGAGCCTGGCGCGCTACCGACTGAGCCACCCCCGCCCCACGATTTCTGAGAAATCCGTAGTAGTTTCTTATGTTATGAGTAATACTTACATAAGGTACATATGACATGTATCGGTAAAACTCAGCTTCTACTTGCGACGTCGCTTGTACAGCTGTTCAGGATCATATCTGCGAGCGTCCAACAGTAATCAGCCAACATTGCAGTGGACCAGTTACCTTATATCGTTTCTCCATCGTTGCAATGTCCTGGTGAAAACGTTCACCGTGTTCATCACTAACCATGCCGCAGATGTCGGGGAAGAAATCTAAGTGGGAAGGGAGAAAGTAGATGTTTAAGGACATATTGCAGCCAAGTTTGTGATGCAGAGACAACATGTCCTTAACCAGTTTCTTGTAGTTGTCTGCCCTGACATTCCCGAGGTTCACACCAGACGAAACGCATCCCAAGCCTTTTCTCGTCACCCTGAAGCAGGTTGTCTAACATCTGGTCTCGGAACAGCTCGCAGATCTGAGGACCCACAAAAATTCCTTCTTTATTTTTCGCTTCACTGAGTCGAGGAAATTTGTCAGCCAAGAACTTGAAAGCTGATGCAGTCCGGTTCATGGCTTTGACAAAATTTTTCATCACACCGAGTTTGATGTTTAGGGTTTAACTGCTCATGACGAGTTCGAAACGAAGTCACTCGGACATTTTCCTTGAGAAGATTACATTAAGTCTTGGTCCAAGTTACTCTGTTTTGGCGTTGGACAACTCCAGATCGCGAACAAGATCGTTCATTTCTTCTTCGGTGAGAATGTGTGGCGCAGATGGCGCACCGTGGCAGACATATGGATCATCATTAGACATCGAAGACTACGGAGAATCCGACGTCGATTCGCCTCCCTCCTCATCATTTGAATCGACGGAAAATTCTTTTGGAGGTTCGGGAACGGGAAGGCCTTCACCGTGCAGAACTGGTCGAAGAGCAGATTGTATATTCGGGTACGCTATTGCCCACTTCTTTTTCCTTGTGATGCCTCCAGAAACAGGTGGAACCTAGCAGAAGAAGCAATAATTTGCGTGATTGCTTGACTCTCTTCAAACCATAGGAACAGCAAACGGCATCGCCACTTTTTCGCCTCTCAGCCAATTCAGATTTCTTGCACTCGTACTGCAGCATATGTGTGGTGCCCAGGCCTTGTCCTGGCCCCCGATCTTGCATCCAAAATAAAACTCATAGGCTGCTTTCACTATTTTCTGGCTTGCAAGCATCACTTCCCCGCAAATGTAACAAAATGTATCTACACTATAAACACAGTTACGAGTCATCACTACTGCTGGATTAAAACTGCAAGGATCACTTGTGTTATACTTATGACTCAGGGGTAAATAGGAGTCGCTCAAAAGACTTGCTCACCTTATGAGACGTCGCTTACAATTAACGATTGCGTCATCATTTTTCCGCGATCGTAAAGCCGCGATGTCATGACTCAACTATATTACACCAGACAATGATGCAATACCTCCGGGGGTTGTGTGTATGGCGGGATGATGCAATACAACGCTATATGTTGCAATCCATAGTTTAAAATAGAGCGTTGAGAAAAGGTTACCTATATACTCAATGCAGACTGAGTCGTTTATAGATGACTTTCTCTGTCTCTCCTAAACAAGAGCCAATCGACAAATTTTATTGTATTTTCGTGTTCAGCACCTCGAAATTAGTAAAGATTGGCTATTTTCATTTCAAAACCTTTTTATGTGTTGCCCACTGTGATTAAAGATTCCTCTTCGGTTTGGTTTCGAATCGTTCCCAGAAGGTATTTTTTTTTTACTTCCTTTTGTTTGTCAAGTCACTCACACAAAAAAGCAAATGATATTTTTTCTTGTTCTACGACCAGTTTCCAAACTAAGCAATGATTTAAAAACATGATTTAAAAATAACTTTTCAGCAAAAAAGCATGTAGACCTTTTCCGTATTTTTTCAGTAGCGATTCTGATTTTGAAATTCAGCAGCTCCTGAAAATGAACTTCTTTTTATGGAAAATCACACTGCAAGAAACTTTCAAAAGTCTTTAAATCTTCACAGATATCGATTTTCGATAACATTCTTCCAATCTATATTGAATTTTGGAAGCTGTAAGATTTAACATCAGCGCTGCTCCACCTAAAACGATTTTCTTAAAAATTGATAAAAAAAACTGAATAAATCGTTGAGTTGGGTTTACCTCTGAGCGGCACTTTCTTTTTCACACGATATTCTAAATGCCCAGGTCACAAGTACCGCAAGGCCTTAGAGAAGGTCAGATCCACTGGACAGCTGGTACGAGACAGATGGAAGCATTTCATTAAGATCATCATCCACACTGGACAGCTGGTACGAGACAGATGGAAGCATTTCATTATGATCATCATCCACACTGGACAGCTGGTATGAAACAGATGGAAGCATTTCATTAAGATCATCATCCACACTGGACAGCTGGTATGAGATAGATGGAAGCAATCCATTAAGATCATCATCCACACTGAACAGCTAGGTACGAGACAGATGGAAGCATTTCATTAAGATCATCACCCACACTAGACAGCTGGTACGAGACAAATGGAAGCATTCCATTAAGATCATCATCCACACTGGACAGCTGGTACGAGACAGATGGAAGCATTCCATTAAGATCATCATCCACACTGGACAGCTGGTACGAGACAGATGGAAATATCCCATTAAGATCATCATCCACACAGGACAGCTGGTACGAGACAGATGGAAGCATTCCATTAAGATCATCCTCCACACTGGACAGCTGGTACGAGACAGATGGAAGCATCCCATTAAGATCATCCAAAGTGTTCTTTAAAATGCACAGGACATGATTCTCCTGCATACGGTGTCATAAGTGTTCCCTTACTAAAGCAGGTTGAGGTTTAGGAGAAATAAATATGAATTCTGGCACAGTTTCGTTTGGAACCTAGGAAGGAAGAATCGTTGATTTCCGAATAGATGATTATTAGCAGCAGGCACGTACACAAGATTTAGTTTGGAGGGGAGGGGGGAGTCCGAGAATTTAATTTCGGAGGTAGAGGAGGCCTGAGAATTTTGTTTTAGTGGGGTCGGAGAATTCTGTTTCGGAGAGGCACCAGGAATTTAGCGTTGGGGGCGAGGGGTGTCTGAGAATAAGCTGTTAGGAGAATAAGCTGACAGACGGTGGTCTCCCGTGATGTCCATCCAGCGTATTCTTTATCTTATACAGGGCATGTCTCTCTCCTGCACCCGGGTCCATGGCTTAACATTCCTTCCGACGGACGGTGGCCTTTCCAAATCCCCGTGTGCGGGAGAGCCATACCCTGTGCACGTTAAAGAACACGCTGGATGGCCTTGACGGGAGACTACTATCTGTCTCCCAACAGCTGTTCCAGTGGGTCCCCTTCCCCAACCTTCTCTGAGCCTTCGGGGTCCATGTGACCTGGCCATTTAGCCCATGGTGTGCAAAAAGGTGCCGCTCAGAGGTAAAACAACCCAACCCTTTCTAAATCCATCGGTGTCCCCTACTGATCGAAGGCAGTGTGCGGGTTTTGCGAAGATCAAACTGAACTCTGAAACATGTGAGACTCAAACCTGGGAACCTGCAGATTACGAACCTGGACGCTACAAAATGATCCCCCCCAACCATTTGGGCAAAAGGAATACACAGATAAACCTACAAATAACAGCATAAAGGCAGTAACAAGATAGGTAAAAACCATATTAATTACTTAGGGATGAATTAAACTGGAATTGTTAGTCTTTACATATTTACTTTTCTATTCAATTTACTAGCTTAAAATGCTACTAATGTATCAAAAACAAAATGTATGCTAGCCAATTTAAAGGAAGAAACGAAGACTTTTGGGTTGTTTTAACTGTGAGCGGCACTTTTTAGTACACCATGGGCTAAATGACCATTTCTCATGGACCCCCAAGGCTTCGAGAAGGTTGGGGGAGGGAACCCACTGAAACGGCTGTTGGGAGACAGATGGTAGCCTCCCGTCAAGGCCATCCAGCGTGTTCTTTAGCGTGCACATGGTATGGCTCTCCCGCACACGGGGCACGGCTTAACGTCCCCATCCAACAGACGGCGGCCTTTCCAAGCCCATCGGTGTCCCCTACTGACCGTGGGCAGGGTGGGGAGTCTTGCGGAGATAAATCTCAACGCTGACCCAGCTGGGACTCGAACCTGGGAACTACAGATTGCGAGCCTGGCGCGCTACTGACTGAGCACCCCCCCCCCGCCCACTAGAGAGTTTATATGGGAAAAAAAGTGCGACTTAGAATCAAAGAAATACGGTAGTAAATATCCCATCGAATTTTGATGGGGTCAAACAGGAAATTCTAAATAGCGAATTGAAGAGAAGCAACCGAGAACAACCACAAGACACAGTCCGACCGAAGTTTACTCCGCATTACTGGCAACATAACTTTAAAGCTTACTGCCCCATCGCGACAAATTCGATTTTCGAGAAGCTTTCATTTGTATTCTGAGAGTGGCGTTTTCAAAAGAAATTTAATTATGTTCCCATAGCTTAAGAATGTTCTTGGTTTACGGTATTTTGTTTTGTTAGTGTGCGGCTGGAAGTAGTAGTAGAACAGAACGTTGTCTTATGTGTTGCAATTCTGCCATTTTTTTTTGGAAGTCGAACAGTTTGTGGCAAACTATTCTTCAATGGGCTAGTTGAAGACACAATCGGAGTCGGGCGTCTAGACATCTTAAGAAAGAACGCGCCTAGTGAAGGCAAAGACATGGAATGAAAGCGAACATCGGACTTGAGTAAAGCGTTTGTATTTTTATTTCCTTATCAAAGCCGCATTTATGAGCAAAGGCTTTGAATAAACACCCGCGGCGCATATTCTTCCTGTCTTTTCGGAACTGTCCTCATTCAACTTTTATTTGAATCCATATCCAACTTTTTTTCTCTAATCCATGAATGATTTTTTTATCCAGTTATTATTTAACGGTCCTGAAAGACGTGTGTATCTTCAGAGTACCAACCTCGATGAAAGAAATTGAAACAATTTAACTTTTTCCCCAATATTTATTCATTTTGACGGTTGAGTTGTTTTACCTCAAAGCATTATTTTTTACACACAGTAGGCTAAATGGCCAGGTGAAAAGGACTCCGAAGAATCGCAGAAGGTTGGGGGAGGAGACCCACTGAAACGGCTGTTGGGAGACAGATGGTAGCCTCCCGTCAAGGCCATCCAGCGTGTTCTCTGCACAGGGTATGGCTCTTTCGTACACGGCGCCACGGCTTAACGTCCCATCCGACGGACGGCGGCCTTTCCAAGCCCATCGGTGTCCCCTACTGACCGTGGGCAGAGAGGTGAATTTTGAGGAGATAAATCTCAACGCTGACCCAGCTGGGACTCGAACCTGGGAACTACAGATTACGAGCCTGGCGCGCTACCGACTGAGCCACCCCCGCCCCAAGTACGGCGAGACTTCAGCAGAGAGGCAACGTAGAAACTTCTATCTATACCTTATCAGGGTCTCGAACACGGGTCTCTATTTATTTATTTATTTATTTATTTATACACCTAACAACCATGATAATGTTAGGACCATGCCCTTCTACACCAGGTTCAGGTAAAAACAATACAAAAAGTATAAAGAAAAACAAGGGAATATTTTAAATATTATACATATCAAATATATAAATTGTCATTATTCAATGAAATGTCATAGTTGTAAAAATTTAATAGTTTTATGCTTAATAGTAAAATAAATAAAAAATATACCTACAGATTACGAGTCTGGCGCGCTACCGACTGAGCCACCCCCGCCCTTCCGCACACGGCACCATGGATTAACGTCCCATCCAACGGACGGCTACCTTTCCATGCCCATAGGGTCCAAGTTGTGACTGAGAGCAGGGGGTTTAGAGGAGATAAATTTCAACCCTAGCTCAGCTGGGAATCAGTTTTACGAGCCTCTGCCACCCTTCCGACTAAGCCACCCTCCGCTCTATTTGTTACACAGAACCTTAAATTACGCGAAAAGGAGGCAAAATATCCATCTACTACAAAACACTTGTCTAATCTTCTTCGTGTTATCTAATGTTTTTACTCATTATATAAAAGCGAAAAGAAACTCTCGTGAAACACCAACACAACTCTTTCCCATATTCTGCGATTTCCCTGATTTTTTTTTTTTTCGAAAGGAAAAAGATTATCCTTTTACTTACCCTAACGTAGCAGAACGAAAAGCAGAAATGTATACACTCGAAATGAGAAAAGTTCTCAATGTTAAAAGAGAAAACAAAAAGCTGCTTAAAGTTCCCTATTCTTGACTCAGTTCTGTTTATTAGGAGATTTCTACGGCGTTGCTTTAAGACTTAATCGCGTGTTATGGGGGTTCTGGTAGCAGGAACTTTCCCTTCTCACGCAAAGGTCAAAGATTCACCATTACAATACACTCTCATGTTTCAACCTGATGATCCTTCTTTATTCTTTTGAACCTCATGACGAGACTGGGAATGACCGTCTGGCACAGAAGACGTCATTAGCATCAGAACTTCGCATAATTATGCTGCCTTTTCGTACCACGGGTTCGGTTGGGTTAGATTGTTTTACCTCTAAGTGACCTTTTTTGTACACAATGTGCTAAATGGTTAGGTCACAAGGACCCAGAAGGTTTAGAGAAGGGGTGGAGAGGGGACCCACTGGAACAGCTGTTGCGAGACAGATGGTAGCCTCCCGTCAAGGCCATCCAGCATGTTCTTTAACGTGCAGAGAGTATGGCTCTCCCGCAAACGGAGCCGCGGCTTAATATCCTATCCCAGGGACGGCGACCTTTCTAAGCCCATCGGTGTCCCCTACCGATCTGGGGATGGGGGTGGCTCAGTCGTTAGCGCGCCAAGATCTTCATCTGCAGTTCCAGCTGGGTCAGCGTTGAGATTTATCTCCGCAAAACTCCCCACCTTGCCCTCAGTCAGTAGGGGACACCGATGGGTTTGGAAAAGCCGTCGTCCGTCGGATGGGACGTAAAGCCGTGAGCAGTGTGAGGTAGAGCTATACCCTATGCATGTTAAAGAACACGTTGGATGGCCTTGACGGGAGGCTACCATCTAACTCCCAACAGCTATTCCAGTAGGCTTCCTCCCCCAACATCCTCCGAGCCTTCGTGGTCCATGTGACCTGACCATTTAGCCCATGGTGTGCAAAAAAGTGCCGCTCAGAGGTAATACAACCCAACCACTAATGGCCGCTGGCATAGCGAGGAGTTGTCCAGAGATAAATCTCCACGCTGGCACAACTGGAACTCGAACCTAATAACTGCAGATTACGAGCTTGGCGCGCTACCGGTTGACCCCCCCCCCCCCCCCCGCTACCGTGGGTATGGGACATCTTGTGGCGTAGTATTACTACTATAAACAACAGTTCAAGTAGTGCTTTTTAATGAATAATAATGACTTATATTACAGCTAAAAGAAAAGACATCCATGGTCCTGGGGGCGGGGGTGGCTCAGTCGGTAGCGCGCCAGACTTGTAATCTGCAGTTCCCAGGTTCGAGTCTCAGCTGTATCAGCTTGAGATTTATCTCCGCAAAACTCTCCGCCCTGCCCACGGTCAGTAGAGGACACCGATGGGCTTGGAAAGGCCGCCTCCATCGGATGGGACTTTAAGTCGTGACCCCGTATGCGGGAGAGCCATACACTATGCACGTTAAAGAACACGCTGGATGGACTTGACGGGAGGTTACCATCTGTTTCCCAACAGCTGTTACAGTGGGTTCCCTCCCTCAACCTTCTCTGAGCCTTCGGATCCATGTGACCTGGCCATTTAGCCCATGGTGTGTAAAAAAGTGCCACCCAGAGGTAAAATAACCCAAATTCATGGTCCCTTTGATAGATTGACTATAAGATTATTCATTTCATTCACTTAGCAGGAATCTCCGGAGAGAGAGTGTTAGTAGATACTTGTTGCTCTATGTCGTTGGCGCCATTCTCGTAATCTGCAGTTCCTAGGTTCGAGTCCCACCTAGGCCACAGTTAAGATATTTATCTCCGCAACACTCCGCGCCTTAGGTCAGTAGACGACACTGATGGGCTTCCGCCGTCCGTCGTCCGTCGGATGAACGTTAATCCGTGGCACCGTGTACTAGTGAGTCCTGTGCACGTTAAAGAACACGTTGGATGGCCTTGTCGGATGGCCTCCCCCAATCTTTTCTGATCCCTCGGGGTCTTGTGTCCTGCCATTTAGTCCATTGTGCGCATAAAAATGTTCTCAGAGGTAAAAAAGCAACTCAACCCGTGCCTGGGTACAGGTATTGTTGTTGTTGTTGTTGTTTTCATCATAAACTTTGCATACATATAATGTTTTACTTTTATTTTAGATTTCTTATTATAAACCAACTGATTCTAATAAGGAATGAAACTGTTGTATTCTATCTCCTGCGCACGAGATCTTTAGCATTGGAGAACAACTAAAATTTAAATTTGTTATGTAACATTGCGATATGTGATTAATTATTTATTATTTGAAAAAATAAAATCTTACGACTGGCAACTTTGGATAAATATTTCGACTTCCATGAGCTCTTTAAATACTGAATGAATACCATTAAAATTCTACGTATGTGACACTGGGTTCAGATCTATAATTCACCTTTAGTGACATTTACCATAAAAAAATCCTACCTTCCTAAGCCGACTTATTTTAGAAATTATTAAGCTTCGAATTTGGACTTTCAAAACACGTAACGTCGCAGTTTTTTTACAAGTTTAGCGATAATGCACTATTAAAGTGAGCAGCTATGAAATTATTTTGCGTAAACAAATTGTTTGCTTCCGCAGATTTTTCCGGGCACATTATGACGTTTTTTAATTCGTTTCAACTGCAAATCGTCATATACCTCCCACAGTCTAGGAATGTATAAAATATATTGATTGAAAGCAAAGGATATATACACTGAGGATTCATAGAGAGAACATACGATATCTAAAAATTTTTAAAATCTTTGTTTCACGCCTATTAGTACATTGTGCCTTTCTTATTGTCCAATTAGCCCGTTGTGTGCAAAAATGTGCACTCAGAGGTAAAATAACCAACTAGATACTTCTAAAGCTTTGCAGTGAAGAGGTCAGTACCAAGTTGATTTATCGATTCTTAAACAATTCAGAAAACATCTGAATAGGGCAAGGTCTTGTTTCGATGTTGGCGTCTTTTTTCCCCCAACGAGAATTAAATACATTAGTAGTTCTTAACACTGAGCGTTAAGAGAATAATTTTTATCTTTTGAAACGAACCTTTGTAAAAGGCGCATTTTTTTTTTCTGTTTTGCATCTATTGTCGTCACGAACGCAAGCGTGATAAGAAAGTGGTCGTTAAACATGGAAATAAATAAACTATGCAAACTGTATTTGCTCTATACATTTCAGCCTGTTGAAAAGCGAGCACACAACGTTTATTCTTATTCTTGCAGCCATCATGAAGTTATTTATGGCACAATTAACATTAAACGTAAGTCTCATTGTAATGCATTGCGTCTCGTATTTACATCTCAAGATTTTCATTTGAGTTTCAAATGAATTAGAAGAAAAATTTTCCCGAATTTAAATTCTCTTCAGCTATAAGTTGTTGTTTGCTTTCTAATTCAAAATAAGGCAAAATTATTTGGATCGTGAGAGGAAAAAAATAGAATTTTTCGGTTAGAAGTACGTTTCGTAATGATAAAAGAAAAATCAAATTCCAGGTCTTTAGAGAACAATTCAAATCGTTTTCTCTTTGTGTAGTGTCACTCTAATTCATTTTAATTTATTGTTGCTATCATTGTGTCCTAAACGAACTCATGTGTCCCAAACTGGAGGTGCGGGGGGGGGGATGGCTCAGTGTGTAGCGCGTCAGGCTCGTAATCTGCACTTCCCAGTTCAAGTCCCACTTGGGTCAGAGTTAAGATTCATCTCCGCAACACTCGTCGCTCATCCCTCAGTCAGTAGGGCACACCGATGGGCGTGGAATAGTTGGTCGTGCTCAGGATATGGCCCTCTCGCACACGGGCCACAACTTAACGTCCCATACGATGGACGGCACTTTATCTTTCACACGTTATTTCAAAAAAAAAATCTTACGACTGGCAACTTCACACGTTATTTTCAAACCAGTTAACTGAACAGGTCGCAAGGACTCCAAGGGCTCAGAAGTTGGGGGAAGGGGATCCACTGAGTAACTGTTAGTAGACAGATAATAGCCTCCGGTCAAGGCCTTCCAGCATGTTCTTTAAAGCGCACAGTATGTGGCTGACCTGTACACGGAGCCACGTTTTAACTTCCCATCCAACGGACGGCGACTCGAAGCCCATCGGAAAAAAGAAACAGTGTAAAAAAAAGAAGAAACAGTGTAACTTTTTCCCCCGTCATTTTAGAAATTGTTTAAAACCTTCATTAAATATTCTAACTAAGTTTGGGCTGTGGGGTTTAGTCGAGATAAATATCAACATATGCACCTTTAGGACTCGAACCTGGTTTGCATTACGTTTGAACGGTATATTTTTTGCCTGCAATGAGCTAAATGTACAGGTCACAAGGACCCCGAGAGCTCAGAGAAGAACTGGACAGCTAGTAACCTCCCATCAAGGTTATCCAGTGTGTTCTTTAATTTGCACGGTGTAATGCTCTTCAGAACACCAGACCACGACTTAATGGCTCCACGCGACGAACTTTTCAATACCATCACTGTCCCCTACTGACTAAGGGCAAAGTGGGAGTTTTGAGGAATAAATCCCAACGCTGTTCCAGGTGGGACCTGAACCTGGGAGCTACCCACTGAGCCCCTCCCCCTCCAATTTAGGACACTGCTTAAAAATAAACATAGAATCAAAATATATACAATGGCACAACAATACACTAAAATGAATTAGAGCTATAAGACAATCCGAATCTGGCATCCAATCAGGCACTATTTCGATTGTAGGGCATATAGAGTATCAGGATGTAATATGTCGCTAAAGCTGCATTTCTTACATTCACACCTATTTTTTTTCCACAACTGATGGGAGCGGTCTCGGATAAGCATGGAGAAAGGTTCTCTCAAGAACGATATAGCGGCCAATGAAACGAGAGTATGTTGGCGTACTATTGTTGGGCCCTGCAGCGAGAGTTGTTGGGTTGTTTTACCTCTGAGCGGCACTCTTTTGCACAACATGGGCTAAATGGCCAGGTCATATGGACCCCGAGGGCTCAGAGAAGGTTGGGGGAGGGGACCCACTGGAACATCTGTTGGGAGACAGATGGTAGTCTCCCGTCAAGGCCATCCAGCGTGTTCTTTAACGTGCACAGATTATGGCTCTCCCGCACACGGGGTCACGGCTTAACGTCCCATCCGACGGACGACGGCCTTTCCAAGCCCATCGGTGTCCCCTACTGACCGTGGGCAGGGCGGGGAATTTTGCGGAGATAAATCTCAACGCTGACCCAGCTGGGACTCGAACCTGGGAACTACAGATTACGAGCCTGGCGCGCTACCGACTGAGCCACCCCCACCCCCGCCCCCTGCAGCGAGAGACTTCAGAGATAAAATATAAGCGACAGAAGACAACAAAATTATTTTTGTCTAAATAATTACATGTATCAGAATTTATTAATGTGAGCTTTAACTTTTTATAACGTAAATAAATATTTGGTAAAATATAGTATTTATCTTTTCTGAGTAAAATAATTCTTGTTTTAAATAACCCATATCTCTAAAAAACTGTAGGTGATAGAAAAAAACGGCTGCCAGATTCATATTCAGCACTCTCAAAAACATAAAAATTTTGGAATGGAGGCAAAAAAGTTTTTTTTTTTTGCAGATCAGTGTTATAGATGCAGAGAATTTGGTTTTGAGAAAATTATTCTTCTAATTCATTTGAAACTCAAATGAAAATCTTGAGATGTAAATACGAGACGCAATGCATTACAATGAGACTTACGTTTAATGTTAATTGTGCCATAAATAACTTCATGATGGCTGCAAGAATAAAGAATAAACGTTGTGTGCTCGCTTTTCAACAGGCTGAAATGTATAGAGCAAATACAGTTTGCATAGTTTATTTATTTCCATGTTTAACCACTTTCTTATCACGCTTGCGTTCGTGTCGACAAAGATACAGAACAGAAAAAAATGCGCCTTTTACAAAGGTTCGTTTCAAAAGATAAAAATTATTCTCTTAACGCTCAGTGTTAAGAACTACTAATGTATTTAATTCTTGTTGGGGGAAAAAAGACGCCAACATCGAAACAAGACCTTTTCCTATTCAGATGTTTTCTGAATTGTTTAAGAATCGATAAATCAACTTGGTACTGACTTTTCACTGCAAAGCTTTAGAAGTATCTAGTTGGTTATTTTACCTCTGAGCGCACTTTTTTGCACACAATGGGCTAAATGGGCAGGTCGCAAAGACTCTGAGGACACAGAAATTTGGGGTAGAGAAGAAAACTGGATTGCTGCTAGGAGACATATGATAGCTTCCCGTCAAGGCCCTACAGCGTGTTTTTTCACGTACACAAGGTATAGCTCTCCCGCACACGGAGCCACGGTTTAACGTCCCATCCGACGGACGGGGGTCTTTCCAAACCCATATGTGTCCCCTACTGATCGAGGACAAGCGAGCAATTTTGAAGAGATAAATTTCAACGCTGGCCCAGAAAAAATCGAATCTAGAAATTATAAATTACGAGACTGGCACGCCACCGACTGACCCCAGAACTCCTTTAAAGGTAGCCTTTGGGTGAATACCTTCTTAAATAGTGGACTTCTTTGATGGTGGCCTGTAATTTGTGTGTGTTGTGAATTCGTCTTCAAATGGGTCAGGGGTGGAATCTTTTTGCTTAAGAATTGTTTATCGGGTGGTCGCTTTCTTCCAAGGAGGGCTTCTGAGATGGATTTATTTGGAATGGACACTTTTTGGGAGAAGTTTCTGGGATAGACTTTTTCTTTTACAATGGCCTATTTGGTGAGCTTTTTTCAGGATGATTTCCGAAAATTTGACTCCTTCTTGAAATATCATCTTTCTGGATTGTAATTCTTTGAAATAACTTTCTGAGTAACATCTTTTCTCATGAAAACCGTTTTGATACAGAGGATTCTAGGGATAGCCTATTTTTAATGGCGATCCTTTGGATGGAGAGAATTCTGTTGGCTATCTCTATATTAATGGAGATCTTCGGGTGGAGGTAATTCTGAAGGTGGAATTTTTTAATGAATATCCTTTGGGTGTAGGAGATTTTGGGGGTGGCACTATTTTTAAGAGATTCTTTGGGTGTAGGAAATTCTGGAGGTGGACCCTTTTTAACGAATAACTTTTGGGTGGAAGAAATTTTGCAGATATCCTCATTTTTCCTAATGGACATCCTTTAGATGGATGAGATTCTAGGGTGTCCTCTATTTTACCGGAGATCTTTTGGAGGGATGGATTTCTGGTTGGAATCTTTTTTTAATGGAATCGTTTGGGGGAGGGAATTCTGAAGATAGCCTCTTTTTTCTTTTCTTTTTTTTTTTTGTTTGTTTAATGGAGATTCTTTAGGTGGATGAAGATTCTGAAGGTGGCCTCTATTTTATCAGAGATCTTTTGGGCGAAGGGATTTCTGGGGTGTCCCTTTTTATAACGGATTGTGTGGAGGGTATTCTTGAAGTGGCCTTATTCTTTAGTGGAGTACCTTTTGGTGTAGAGGATTCTGGAAATGGCCTCCTTTTAATGGAGGTCCTTTTGGGGGGCATTATTATTTCTGGGGTGGCCTTTTCAATGGAGATCTTTTTGGGTGGAGGGGATTCTGGGGGAGGCTCTTTATTTTAGGGTAGTTCCTTGATTATGGTTTCTAGAATGGCCGATTTATAATATTTTACATAATAATAGGCCATATTGGTAAAACACATCGGCTGAAATGCAATTTCCAATCTGAGGCTGAGGGAACCTCTATTTTTGAACACTGTCCACTCCTTATCCGGTGACTAATCCCTTGATCCTTATGATCTGAATATTTGGTTGAATCAGCTATAAAAATTGCCTCTCAAGTGACGAATTATTTGTTGACTCACACTCTTTTCTCTGTAAAACAATAATTACTATATTTTTATTGATCATCAGCGATGTGAGCAGATATCTGTTCGTAATTATTAGGTGATTTGTCTCGGTGTTGACTTTTAGCTCATCTTCCGCAGCAAACGCTTCCTTCATCACTCATAAAAGCTACTCATCCACCGCAATTCACTGTAACTGACATATTGCACCTCGGATTCCAGGTAATCGATCACTTCAGAGTTCCTGTGCTGTCACAGTCAGCTCCCGAAACAGGCATTAAGGTGTGTGTGTGCTCCCTATCGGAAAACCCACTAGTCTTTCCTTTATCATTCCCACCAAGTGAAAATGTGCTTGGCGACAGTTTCTACACTGTGAATAAAAACGATGTGTAGAATTATACCACCTTAAAGGTACGACTATTCAATTACAGCTTCATGAGGATCTGTTTCCATTTTTTTTTCTCATTAGAAAAGGCAAAAATGATAGTCAGGAGTGAAGAGAAGAAAAGTACAATTGTATTTACTGCGTTTATGATGCATGACCGATCACAGGAAAAACTTCCGACTGAGGAAACAGTCATTCCAATTGTCATCTACAAAGCGATAAATCATGCAAGTTTCATGATCTGACTTCGATATTTCAACGGTCCGAAGAGGTCGAGGGTGGTGAATCCCACTCGAGGCAAAACTCAGTTTTTTCAGCTAATCTTTCTTAGGAAATAAATCATTTTTACCCTTTTCTTTTACGGCTGGTACAGCATCTGTACCACACACGGGCTAATTAAAAAAAGAGGTTTCGTTCATTAAGATGGGTATGGTGGATTGGATTGGATTGTTTTACTTCTGAGCGGCACTTTTTTGCCCACCATGGGCTAAATGGCCAGGCCACAAGGACCCCGAAGGCTCAGAGAAGGTTAGGAGAAGGGACCCACTGTATCAGCTGTTGGGAGACAGATGGTAGCCTCCGTCAAGGCCATCCAGCGTGTTCTTTAACATGCACAGGGTATGGCTCTCCCGCACACGGAGCCACGGCTTAACGTCCCATCCGACGGATGGCGGCCTTTTCAAGCCCATCGGTGTCCCCTACTGACCGTGGGCTGGGTGGGGAGTCTTGAGGAGATAAATCTCAACGCTCACCCAGCTGGGAATCGAACCTGGGAACTACAGATTACGAGCCTGGCGCGCTACCGACTGAGCCACCCCCGCCCCGATGGGTATGGTGTAAAGTTGCCCTTTTGTAGTAATCACTTCGCTGGTACAGACAATATTAAAATAGCACAGAGGCACCAAGTTGACTCCAAACACACAAACTGTAGAACTATGGAATGTCTTACTTACCAATCAAGTTGTATAAAGACACAAGTCGATTTGCCACCACGAACATCCGAGATCAACTATCTCTCCATCCCTCCCTTCATTAAAGAAAAGTCCCCAGTTTTCGCATCGAAAATCAACGGCACATTGTCAGTTCACAAATTCTGGGTTACCTCTGAGCTGCACTTTTTTGCACAACATGGGTTAAAATGGCCAGATCGCAAGGACCCCAAGGGCTCAGAGACGGTTCAGAGGACACCTACTGGAGAGCTGTTAGGAGACAGATTTTAGCTTCCTGTGAAGGCCATCCATCGTGTTTGTAGGGACTCGGCAGAAGAAGTGTGGGCCAGAATCGCCATTTTGGTGGCAAGACTTCTCGTCTAGAGACATAGCGCTGGCGGCGGAACCAGTTTAGGGAGCCAGATGAAGGAAGGCGACAAGAGTCGTCCTGGCACGGCGATCGTGTTCGAACACTATTGGCCGAAACACCCTAACGTCCCCCGAAGGACACGTGACATCATCCGGCATTTTGGCGGCAAGACTTCTCGTCTAGAGACATAGCGCTGGCGGCGGAACCAGTTTAGGGAGCCAGATGAAGGAAGGCGACAAGAGTCGTCCTGGCACGGCGATCGTGTTCGAACACTATTGGCCGAAACACCCTAACGTCCCCCGAAGGACATGTGACATCATCCGGCATTTTGGCGGCAAGACTTCTCGTCTAGCGACATAGCGCTGGCGGCGGAACCAGTTTAGGGAGCCAGATGAAGGAAGGCGACAAGAGTCGTCCTGGCACGGCGATCGTGTTCGAACACTATTGGCCGAAACACCCTAACGTCCCCCGAAGGACACGTGACATCATCCGGCATTTTGGCGGCAAGACTTCTCGTCTAGAGACATAGCGCTGGCGGCGGAACCAGTTTAGGGAGCCAGATGAAGGAAGGCGACAAGAGTCGTCCTGGCACGGCGATCGTGTTCGAACACTATTGGCCGAAACACCCTAACGTCCCCCGAAGGACACGTGACATCATCCGACATTTTGGCGGCAAGACTTCTCGTCTAGCGACATAGCGCTGGCGGCGGAACCAGTTTAGGGAGCCAGATGAAGGAAGGCGACAAGAGTCGTCCTGGCACGGCGATCGTGTTCGAACACTATTGGCCGAAACACCCTAACGTCCCCCGAAGGACACGTGACATCATCCGGCATTTTGGCGGCAAGACTTCTCGTCTAGAGACATAGCGCTGGCGGCGGAACCAGTTTAGGGAGCCAGATGAAGGAAGGCGACAAGAGTCGTCCTGGCACAGCGATCGTGTTCGAACACTATTGGCCGAAACACCCTAACGTCCCCCGAAGGACACGTGACATCATCCGGCATTTTGGCGGCAAGACTTCTCGTCTAGCGACATAGCGCTGGCGGCGGAACCAGTTTAGGGAGCCAGATGAAGGAAGGCGACAAGAGTCGTCCTGGCACGGCGATCGTGTTCGAACACTATTGGCCGAAACACCCTAACGTCCCCCGAAGGACACGTGACATCATCCGGCAGATGGTTCAAACTAAGACTTGCGCGCGGACCACGAGACTGTCCTTTTGTGAGACTGTTCGTTGGCAGCTCGTTTTAAGCTTTGTCTGTATCTAGTGATGGGACCGCTGAGGCTCATTATAGACTGTGTTATATTCGGCGAGTGACTGCACCGGGTGGGCAGTCACTGTATATATATATAGTTATAGTGTTTGTAAATAAAAAAGTGTACATAGTTGAAATACATGAGTTTGTGTATTCGGCCATCTGAGTGATTATCCTGACAAGATAAGGGCAGGTACCTTTCTACAAAGCTCCCACACACATAGGGAGTAAAAGAACTCAGCCCAGACAGGCAGAGAAGAGTGCCGTCGACAGTGTTCTTTAACGTGCACAGGGTATGGCTCTCCCGCCCACGGTGACACGGCTTAACGTCCCATCCGACGGACGGCGGTTTTCCAAGCCTATCGGTATCCCTTACTGACCGTGGGCAGGGTGGAGAGTTTTGAGGAGATAAATCTCAACGCTTGCCGAGGTCAAACCTGGAAACTGCAGATTGTGAGCCATGCGCGCTATCGACTAAGCTACTCCACCACTCCCACACATTCCGTGTTAAACGATTGTAGTTTAAAGTTCCGTGTTTTTGGTCAACGGATTCGATCAACCCATCACTTGACATTCACATGCATCCACTCTACTCACGTTATCAATAACAGCGTATCATAAGTGAAAGAGACCATGAATTAGCTACGAGTCTGCGCAATGGCAGCTTCGATTGTTCCTCCTAGATCAGAAGTTATTAAACCTAACTAGATAGTCGTTATTAACCTAACTAGATAGTCGTTATTAACCTACTAGATGAACGACATCCTGCTCTGCTCGGATTTCGTTTTTAATCTGTTCTTTTCGGCTTTTCATTGCACTCTAGGTTATTTTTGAGCGCATTCTTCCTCTCAACTCCTCAAACCATTAGCACACAGATTCAACATGAAAAATTGCCCAGCGTTGCTGACTAAGATTTCTCGCAAGGTATCGATATTTTTATTTCCGTTTCGACAGATTTTGTCACCTGTGATTCCCGAGATACTCGACGGAACGGTCTCAAATTTCGCATGAAAGTCCCCCCCCACCTTCTGTGACCATCACTTGTTTGCACACAATGGGTTAATGGCCAAGTCACAAGGACCCCAAGGGCTCAAAGAGTGTTGGAAATTGGGCACCTGTTAGGAGACAGATGTTAACCTCCAGTTTGTTCTTTAACGTTTTTTTCCGCACACGGGCTACGGCTTTACGTTCCATCTCATGAACGGCGGACTTTACAGGCCCATTGGTGTCCCCTACTAACCTAGGCAGGGCGGGAAGTTTTGTGGTGATAAATTTGAACACTGGCTCAGGTGGGACTCGAACTTGGGAACTTCAGATTACGAGCACAGTGCACTAAGGGCTGAGCCACTCCAGCCTCTGTGGCAATGGTAGCAGATTTAAATATTTCCTGATTCTTACGTTCATAGTTAGGGAGCAGTAAATTTCAACAATGGATTTGGCAGCGACTTCGATTTCCCGTAGGAATTCCATGGTAAATTTTTTTGCTTGTAACAAAGCCTACCCCCATCCCTCCTTTCCATTAGAATTTCGACCTAAATTTCAGCACTTAACTCGGACAACAATCAGAAAAAAACTGTGAAAGTGTGAAGCTTCTACAACGATTTCCCGATGAGTTATGGCTGCCACAGACACACATCTTCTTTTATTACATAGATGATAAAGGGGAAGTGACAGCATCAACTGCGCAGTCGCATAGTCTCTCCCTAATCTCCCCAACTGCCTCTCACGCTACACCAGTGTCAATTACCGTACATCACGGGACACTAGCTCTGAAGAGCTGTTGTTTAAACGGCAAGTGCACCAAATGGTCGTCAACGCTGTCCAGACATGTAGTCATACGAGAAGTCCATTATCCCCACTCCCGACACCTTTCAACCCACTCTGAAATTCTAGCATGATAAATAAAAATAACAAGTGTAAAATGCTGTTCTTCATCCGGAGTCGAAGCTCACATGCAGCTGCTTGATCTCCAATCTGCTGCGGCGTTCAACCGAGTCACGGTGGAACAAACCACTCTTCCGAGAATCCTCTGTTGACGCTGAAGATAGGGTTTTATTTACGGGTGTAATAAAACACTTCGAGGGTTTTATTAGTAATCCGCCGAGTAGTTAAGCCGGGCGCTCGCTGTCGATAGAGTTGGAATACTTGGAGAGGAGTTTCTCTAGAGGAGGGGATGTTCTTGAAGAGGATCCTTGTGCAGTTAATGATCACACTTCTTTGGCTGGTCCACTTCTAGGGACTCAGTGACGCAGCATTGCAGCCATTGTGCGCTTGAAAATAGGTTAATCACATATTTAAGATTTTAGATAATAAATGCAAGATTCCTGTGTCTGTTAAATCGGATTTTTTTAAGTGTCCTGTTCTGTTGCATGTAATTGTAAATTTAATCATACTGAATAAAAAAATAAGAATCTTTGTCTCTTTTCCTCCATTATGAATGGATTATTTTCGTTAAAAATAAATTATCTTTTAAAGGGTACATTGTTTTTATTAAGAATAATTTTTTTTCGTGAAGGAACAATGATTTCCATTCAAATGTAATTAAATCTCGTTAATGAAAAATAATCGATTATTATTCGTTAACAAGAATCTTGGGTTTCTTACCTCTGAGAGACTTTTTTTTTGCACACCATGAGCTAAATGACCAGGGTCACAAGGACCCCGAGGGCTCAGAGAAAATGTAGGGAAAGGGACACACTGGATATCTGTTAGGTAACAGATGGTAGCATCCCGTCAAGGTCATCCTTACTATCCCTTTACTATCATTATGAAGAAAGGGGAGATGGTAGCATCACATCAAGGTCATCCTTACTATCTCTTTACTATCATTATGAAAGGAAAGATGGTAGCATCCCATCAAGGCCATCCTTACCATCCCTTTACTATCATCATGAAAGGGAAGATGGTAGCATCCCGTCAAGGTCATCCTTACTATCCCTTTACTATCATTATGAATGGGAAGATGGTAGCATCCCATCAAGGTCATCCATACTATCCCTTTACTATCATTATGAAAGGGAAGATGGTAGCATCCCATCAAGGTCATCCTTACTATCCCTTTACTATCATTATGAAAGGGAAGATGTTAGCATCCCAGCAAGGTCATCCTTACTATCCCTTTACTATCATTATGAAAGGGAAGATAGTAGCATCCCATCAAGGTCATCCTTACTATCCCTTTACTATCATTATGAAAGGGAAGATGGTAGCATTCCATCAAGGTCATCCTTACTATCCCTTTACTATCATTATGAAAGGGGAGAGCCCTTCTTTCCCCCCTCCCTACAACAAATTTCGGTGTATAGTTGCATCACCCCATTCTCCTTTCTCAGACCACAATTTCTTCGTTCACTCAACATGAATGAAGCATATTTCGGAAATTTAATGACTAATAGCACACAGGAAACTAGATGCTTTTGATTCCAGATGCTTACGCAGTATCTTGGGCATTAGATGGTTCAACTTTGTAACTAATGATGAGGTTAGGGAAAGGAGTTTGCAACCTCCTTTAAGCAGCATATTGTGCAGAGAGAGACTCCGTTGGTTTGGCCATGTTGCCCGTATGAATAATTATAGATTGGCGAATAGGGTTATGAACAGTGTGCCTAAAGGCCTCAGAAAGAAGGGGGACCTAGGATGCGGTGGGGAGACAATGTCAAACAGGACCTTGTTAGAATTGGTGTGCAGTGGCCAGATGCAGTAGATGTAGCTCAGGATAGACTTACTTGGAGAACTAAATTGCACGGTCTGGTTGGACCTCCGTAGCCCATGGCTGCTTGAGGATGATGATGATGATGATGAATCTCATTACAAAAACAAGGACTATCTATGCTTTTCCTAACACCACATCGTATAGATTCAAACCAAAAGATTTATCAATTGCACCATTTATGGTCATCCTTACTATCCCTTTACCATCTTCCATTTATGGTGCAATTGATAATTGAAAATCATCCACACTGTTTTTCAATGCTCAGTACATATGAATCACAAAGAGACGCATAATTCAACATATCAAATTTTACTTCAAATTCAATACTAGAACTTGCAAACTTTTACTTCAGTTTATCAAACATTTCTATCATTACTAGAACTCTGCAAACTGTAAAAACAGAGCTACATTTACGAACTCTTAATTCAATCAATTTCTTTAACATTTCAATCATTACTAAAACCTGCAGACTCTAAAAGCGCAGTTATATTCGACACATTCTTAATTCAATTCATCAGAACATTTTAGTCTTAAAGGAAAGGGCGGGGTGGCTCAGTCGGTAGTGCGTCAGGCTCGTAATCTGTAGTTCCCAGGTTCGAGTCCCAGCTGGGTCAGCGTTGAGATTTATCTCCGCAAAATTCCCCGCCCTGCCCACGGTCAGTAGGGGACACCGATGGGCTTCGAAAGACCGCCGTCCGTCGGATGGGACGTTAAGCCGTGGCCCCGTGTGTGGGAGATACATACCCTGTGCACGTTAAAGAACACGCTGGATGGCCTTGACGGGAGGCTACCATCTGTCTCCCAACAGCTATTCCAGTGGGTCCCCTCCCCCAACCTTCTCTGAGCCTTCGGGGTCCATGTGACCTGCCCATTTAGCCCATGGTGTACAAAAAAGTGCCGCTCATAGGTAAAACAACCCAACTTAAAGGAAAAAAATATATTCAAATTAGGAAATTGAATCTTCTTAACCAATTATCAATTATCAAACATTATTGGAATCATCAGAGCCTGAATAACCCAGGGTTCGAGAAAAAAACTCCACAATATTCAAAATTGAAATTTGTTTGTATTGAAGACTACTGATTTAGACAGTTAGCGAAACCAACTGAAATCACATTGTAATTTTTGTGAGATTATTTTTCTCCTGTAACCCCGCCATTCTTCTCGTTTCCCATTATGCATCTCCTCAGACGTAATCAATACGTAGCGTGCTACATAAACCTTGTTATTAATATCAGAATGAAATTCCAAGCACTTCGAGTTGGCAAAAAACAATAATGGCTATTCAGACATCCCACACACGACTCAACTCATTCCAACGTACCTTGAAACAAACACACCCACACAAACACACACACACACAAATACTCGTTTTCCTGAATTCTTATTACGCGTCGTTTTCGTTGTAAAAGATTGCAAACAATTACCCAGACTCTTAAGGAAATCGATACACATCAGAAACTGGAGAGTAAATTATTTATTGTTTTCGTGGGAGAGAGAAGTTTGCTTGATTCCTTTAAAGGCTATTGGACTTCCAAACGAAAAGCATTATTTCCTCCAAACAATAAATCCGAAAGCATACTCTTATCGCTTATTCTTAAATTTCAAAGAGCTCAACCTTCGGTAAACAACGAGAGAGAGAGCAAAGGTGCACGCGATATCGCAGCCTCCTCCATCCTCATCTTCCATCCTTCTCATCTAAGGCGAAACGAACGCTGTCACGCCACCTGGATGTTTGTCTAGTCGAATGACATTTGGGGGGAAAAAACTGTCATAACTGAATGAAGCATCGAAAACAACGAATGGCCGGTTGTCGTCGAAATTGCTAAAGAATTTTTTTTTTCTCTTTTCATTTCTTAATTAGACTGTTTTGTAATTGTTCAACACCTTCATTAATTCAGATTTTTCTCTTCTAATAGGCGTGGATGGGAAGTAATATTAAAAGTTAGTCTGCAAGGCAATTCGCAAGTTTTTTTTTTCTTAGTTCATTTTCATTTATATAAGGAAAAAAATACTTTACAAATGAAAAGGTAGATTCCTCCCATTCCTAAATAAAGTGTTAGAATTCAATTAAATCTTCGTTGAAACGTGAATAAATAAAAGGCCTTCCTCACACTTGCAGCGTGAGACAATGTTTCTTTTATATTTGCGCTAGCCGTGAATGTGGAGATAATGTCCTTTTTTTATGTACAGAACCTGCTTACTGACAAAAGAGGCACAATATCTGTTAACGCTTTTCGTCACCTACACACAGATGTTTTTTTTTCAAAATGCGAGCAAGAAGAAGTATTTGTTTCTTGCTGTTTGTAAGCACATTTTTATCCTGTTGTTAACGCCCAGGTCAATAGTAAGATCCTACGTTATTATGATCATGAAGTCAACACGATATTGTAGGGTTGGGTTGTTTTACCTCTGAGCGGCACTTTTTTGCACACCATGGGCTAAATGGCCAGGTCACATGGACCCCGAAGGCTCAGAGAAGGTTGGGGAGGGGACCCACTGGAACAGCTGTTGGGAGACAGATGGCAGCCTCCCGCCAAGGCCATCCAGCTGTTCTTTAACGTGCACAGGGTATGGCTCTCCCGTACACGGGGCCAGGGCTTAACGTCCCATCCGACGGACGGCGGCCTTTCCAAGCCCATCGGTGTCCCCTACTGACCGTGGGCAGGGCGGGGAATTTTGCGGAGAAAAATCTCAACTCTGACCCAGCTGGGACTCGAACCTGAGAACTACAGATTACGAGCCTGGCGCGCTACCGACTGAGCCACCCCCACCCTAAATGCGAGCAAGAAGAAGTATTTGTTTCTTGCTGTTTGTAAGCACATTTTTATCTTATTGTTACAGCCCAGGTCAATAGTAAGATCCTACGTTATTATGATCATGAAGTCAACACGATATTGTAAGTCATAGTTTTATTTTCACATAAATAATTAATTAACTACAAATGGATGCTCAAAACAGAGGAGTTGACAATTTTGCAATTTGCAATATCACGAAAATGGAATAACAGAAATTCATAAGTAGGTTGACTTCTAGAATAAACAAACTTTACAACTCTGAACAGTTCATCTTTTATGATGTTAATCTCGTTTCGAGTTCTTTCTGGAAATGCCAGGTGTTGAAGTTTCAGCCCTCAATTGATTCGCAGAACACAGGGCAAGCATTGTAAGCAATGTTGCGTTTTTTGTTAAGGCATTACAGTCGTTACAATTATATTTTTATTACTATCTGTCCATTGCATTCGCTTGTTATTTGTTTCGTTGGTTTGTGTGTTTCTCAAAAGAGTTGTTCGACCACATCTTCCCAACCAGTTGGGGTGCGGGTGACTCAGTCGGTAGCGCTCCAGGCTCGTAATCTGTAGTTCCCAGGTTCGAGTCCCAGCTGGGTCAGCGTTGAGATTTATCTCCGCAAAATTCCCCGCCCTGCCCACGGTCAGCAGGGGACACCGATGGGCTTGGAAAGGCCGCCGTCGGATGGGACGTTAAGCCGTGGCTTCGTGTGCGGGAGAGCCATACTCTGTGCATGTTAAAGAACACGCTGGATGGCCTTGACGGGAGGCTACCATCTGTCTCCCAACAGCTGTTCCAGTGTGTCCCCTCCCCCAACCTTCACTGAGCCTTCGGGGTCCATGTGACCTGGCCATTTAGCCCATGGTGTGCAAAAAAGTGCCGCTCAGAGGTAAAACAACAAACAACCCATTACTTTTCTTCATTATGAAAAAGACCGCGGAAGTTTAACAGGGTCTAGCTCAACGATTTATATCTCAAAATAAAGATCATGGCCGGCACATGTTGTGGGCTACCAAATCATATCACCAATTTCCCCCTCCCCTCCACAAAAAAAGGGAAAGAACAACTTAGGATCAATTTTTACAAGCCGAAAACCAAGTGGTAGCAGTAAATATATGAAATAAATAGTTTTAAAAAATACTTTATCTTCTTATATGCGTCTTCGAAAGTGAAAAATAGAGTTTAAAGCACGCCGATGATTATATCACTCGCTGGTTTTTTATTCGCTTCAAAGGAGGATTCGGCGTCAGCTTAGCCACTCAGCAAAAAATTGCTGGCGCCCTATTTTCCTTTGAAGTTAATACGAATCCAGTGAATAATAATATCTCTATCGGTACGCTTCAGTTTTTATTTTTATTCTTTGTGGCGAGGAATATAATTTTTTTAAAAATATATGTATACGTTTTCATTCTATTTAAGGGGGGGGGGAGTGAAGAGATGGATCGTTCAAACAAAAATATTAAGCTAGAGCTTTTCTAACATAAAAAAGATCTGGAAGGTTTCTGAACTGATAAAAAAACGTTTTTCGCAATTTCTTCATAGCTATTTATAGCTCTAGGGAGAGAAGAGATCTACCACTCCTGAATCGAAAAGTTTTAATAGCCAAAATGGAGGTAAAAAATAAATAGTAAACATATTCGGAGCAGAGTGGAGAGGAAGTTGCGACGGAAATCTGCCAGGTTTAATTTCTAAACCAAAAATGAAGAAAGAAGGAAAAATCTAGATTAATTTTTTTCCCGTTTTGACATATTTGTCGAGAAAGGCCCATGCAAAGTTTAGCGACGTCATTTCTGGTTTCTGAATGTGTGTCGGCATTTTCAAAGACGACATTGCATCTGGCGTCATAATCACGGCTCTAGAAGGACGGGATATGACGAATTTAATGACAGTCGCAACATAAGTTTTGAAAACAAACTAGTCAACAAGAACCGAATGATTGCTGACTTGCAGATTGGTGTTCGCCACACAACGTGAAAGTATTGCACGAAAACCAACGTTCGTGAAGGCTGTTAGTATCAAAAAACAACTCGAGAAACATTCTCGAAGCGGAAATGATACGGTCCCTTAGCTAATTTTGAACCTCTGATTTCAAAATCTTAACTCAGATTTTCCCTTCGCTTGAATATTTTTAGATATAACATAATATGACTTATACGCCATATTCTTATACGCACTTGCCTTACCAAAATATTAGAAATTTCCATGTTATGTCAATGTCAATCTAACTTCGAGGTTCTAGAACTTCTAAAATATGCATTTGATGGAAAAATGCGCTAAAAGATAAATTAAAGATCATAATCAAAACAATTTAAATCCCGATTTTTATTCAGGATTTATTCACATATTTATTCAGTATTTAAATAAGTAATAAATAATAAAGTATTTAAAGACTCAGGGAAGCTAGAATATTTCCCAACATTAATAATGTGTCATTAGAATTGACCATAGAAATTAAATAAAACTTAAATGATAAGATTGTTTCGAATGATTTAATAAAAATAAATATACATTTCAGAATTTTGCGTAATGATTATTTCAAGGTTAGACAATTATGAATGATTTTTATAAAACAAGATAATTTATTGTTAAATATTCGAGCTTTTCTAATTATTTAAATACCGAGCGAAGATTATTGAAAATGGATATTGTAATAGAGTTTAATATTAACCTTAATTTATCTTCAGACACATCTTTCTATTAAATGCATATTTTAGAAGTTATAGAGATTCGAAGTTAGGTTCCCAGTGGCAAAGAAATTATCCAATATTTTGGCAGGGTAGTGTATCAGCTTGTGATTGTTTTCTGCATCAAGAGATGATATTAGTTGCAATAATTTTAACAGTGTATTGTTTTCGTAGCAAACAGTTTGGGCCGCACCCTAACTGACGACCTGCCAATAATATAATCAGGTGCTTTTGCCAACTGAATAACCCGAGTATTCAATCGTCATCTAATGGGAGGTCATCAAGGGTCACAACAACTCAGCCAATAAGAGCACCTGAACAAACCATGTTACCAACAGGTCATGTGTCAAGATGTGAATCCTGTTCAAATCAAATATTTCAGCAAACTGCATTAAGCAGCCAAAAAATATATTGAATGGGATCCTAACCCAGATGATTTGAATCTCTCAACCAATGCACTGAGAGCTTCATTGTCATCTCAATTAAGATCCCATTTTTACCCCATTTCTTTTTACTTTTCGAGTTAGCAGTACTTTTGTAAATTACTCTTATTCGTTATCTTTGAATTGTTTCAAAGAGATAAAGATTCGTATTCTTTATCGTTCATACAAACTACACTCCTAGCTTCGATGCATCCAGGATAGTGAATAGGTAATTTTAAAAAAATATAAACATTTTTAACGTCGGAGAACGCTTAGGTGTGCTGCGACGAAGTGAATTCAGTATTAATACCAAGTTCACTTCATCGTGGCACACTTAGTACTGGATTAATATCGTCGCACCACACCTAGTACTGGATTCACTTCATCGCAGTACACTTAGTACTGAATTCACTTCGTTGAGACACACGTAGTATTGTATTCGCTTGTTGCAGCACACGTAGTATTGGATTCGCAGTGTTGCAGCATACCAAGTACTGAATTCAACTCATCGTGTTCACCTAGTACTGAATTCTTTTCGTTGAGATAAACATGGTACTGGATTCTCTTTGTCGAGATAAACATAGTACTGGATTCTCTTCGTTGAGATAAACATGGTACTGGATTCTCTTCGTTGAGATAAACATAGTACTGGATTCTCTTCGTTGAGATAAACATGGTACTGGATCCTCTTCGTTGAGATAAACATAGTACTGGATTCTCTTCGTGGAGACACCCATTTACTGGATTCTCTTCGTTGAGACACTCATAGTACTGGATTCTCTTCGTTGAGATACCCATAGTACTGGATTCTCTTCGTTAAGATAAACATGGTACTGGATTCTCTTCGTTGAGATAAACATAGTACTGGATTCTCTTCGTGGAGACACCCATTTACTGGATTCTCTTCGTTGAGACACTCATAGTACTGGATTCTCTTCGTTGAGATACCCATAGTACTGGATTCTCTTCGTGGAGACACACCTAGTACTGGATTATCTTCGTGGAGACACCATATATATAAACATATAATATAAACATAAGAATAAAATATAAATGAAGAAGGGTTTTCCTTACGAATTTATACCACGTCTTCTAAGCGCATACACGTTCAGAATATGAGATGTGATTTAAGATATATTTTCTTTCTTAATATTACTTTTGAGTTTTACAGCTCACAGACAGAAAATGGCAGTTGTGCAATAGATCTTTCTGTACTTGCTTGGAAGGACAATATGGATTCATATCACCGAGGATCAACATACACTGGTGCCTGTAAGCTAGGGGAGATCGTTATTTATATTTTGAGATGAATTGCTTGCTTGTGGCAAGCATTATATCTGCACAAATATTAGTTAAGAGTGGCATTCTCAGTTTCATAAAAGAAAGATACTTTAGTAGGAGCAGGAAGTTATATTGTAGAAAATAATTTGCAAATTTTATAAAACTTCCACCGATAGATTAAAATTTTTAAATCTTTTTTCCTACAGCAACTTATATAAATATATTGTAATAATTAAAACATTTTTGACGAAACTTACTAACTAAAAATTCAACATAACAAAAAATACAAGACTTTAAAACCAAGGTTATTACAAATTGCCAAATTTTCGAAATAATTACGGGAAACCTACCTCCGAATATCAAATACCATTTATATTTAATGCTATTCCAAAAGAGCTACTAAATATAGATTCTTTTAGACGACTTAAAATGGAATTAAAAATTTTTTGGTATTTTCTAGTTAGCTGATTATTATGTGTTGTGTTTTGTGGATTTCTTTGATGTACACCATTTTTGTGGCTGAATGACCTATGTTTAATATAATTTATTCATTTTCCTGCAGATAAGCTATTTAGCTTTGGGGGTCAAATTGTAAATGTATTTGTATGTTTTACTCTTATGAATAAAAAATAAAATTAAAAAAAACAATCTGCAAGTAAAATTATGACCAGTTTCCAATAAACTTACCTTTGTATCAATACGTATGACTATCAATCGATATCAATGCGATACTGGAGCGAGGGTGGCTCAGTAGCTAGCGCGCCAGGCTCATAAAATGCAGTTCAAGCCCCACCTGGGCCAGCATTAAGATTTATCGACACAAAACTCCCCGCTTGGTCAGTAGGGGACATTGATTGGCACGGAAAGTCCGTCGTTCTTCGGATGGGACTTAAAACCGTGGCCCGTCTGCAGGAGAGCCATTCCCTGTGCTCGTTAGAGAACACGCTGGATGGTCTTGACGGGGTCCATCTGACCCATCTTTGACACCATCTGTCTACCAACAGCTGTCCAGTGGCACCTCTCAACCTTCTCTGAGCCCTCGAGGCCACAATGACCTCGAGAGCTCTCCGGTACATGCCGCTGCAGCCAAACATTTCATACAAAGTAACGCTTCTCTTGGGGGACATCTTAACATGGAGAGGGGGCCTGGTTGAGTCTGTAGCGCGCCAGGCTCGTGGCCTTCAAGTCCCACCTGTGACAGAGTTAAGTTTTACCTCCGCCCTGGCCCTCTCTCAGAAAGGGAACACCGATGTGATTTGGAAGGCCTCCGTTTCGTCGGATGGGACGTCAAACCCCCGTGTGTAGGAGAGCCATACCCTATGCATGTTAGTGAACACGCTGGGTGGCCTTGACGGGAGGCCAATATCTGTCTCCTAACAGCTGTCCAGTGGGTTCCCTTTCCTCAATCTTCTTTGAGCCTTTGGGGTCCTAGTCACCTGGCAACTTATCGCATTATGTTGGGTTGTTTTACCTCTGAGCGGCACTTTTTTGCACACTATGGGCTAAATGGCCAGGTCACATGGACCACGAAGGCTCAGAGAAGATTGGGGGAGGGGACCCACTGGAGCAGCTGTTGGGAGACAGATGGTAACCTCCCATCCGAAGGACGGCGGCCTATTTACAAGCCCATCGGTGTCCCCTACTGACCGTGCGCAGGGCGGGAAATTTTCTGGAGATAAATCTCAACGCTGACCCAGCTGGGACTCGAACCTGGGAACTGCAGATTACGAGCCTGGCGCGCTACCGACTGAGCCACCCCCGCCCCTATTGCATTGTGTGAAAAAAAGTCCAGACCAGAGGTTAAACAACAGAACAAGACAAGCCAAATAGCCTACGCTTCTTGTAGCTTCCCTATAAAATACGTAATTTCTCAAAACACCGACAACTGCGTATTCGTACCGGACGAAGGATTAGATGTTTTTATAATATTGTTCCGTCATCAGTTTTACTGATTAGTGTGGAATGAGCACAGAGTGAGTTTCAACGGTGCAAACGTTGAGACCATTCTTGAAAACTCTAATAGATAATACAGGGTTATTATAAAACAATACCTATATTTTTAAGTGCTATATTTTATTGAATAATAGGTACAAAAGGTTGGGTTGGGTTGTTTTACCTCTGAGCGGCACTTTTTTGCACACCATGAGCTAAATGGCCAGGTCACATGGACCCCGAAGGAACAATATTATATAACCGCTGGGCTTGGAAAGCCGAAATAACCGCTGCGCTGGTTTCCGTAATCAGTTTTACTGATTACGGAAACTTTTCCAAGCATAGCGGTTTTTATAATATTGTTCCGTCATCAGTAAAACTGATGACGGAACAATATTATAAAAACATCTAATCCTTCGTCCGGTACGAATACGCAGTTGTCGACTTTTTGAGAAATTACGTATTTTATAGGGAAGCTACAAGAAGCGTAGGCTATTTGGCTTGTCTTGTTCAACCTCTGGTCTGGACACAAGCCCATCGGTGTCCCCTACTGACCGCGGGCAGGGCGTGGAATTTTGCGGAGATAAATCTCAACGCTGACCCAGCTGGGACTCGAACCTGGGAACTACAGATTACGAGCCTGGCGCGCTACCGACTGAGCCACCCCCAATAGGTACAAAAGTACATGAATTTTGTGTACACAATATCAAGGAAGTCTCAAGGTTTTGTGTTCAACTGACTTCAATGTGTGGCGCCAATCTATGATGTTCAGCTTCCATCCATATTCGGTTCAGCATATCTGATGCGCAGAATAAATGGCTACTACGGATGTGTGACTCAATACCACTACTTGGCAGCGTCAGTTTTAGCACCTGGGCGTAATTATCCTTTTCCAGATTAACTTTCAAATCGCGTGGACATTTTGCCTTGCAGTTTTGTATCTGACCATTTTATGTGTTTTTAATTGGCCTTTAGAAAAATATGACAAAGGAAAAATTTACTTATTACGATTATATAAAAATATTATAAAATAATCTAAAGTTAGCTGATGAAATTTCAGAAATATAACTACTTGTATAATTATTATAGATATTATTATTTGGAGCAAAGTTAAGCTGCTGCTTACTGTAGCTTTTGAACTACCATGGGTTGGGTTGTTTTACCTCTGAGCGGCACTTTTTTGCACACCATGGGCTAAATGGCCAGCTCACATGGACCCCGATAGCTCAGAGAAGGTTGAGGGAGGGGACCCACTGGAACAGCTGTTGGGAGACAGATGGTAGCCTCCCGTCAAGGCCATCCAGTGTTTTCTTTAATGTGCACAGGATATGGCCTCCCGCACACGGGGCCACGGCTTAACGTCCCATCCGACGGACGGCGGCCTTTCCAAGCCCATCGGTGTCCCCTACTGACCGTGGGCAGGGCGGGGAATTTTGCGGAGATAAATCTCAACGCTGACCCAGCTGGGACTCGAACCTGGGAACTACAGATTACGAGTCTGGCGCGCTACCGACTGAGCCACCCCCGCCCCTAGTGCCTGTGATAAAGGAAGCAAACTGAATCTAGATTATTCGGGAAAACAAGTGTCACTACTACCTAATACAAAACTGAGTCTTATCTTCTAGCTTATTTCTTACTATGAGACCCCCCCCCCCATTCCGATGATTCCCCAGCGACAAACCGGTAGAAACCTTATCGAGGAGATCGCCCTCCAGCAGCCGCTCAATATTTCTCAATTCTCGAACCATCGAAAAAATGTTGGACGAATGTTTTTCCGTTTCGAACAAAATTCCGTCGAACAAATTTCCGGACATTCCAAAATATGGTGTTCTGTTACATTGATCCTGTAGATTACTTGACAAATTATTGATTCGCCGTTGACATAATATGGTCTATGAGAAGTATATAAGGAACTACTTCGCAGTTTCATGATTCATCATTGCTTGCTCAGTTATTACACACGATTCGATCTTGAACCTGCCCTAGTCTGTGTACGCAAAAAACATCACTCCCAGGGTCTCAAAAGAAAGAAATTTCTATAAATGTATCAAAATTATGTGACGCCTATTGGTCCACGATTTTGCTATCAGTTTTTTTTTTTAGAATATAATTTTTATTCATAACAGTAAAGAATACAAATACATTTACACTTTGACCCGCAAAGCTAAATAGCTTATCTGCAGGAAAATGAATGAATTATATTAAACATAGGTCATTCAGCCACAAAAATGGTGTACATCAAAGGAATCCACAAAACACAACACATAAAAATCAGCTAACTAGAAAAATACCAAATATTTTTTTTTCCAATTTAAGCCTTCTAAAAGAATCTATATTTAGTAATTCTTTTGGAAGAGCATTAAATATAAGTGATACTTGATATTCGGAGGTATTTTTCCCGTAATTATTTCGAAAATTTGGCAATTTGTAATAACCCTGGTTTTGAAGTCTTGTATTTTTATTATGTTGAATTTTTAGTTTGTAAGTTTCGTCAAAAAAATTTTTAATTATTACATTATATTTATATAAATTGCTGTAGGATAAAAGATTTAAAAATTTTAATCTATCGGTAGAAGTTTTATAAATTTTTTTGCAAATGAAACGGAATAATATTTTTAGCTATTATAGACTGCAGTTTTTCTATTTTATTTATGTTAGTTAAGTTAGTTGTTCCATGCACAATTATTCCATAATTTAAAATAGATTCGCATATTGCTTTATAAAATAGTACACATGTTTCCATATTTAATACGTATTTCAATTTTTGAATTTTTATCGCCGATATTCTCAAGCTTTCACATATGTGGGATATATGGGCATTCCACCTAAAATATTCATCAAAAATGATTCCTAAGTAATTTATTTTATTTACTTGCTCAACAAGTGGGCAACTGCATAATGATTCATAATTTGAAGCTTACTTCTTGTTTGTTTACTCGACTCTGTCATTCTCTCTTCTTTGGCGTCGCTTTCACGTGAAGAGCAGAGGCGACATGCGGATATTTTCCGCATGACCTTAGAATCTATCTTTCTTTCACGATTAAGCGAAGACGCAAATATTGACGACGACGCGATACCTCGGACAGACTTCTAATCAACAGGAAGGTCATTAGCTTCCTTCCACCGATTCATCTCGTCAGCCTCCGGTGATCCTCATCTGCAGCTTCTCAGGCGGCCTGAAACACGTTAATGAGTCTGCTCTTTAAGCGCAACTCGGGACAATTTAATCCCCAAATTTTTCCTGGAGGAAAAAATTCAACCTCCTAAAAGAGATCACAATCATTTTTCCCTAGAGTGACTCGTATGCTTTAAAATTACCCCTGTGAGTCATTATTCAGGTAAAGGCTTCATAATGCTGCGAACGTTTTCCTCCATTTTGTAATTGTATTAGTAAGAGGTGTTTCATTTTATGCTCTGCGGGTGCCATTTAACAACATCAGGTAATATCAAGAAGCTGCCATCATTGCTTTGGAATGTGTATTAATTCATACGTCAGAAGTTTCTTAAAGGGAGGAGATAATGATAATAAAGGTTGGGGTGATTAAGAATACAAAACTTAAAGGCAAAAATAGAGAAGAAAGAGTTTTATTTATTTTTCGATAATTCAAAAAACTTTCATCGTTTCTTCCGTAATTGGATTTTTAAAAAATAAACTGTTAAGCAATTGAAAAACAGGGCTTTTTAAAACTGTAAGCTGAAAAAACAATTTACTAGAAGGATAGAGTTAGATTATTTAAGCTCTCATTTCGCTTATTTTTACATCTAATATATAAAGAAGAAAGTTCGTTTGTTTGTGTGTTTGTGTGCCTGTCCGCTTATTCACTCAGCCACAAGAAGAGTTGGGTTGGGTTGTTTTACCTCTGAGCGGCACTTTTTTGTACACCATGGGCTAAATGGCCAGGTCACATGGACCCCGAAGGCTCAGAGAAGGTTGGGGGAGGGGACCCACTGGAACAGCTGTTGGGAGACAGATGGTAGCCTCCCGTCAACGCCATCCAGCGTGTTCTTTAACGTGCACAGGGTATGGCTCTCCCACACACGGGGCCACGGCTTAACGTCCCATCCGACAGACGGCGGCCTTTACAAGCCCATCGGTGTCCCCTTCACCGTGGGCAGGGCGGGGAATTTTGCGGAGATAAATCTCAAGCTGACCCAGCTGGGACTCGAACCTGGGAACTACAGATTACGAGCTTGGCGTGCTACCGACTGAGCCACCCCCGCCCTAAATCCCCAAGAAGAGCTAGAGACACCAAACTCTTCATGAACGTTCCCTTCGCCCAGGGGAAGAATGTACGGTATGTGCGAACTCGCTGGAGTCGATCAAATTTAGGGTGGGCGGGTTTGAATTTCTCAAAATCCTCATACTCTTAACATTAACAGTTTGAAGTTGTTCAAAATAACTGTGGTCACTAATAAATTTGAAAAAAGGAATACATCAAACAAAACTAATATCTGAATTTCGCGTGATTAAATATTAACAATTGAGTTATTCAAAATAACTGTTGCCACCATTGAATTTGAAATAATCAATGGTCAAACTAATTTCTTTCTGATTTCGCGTGATAAAATCATTGTTCAGTTTGTTGGATCAAGAGCGCGTGGGTCCATGGATATTATGTTCTCTGTTCTCGCGTTCTCTGTTCTCTCTCGTGCTCTGCTCATGCTTAATTAAGTCGTCCTAATTAAGCACGAACGGAACATTAGATTCTTTGTTGAAATGAAAGCTTAAAAACTTAATTATTAAACTTCCGATACGAATTTAACTTAATTTGAAAAATATGCCAAAGCTAATAAAAGTATATACAAATAATTAATAAATGTTTTAAATATTATATTGGGTAATAAATAATTTTGTTTAATAATAATAATTTTTGTACCTTTATATTTTAATGCATCTCAAAACATAGTTTTTTTTATTATAAAGTTACATATGCTTGGCAAATTGTATCCAAGGGACTCTTGTCGGTACGAAGTGATCTGAAAAGTTCGATTACCTGAGCGAGGAAATTCCGGTTTTTGGTTTAGAAACTTCTGACGTGGGGAGGATTATGGGTACCTCGAACTATGTCCATTTCTTTTCTCCCCTAAAAGAGAGGAATTAAATTTTAACCGGAGGCGGAGGTTGGGTTGTTTTACCTCTGTGCGGCACTTTTTTGCACACCATGGGCTAAATGGCCAGGTCACATGGACCCCGAAGGCTCAGAGGAGGTTGGGGGAGGGGACCTATTGGAACAACTGTTGGGAGACAGATGGTAGCCTCCCGTCAAGGCCGTCCAGTGTGTTCTTTAATGTGCACAGGGTATGGCTCTCCCGCACTCGTTGCCATGGCTTAACGTCCCATCCGACGGACGGCGGCCTTTCCAAGCCCATCAGTGTCCCCTACTGACCGGGGAGCTTTGCGGAGGTAAATCTCAACGCTGACCCAGCTGGGACTCGAACCTGGAAATTACAGATTACGTGTCTGGCGCGCTATCGACTGAGCCACCCCCGCCCCCCGAAGGGGGAGGAGATCGATTCTAATGATATTTATGCCAAATGAAAAAATGAAATTATTAATGATATTTATGCCAATTTGCGAGATTGGGGAGTGTCATCCACTCTACATTTTAGAGTGTTTCAAACCCGATCAACGCCGGGTAAATCTGCTACTTATCAGTAAAAGAAAAATTAGGGAAAGAGCTATGAATACACTCTGGAATGGTGGTAAAAAAAATTTCACAATGACACTATTTGAAAAAAAAATTATAAATTTAGAAATCCAACCTTTTTTTATAAATAGTTACTGGTCTGTTTTAAAATGTTTAAATCTATTTTTTAAAAATGATGGTTAATGTAGAAATTATATTTCCATTTTTTTTCAACATAATAGCATGCAATTCAACGCAACACAGAAAAGTAATAAATACAAAAAAAATATTTGTATATAATTACCAGCTTCTGTGATCTGTCCGAAGAGAGTCGACTTATTCGCTTTCAAAAAGTAATTTTCTTCTTCGGTTCCTTGGTTGTTTAAACGTGTGAGAGACGGTTTCTTGTTAACTATAAAAGCAATTATAATATTATATTGATATTTTATTAGTTACAATATTATTTATATTGTTTTAAATCTTTTTCTGCATTTTATAAATATATTAGTAAGGAGTGTTTTGTTTTGTGTTCCGGATTTCATTTAAAAGTGCCAGGTTTTGTGTGCCATTGCGTTCAAAAACACAATACGCATCATAGCATTTAATTATAAGTATTTTAGTTTAAAATCGTGTAAAATAAAATTATTTATTTATTACGAAATTATTAAAATATTACTCATTTTCAGCTTTATTACTAACATTCTAACATTTTAGAAAATAAACAACAGCCATTTGAATTTTAACAGATAAAGTTGGGTTGTTTATACCGCTGAGCGGAACTTTTTTTGCACACAATGGGTAAATTTGTCAGGTCACGAGGATCCCAAGGGATCAGAGAAAGTTGGAGAATGGGATCCACTTGACAGATGCTAGGTTGGGTTGTTTTGCCTCTGAGCGGCACTTTTTTGCACACCATGGGCTAAATGGCCAGGTCACATGGACCCCGAAGGCTCAGAGAAGGTTGGGGGAGGGGACCCACTGGAACAGCTGTTGGGAGACAGATGGTAGCCTCCCGTCAAGGCCATCCAGCGTGTTCTTTAACGTGCACAGGGTATGGCTCTCCCGCACACGGGGCCACGGCTTAACGTCCCATCCGACGGACGGCGACCTTTCCAAGCCCATCGGTGTCCCCTACTGACCGTGGGCAGGGCGGGGAATTTTTGCGAAGATAAATCTCAACGCTGACCCAGCCGGGACTCGAACCTGGGAACTACAGATTACGAGCCTGGCGCGCTACCGACTGAGCCACCCCCGCCCCACAGATGCTAGGAGACAGATGGAAACCTCCAGTTAAATATATCCAGCTACAAGCTGAAAGCACCGGTTCTCGTTGATCTCCGAAGTTTAAGCAGCTTTGTTTGCGGTCAGTACTTGGGAGGTGATCACCTATGAACACCTGCGTGCAGTTGGCAATAATTTTTCTGCTGAGGTCCTGCCATCCTCACAGACCTTATACTATGGCATATAAACTGACAGGCTTCTGTCAGACTTCTGTGACAAGAAGCTGCTTGAGGGTTTTTTTCAATCTTTAAAGTGCATAATTATGGCTCTTTTATAAAAGGGGCCACCGCTCCAATGGACGACAGCCTTTCCAAGACCTTTGGTGTCCCCTTTCTCACCGAGGGCATGGTGGGGATTAGCGGAGATAAATCTCAACTCAGGCGCCGTTGGGATTCGAAGCTGGGAAATGCAGATTACGGGCCTGGCGCTCTACCGATCCAGAGAGCCTCCACCCCAACTCCTTGTGATAAAAAAATGAAAGGTACCACTGGAGCATTTTCTACGGAGACTCATGAGTCGCTAAAATCAATGTTGGAACTTTACTGCAATGCAATGGCAAATTAAATATGTAGTATATTTTGCCTAGCTCTCAAAGTCATGACTTAGAAGAAGTTTTCGTCGATACATTCATTTAATGAAATAGTCATTAACGAAAGTGATCGTGACATCGGGGCAAAGGTGGCACAGTCGGTAGCGCGCCAGGCTCGTAATCTGTAGTTCCCAGGTTCGAGTCCCAGCTGGGTCAGCGTTGAGATTTATCTCCGCAAAATTCCCCGCCCTGCCCACGGTCAGTAGGGGACACCGATGGGCTTGGAAAGGCCGCCGTCCGTCGGATGGGACGTTAAGCCGTGGCCCCGTGTGTAGGAGAGAGCCATACCCTGTGCACGTTAAAGAACACGCTGGATGGCCTTGACGGGAGGCTACCATCTGTCTCCCAACAGCTGTTCCAGTGGGTCTCCTCCCCCAACTTTCTCTGAGCCTTCGGGGTCCATGTGACCTGGCCATTTAGCCCATGATGTGCAAAAAAGTGCCGCTCAGAAGTAAAACAACCCAACCCATCGTGACATTTCTACGAGGCAATTGCTGAAAGGCAAGAAACTAAGAGGTCAGTCCGTTGTCGTTTGTATAAAATGAGAGAACTTTACACTATTTTGAAATCTCCGACGAGTTAGTACACATACCTGATGATACTGATGTTCCTATCATCCAACAATTATTAAAATAAACTGCTAAGAATCAAACATAACAACAGCATAAAGTTATTTATCAGAAAAATATTTTTAATAATAATAATATAATAATAATAACATTTATTTAACACATACTACATCCGATTACATTGATCTAGCCCAGTGGGCACAAATATTTCAATTGAATCTTACAGAAATCCACAAGAGTTTACAACTCGCCTGTGAAATTTATTATAATTCAAATATTTAATTTATCATTTTTGGGAACAATAGTCAATAAACGTTTTAAGCATTTATAAAGTAATCGAAGAATTTGAAAGTTTTTTCAAATTTTAATTTAAAAAAAAGAAAACAAATTTTGCAGGATACTGTTTATATTTTATACTAAAGATAATCAAGTATTATTTATATAAAAATTGCTGTCTTCAGTAATATCTATTGGTTTGAAAATAACTACAGATTATTGCAAAACCTTGATCAGGTTGCTTCAATACAATCTGTTAACTCTTTATGACCTCCCAGATTCGAGTCCCAGCTGGGTCAGCGTTGAGATTTATCTCCGCAAAATTCCCCGCCCTGTCCACGGTCAGTAGAGGACACCGATGGGCTTGGAAAGGCCGCCGTCCGTCGGATGGGACGTTAAATCGTAGCCCCGTGTGCGGGAGAGCCATACCCTGTGCACGTTAAAGAACACGCTGGATGGCCTTGACGGGAGGCTACCATCTGTCTCCCAACAGCTGTTCCAGTGGGTCCCCTCCCCCAACCTTCTCTGAGCCTTCGGGGCCCAATTCACCTGGCCATTTAGCCCATGGTGTGCAAAAACGTGCAGCTCAGATGTAAAACAACCCAACCCTTTATGACCTAAATTTTCGTGTACCAACAAAATTAGAAAAAGAACTGTTTTATTATAAAGAAATATCTGTTTTAATAAGCAAGTGAGAAAAAAAAAATTTTGTGAAGAATTTTTATTGTTAATGGGACTTTTAATGAAAGACAGCAATGCCTTTTGATTAATGAATTGGGACCTCTAGCAGTCTCAACAAGTTTAGCAAATGATATAATGGGAACTTGAGGTGACTTTGAAATCCCGACAATCCATAAAGGGCTAAGACTTATTTTTATACCTATATTATCATTAATAAATTATACACAGCTTTTTAATATGTTTTATTCAAACCAAGATATAAACGAATTTTTATTGCAAGCAGTTTATGGAATTTTCGATTGTTACGAATTTCAATTGTGGAAGAACTTGATCAAAATTGTCTTTTTCTGCTAATTGCATATAACAAATAATTTGGATTACTTAAATATCATTCCAAAATAATTTTGCTTAACTTGTGACATTATGTTGAAAAGAGTAAAAAATAATCGAAACATAAAGAAAATATGTTAACCGGGAAACTATTTTTCCTTAGAAATATGAATATAATTCGATTCATGTTGAATTAAAAATAATATCATTTATTGTTTGCCATTTGTATGGTGATATACCTTAAATTCAACTTAATAATACAAAACGATATATTTTTCAATAAAAAACGTCTAGTGTACAAAACAAATTTCAAACGTTACCAAATGAAGCTCGAAATTCGCCCTAATTTGTGAATAATATTCGACTATTCGAACGATAAATAGAATCTTCAAAATATAGAATGCTGTTTGTAGAAAAACCTTTTTTCAGTAGCGTTGGGTTATTTTCGTAATATTCACCAACAAGCTTCACGGAAACCACAAATTTCAATCAAACTGTTTTAGCCAGATTAAGCATTATCTATGAATGCACTGCGTAACATCGCAAGAACACACAGACTTTGAGCGTAGGATGGTTTAATCTCCATCAGACGAGTAAGGTAGTCTGGTGGGAAGGCAGGGCCCCTGTCAGACGTAGAAAATCTCAGCTGTTACACATGTCAATTTCGATATACAAACTCCAGTTTATCGTTGAGACACGTAAAACTTTTATGTGTAAGCCAATGAGACTTAGACTTGATGTCAACCTAGTGTTTTCGGAATCGCCACAGAAACAACGAGTGCAAATCGATTATGATGAAAATAGAGCGGTGATACAAGAGAACTGAGCTCACCCATTGACGACAAATAGTGCAAACTGATATCCTGATAAGAAGACATTCCTCAGTGATTTATGGCTTATATCATTGACAGAGATCACGGGTCGTTCCTTCCACGTCAAGAAGAATGACGTCAGATTGACGTAATGGAGGTCAGACATTCAAGCTGTGTCGGTTATAAGAGAGTGTCACGTTTGTTATTTGCTGACGTCACTATGCTATCTTGAGGAAATCTTTTCCTGGGACTGTCTTTTCCAAGAAAATACTCACCAAGCCCTCTTTCCCCATATCGAATCAATTCCGCGTTTTATCGTAAGAAAATACTTTTTGGTTTATAGAACAACTGTCTAGTATGCATCCCGAATAAGGGGGCGGGGGTAGCTCAGTCGGTAGCGCGCCAGGCTCGTAATCTGTAGTTCCCAGGTTCGAGTCCCAGCTGGGTAAGCGTTGAGATTTATCTCCGCAACAATTCCCCGCCCTGCCCACGGTCAGTAGGGGACACCGATGGGCTTGGATAAGGCCGCCGCCTCGGATGGGACGTTAAGCCGTGGCCCCGTGTGCGGGAGAGCCATACCCTGTGCACGTTAAAGAACACGCTGGATGGTCTTGACGGGAGGCTACCATCTGTCTCCCAACAGCTGTTCCAGTGGGTCCCCTCCCCCAACCTTCTCTGAGCCTTCGGGGTCCATGTGACCTGGCCATTTAGCCATTGGTGTGCAAAAAAGTGCCGCTCAGAGGTAAAACAACCCAACCCATCCCGAATAAACTGATTCTGTTACAGTTGTTCTTCAATGACGAGAATCATCAGAGATTGTCGATGAAGTGAGGAAGTCATCTGCCCCAATCATTAATCTCTTAGAAACCATAAATATTATTAATACAACATCTCCTACATGATTAATTACACTAAGCATGTTTATGAGTATGTTCACAATTATTATATAACTCAAACTGTTTTCAAATATGAAAATCGCGATTCACTCTGTTTCTCACCATTCTGCCATAGATTGGACCTAGACGTATTGCTCTCAAATGGTTTAACCCTTTCAGGACCATAAGGTTTCTAAGAGTAAATATTAGTATGTAACTGTTTATTTTAGTTTGTTTAGACGTAAAATAAATAAAAATCATAAGAAAAATACATAACAATGTGTAGTTTTTTTGGAATTTTATGGGAAATATTTTTCCCAATGGACTATAAAGGTAACACAAATTATAGTTAGGCTTATTATGCAATGTCTTTTATTTATTGGTTTATTAAAACAAAATGTTAACTAAAATAATACAAAATTATGAAATAAAATTACTATACAAAATGATATGCTAATTATGATATTCGGCGAAGCAATTTCTTTTGGTAGTGAGACAAAGATGGACATTGCACATAGTACATATATTATGCGTCCTGACAGTTCTGTTTTTGTTTTCTAAACGTTCCCGTTTACGTAATTGCGTTCGGCATACGTATATTTTGACATTCTGTATAAAAAATGCAGATAAGGTTATAATCAAATACGACAATCACCAATTTTAAAATGGGAAAAATGTTTCCCTTAGTCGTGAAAGGGTTAAGCGATAATTAGAAAAGAGAACACAAGTTAAAAAGATAAATGGATTTTGTTTTGCAGTTTCGATACAGTTATTAAACATGATGCTCCACAGGGGTCAGTATTAGGGCCGATTCTTTTTTTGTATATAGTTTTACTACTGGTGCTTTTTTATTTAAAAAAAATCTCAATAAGCTGTTTGCCACACAGATTTAACAGGAATCTGTCGCTATAATATGCAATATAAAAGGTATGTGAGGAAAGGAACACCTTATCAGAAACATCACACATGCAAAAGAAACTCGAGGCTTATTCAGGACTGGAATCAAGGTTCCATTGATTCGTAACCAGTCACGCTAGACGTTTAACAACTTTGTTCCTTACGTGCATTTAAATTATTGGGGTTTTTTGTAATTCAATGAATTTATAAAGTGCTACAAAGAAATGTTTAAAGTTTAGAGAAGGTCGAAACTGTTATAGACTAAGGACCTTTTGTATTATTACCGTTGTATCCAGAAGTTTGTTTAACTATTTGGGTAATATAGAAGTTTTAGAAGACATTATATCATAAGCTATAATTCAAAAACATGTAATAATCACTTGTCACATTTTTGTCACAATTTGTCATAATTAATGTGTTTAGTTGTGATTAATGTGTTTAGTTGTGATCTAATTATGATATCCCCTTATCATAATTAGAGACATTACTGGGAAATCACACGCCGAGAGCTGGATTATTGACTTAGGTTGTTTTACCTCTGAGCGGCATTTATTTTGCACAAACTGGGATAAGTGGCCAGGTGACGAGGATTCCCAGGACTCAGAGGAGAATGGGGGAAAGGGATCTACTTGAAAGCTGTTAGGAGACAAATAGCAGTCTCCTTTTAAAGCCATCCAGTGTGTTCTTTAACGTGCACAAAGTGTAGCTATCCTGCATGCTAGTCCACAGCTTAACATCTCGTATGACTGATGGCGGACTTTCACATTCCATCAGTGCCATCTTTCTCACAGATGAACAGGGAATTAATCAAAATGGCAAGTCCCAGATATGGCTGCACACCACCTGTGGGGATAATGCCACGCTCTCCACTACCTACGGTCGGGGCAAGTCAGTGCCATAAAGACACAGCTCAGCCACAACAGCCTATGGCGAAGAGTCCTGTAGAAGGAAATCTCATCCATCGGTGAAAACCTAAATTTAATCTGTTCCCCGGTTAGCCACAAAAATGGATATATAGATCCAAATAGACTCGGCTCCCGGGGTGGAGACTCTTAGTTTGGCTTTTCCATCAATAAGCTTGTCAACCGGGGATCCCACTCTCAGTCGCAAGCCCACAACTTCAACCTCTCCATCAGGACCAACTCGTGGCCCCCAGCGAACAGGCTGCCACCCACTTCGGAGCTGCAACCGGGGACTTCTCAGATGCCAGGATGGGTCTGCCTAATCGGTGGCACAGATTCCTTTCAGCAGGACCCTCCACTTCACGGCATCTCCATCGGTGTTGCCGGCCGGCTGCATGCGTGCACCCCTTTCGGGGGGGTCACAGATGAACAGGGTGGAATTTAGTGGAAATAAATATCAACTCTAGCACAGTTGGGACTCGAACCTGAGACCGATAGGTTACAAGCCTGGCGCTCTGCCGACTGAACCAACACCCGCTTCCCACAGCTGGGAATATTACTTCTTTAAATAGGGTTTCAAATGACTTTACATACAGTAAGGTCACCACAGTTCATTAATAACTATGTTTTTTATTTAATTTAAATGTAAGTTTTTCATGCATTTTTACTAAACAGTACAGAAGCGGTTAATGTTTAAAAATGTTAAGCATTTATTTTATTCATTTTAGTATTATTATATCAAATTAAATAGTTCATCGAATGACAAAAGTTTAAAACTACGGAGTTATTTAAAAGGCAAGCTTATAAGGTGCTTTAAGATACATGAAAAAATGTGACAAGTGATTATTACATGTTTTGAACTATAGCTTATGATATAATGTCTTCTAAAACGTCTACATTTACATTACCCAAAGAGTTAAACAAACTTCTGGATACAACGGTAATAATACAAAAGGTCCTTAGTCTATAACAGGTTCGACCTTCTCTAAACTTTAAACATTTCTTTGTAGCACTTTATAAATTCATTACATTATCTCCATAACCTTCAACAAGTTGAGCATAAATTTCTGCAAAAGAAACATTATTCACAAAATTCCTCTTTTGTCATGTGCCTAGGAGTGTAGCAATTTTTAAATTGAGGGTACCCTCATGAAGCTAAGAATAATGTAGTTAAGCTAGAAAACTTGAAGTCAGTTTGGCACAGGTGCCACTCCCCCTTATGTGACCATTATCAGTGTACCAGCGTTTTCATAATCGATACACAGTGAAAGCGAAAACTTTTTTGTTATTTAAATGTAAAAATATTAGTCAACGTTGTGGGCAACTTGATAGACCAATAACAATGTATACAAGATGTAGTTGGCATTTTGCAACCAAGAAATGTTTGATTTTAGTTAACTTTCTGATATCTGCGATTCCTTTCAGTTTGTTCTTAAGCCTTAAAAATATTTTTGATAATTAATGAGTTTAGTTGTGAATTACAGTTGAAACAAAAAAGAAGGAAGGCCTGTTTCACTTGAATTTTTATCTGCTATCTTGCTCATTAACCCTTTCAGGACCATAAGGTTTCTAAGAGTAAATATTAGTATGAAACTGTTTATTTTAGTTTGTTTAGACGTAAAATAAATAAAAATCATAAGAAAAATACATAACAATGTGTAGTTTTTTGGGAATTTTATGGGAAATATTTTTCTCAATGGACTATAAAGGTAGCACAAATTATAGTTAGGCTTATTATGCAATGTCTTTTATTTATTGGTTTATTATAACAAAATGTTAACTAAAATAATACAAAATTATGAAATAAAATTACTATACAAAATGATATGCTAATTATGATATTTATGATATTCTGCGAAGCAATTTCTTTTGGTAGTGAGGCAAAGATGGACATTGCACATAGTACATATATTATGCGTCCTGACAGTTCTGTTTTTGTTTTCTAAACGTTCTCGTTTACGTAATTGCGTTCGGCATACGTTCTATTTTGACATTCTGTATAAAAAATTCGGATAAGGTTATAATTAAATACGACAATCACCAATTTTAAAATGGGAAAAATGTTTCCCTTAGTCGTGAAAGGGTTAAGAATCAGTCACATTTAAGGATATGGTTCTACACGGATTTTTCATATTCGCATACAACCATTTCTTCGTTGTCCTTCGTTCCTTTGTTCCATAATCCGAGGCCAGAAAATTATTTTCTCAACTGACAATTCTCTTTGAAATGCCGCAGAACAAGGCAATATCGTCAACCCGGCATTCTGTCTGTGTGAATCTAAGCTGAAGGCTGAAGCCAGTATATCCGAACTAATTTCCACAAAAGATTTGTCCTTGCACCTATGGAAACTCCGCTGACAACTACGCAGAAAGTGATGGCCCTGGCGCCACGTCTGGAGTCGGGTATAGTGATAATGAATGGGTGGCCAATCAAAAGCAAGACAGTCTCCCTTTGTATGTACAGAGAGTCAGGAGGAAGGCATACATGTTTGGCAGTCGATGAGCGAGGCGCGCGAGAGAGAACGTTTGGCAGTCACGAAGGTGGTTTGTAAGCAGTTTTGATGAGGAAACATGAGTGAAACCCCGCAGTCTCATGATAGTATTCTGCATGTGATGCCACCCTACGAGTGTGCTCCAGTTTAATAATATTAATATTTTTATTAAGCCTTAGTATGGTTATATACATAGATTACCCCGCTAATCCTTATGGCTTGTTAGCAGGATTCCTTTCAATCACACGACAGGTTTATTAAAGAATATGACATGTATAATGGAAAATAAACATAAAATTAAAAAAAGAAACTAAAACAATAGCAACAACAAAAAAAACACGTATTTAAACACAGACATGAAAAATTAAACACATTTATAAAATAAACCTGTAAAATTTCGGATTACAGCACATATTGCACAAAACTATCACCTATGGTACAAGTCATCATTTCGCATTAAAATTGCACTTGCTTAAAGGATACCAGATACAGGATATGACTTTTTAAACATTACTTTTCAATTATTTACATCTAATAACCATTTCGAAACTTTAGTTTTAATTTCTGAATAAGTGCTCACGCATAACAGATCTCTTGGAAGAGAATTAAAAATTTTGGGTTATTGTTGTTAAGTTCAGAATTTCGCTATAAAAATGTTTTCCATGTATCTGTTACGAGTTTTGCAAGATGATTTTATGTATGTGCTATACGATTTTAGTTGGAACACTCAGTTTTAACGGAAAATCGGTCATGATAGAACCGAAGGGAATGTATTAATGCCAAGCAGTGATTGTAAATAAATATCTATTGTACCCAAATATCTTTTAATTTTGAAATTTAATTATCTTTTTAAGAATCTAAATATTTTTTGTTTCAACTGTTATTTACCATTGTTATTTTACTTGGTGTGTGAGGTTGGCCTTGTGCCTCCAGCCAGATATTTGGCACAAGATTACTTTCCTAAGCCTTACAATGGTCAAATATTAACTTTAAGAGTATTTAGTGGACTTGAAATTTGCCTTCATTGTAACTTTGGCGTATTAAACCTAATTACGAGCCATAATTGATGTATGCTTTACCTGTAAAAACACAACGCAATTTTGAGCATGGTCACTCCCACTTAATTCAAAATGAAGGACTGTGAGTGGATGGAGAAAAAATATTGAAATCAGAGAGTAAATATAAAACTATTAACAGTTCTCAAATCGTAACCAAAATTTTAATAATTTGTTCGGTAATTTTAAAAATTAAATTTTAAGAATATTTAAATTAGCTCTTTATATAACTCCTTTCATTTTGAGCAGTGTTTGTCTATTTAGCAAGAAACTATAACTCACCAAATGAAACTAAGTAAAATTATCTAATACTAAACAAATTTATTCTAATTCATCACTTTGAAAGAGGATATTCGCATTCTGAGATTTCTTTTTCTCTTCTTTAACACGTTAAGCATGGGTGTAGAGCAGATTTTTTTTTCACTAAGGACGGGGAACTATTCTGGTAGTATTTCATTTTCAAAATATTTATAACAAATATTTTACACAGTTTCAAACATTTAAATACAGTTTCATCAATTTTTGATTACTCAAATTATGAGGCATCATGTTTTTACCTCACCGTCTTTATTCAGTAAGACGGTGTGGTACGTCGTGATGCCACCACTGAAATATAGTATTACTGGAACGCGCACTGCCTATGTTCGCTGCGTAAATAATTCGAACCGATCGATGTGTGGTATGCTATGCCAACAGTAAAGAACAATTTGGTAGAAATGTAGCGCAAAATAAATCGACCAGAAGCAAGTGGTACAGTCGCTCAAAAAAGTATCCGAACACTATGGTTGATCACAGAATTCAGAAAAAATATCTGGCAACATTTTTTTTAGAAATTAGTGATCTGGTAACTTCGTGTAAAAAACGAGCTGCTATTTTCACTTTGATGTTTGTCTCTCTCTGTCCGTTCCTCTCTCTCTCCAGAAGGGGCGGGGTGGCTCAGTCGGTAGCGCGCCAGGCTCGTAATCTGTAGTTCCCAGGTTCGAGTCCCAGCTGGGTCAGCGTTGAGATTTATCTCCGCAAAATTCCCCGCCCTGCCCACGGTCAGTAGGGGACACCGATGGGCTTGGAAAGGCCGCCGTCCGTCGGATGGGACGTTAAGTCGTGGCCCCGTGCCGCTGGAGTACCCTAAGGCTCTCTCCTAGGCCCTTCTCTCTTTTCACTCTATCTTTATCATATGCCACCTTTTGATCGCATCCTATTAGTCCAAAGCCGTCCCGTGGCTGAGTGGTTAGCGCGCTTGGCTACTGATCTACGGGACCTGGGTTCGAGCCCCGGGTAAAGCATGGATGTTCGTGTTGTTTTCTGCTGAGGTCCTGCCATCCTCTCAGATCTTCTACTGTGGCATATAAACTGACAGGCTCCTGTCAGACCTCTGTGGCAAGCAGCTGCTTGAGGGGTTGTTTTTTTTATTTATTAGTCCAATGTGCTGATGATATCGCCCTCCTTTCCCCCTCATTGGGTCCAGTGATTGCTACAGACAGCTCCAGAGATGTCTTGATGATGTGAAGGAGTGGTACGATAAATGCAAGGTCAAGATAAACACTGAGAAGAGCACTGTCATCCTCTTCAGTGGAAAACTTATTAAAAGCCCAAAATGTTTAAAAAAATTTAATGAACCAATTGAATGGCAAAAGACCATCAAATACTTGGGTATAACCCTACATCAAAAGCTCAAATGGGATCCTCATATTCATGATATTATAACTGTAGTCAATGCAGTGAGATGTCAACTAGGGCCTCTCCTTCGGAGAACTGCTATCTTGATGATTGGCCATAATTTATTATTGTACAACATGGTCATTCGTACGATAATAACTTATGCTTCCCTATATGGGCGAACACCACCTCCACGAATAAACGTAAGATTCAGGTCTTGCAAAACAAAATATTGAGATCTGCGGTAGATGCCCCTTGGTGTGTTACTAACAGACAACTTCGTAAAGACTTGGTCATCGACCACATATATATTCATATTAAATGCATCTTAAAAAGGTTTTTTGAGGGTGTTAAAAATAATCCTAATGAGATTATTTCTTCTTTGCTTAATTATGATCGTAATGTTCCAATAAGTACAAGAGGCCTAAAATGATGGCTTTCTCTGAGGAAAGCTACTCGGTTTAAGTCTCTTGTGCATGATATATATGCTATTTTTAGCTTGTGGTTTATGTTAGCCTCTAGGAGCCCACCCACGGGTGGTTTACTTATTATATGTTTTTACTTATGCCAACTGGACATATTCTCAGGTGGAGATGGTAATGGGTAATGTTTTATCTGGATCATCGCATATCAATTCACGATCTACGACGCAATGACTTTAAAAATTGTATTTCCTACATTTAAAAAATTACATTTTTTTCTTGCTTACTTCTAACTATTACTCATGGTATATAAAAGTCTAAATAGGTAATTAAAAAGAAAAAAACAAAGAATTCTCTCCTTATTATAGTGTGATGGCTTCACTGCAGTGCAGGAATATATCACGTTTAGAGGGCGCTGCAGTCTCAGTTTCCATTTTCGTCTATAAAAGCTTCCACTGCCCTCAGATGGAGAAGGCTTGGGATCTTTCATCCTGGTACTTAGAAAAAAAATCAGAATTATGCTACATGCTATCTTAGTCTCCCCTTGGACACAATTTAACAACGAGTGGAAAACGTAATTTCCTAATTTTTCGAAATCTTCTATTTTTCTCTAGATGAAATTAATACTAAACATTTTTAACAAAGTATTCTTAAAATGTGTATCTTGCAGGGCTAATAGCATGTTAACAGTCGTGAATCTAGATGGATTAAGCCTTTCACGACTAAGGGAAACATTTTTCCCCATTTTAAAATTGGTGATTGTCGTATTTAATTATAACCTTATCTGCATTTTTATTACAGAATGTCAAAATAGAACGTATGCCGAACGCAATTACGTAAACGGGAAAGTTTAGAAAACAAAAACAGAACTATCAGGACGCATAATATATGTACTATGTGCAATGTCCATCTTTGCTTCACAACCAAAAGAAATTGCTTCGCAGAATATCATAATTAGCACATCATTTTGTATAGTAATTTTATTTCATAATTTTGTATTATTTTAGTTAACATTTTGTTCTAATAAACCAATAAATAAAAGACATTGCATAATAAGCCTAACTATAATTTGTGTTACCTTTATAGTCCATTGGGAAAAATATTTCCCATAAAATTCCAAAAAAACTACACATTGTTATGTATTTTTCTTATGATTTTTATTTATTTAAGTCTAAACAAACTAAAATAAACAGTTACATACTAATATTTACTCTTAGAAACCTTATGGTCCTGAAAGGGTTAACAATGACCAAATCGAAAAGCTCAAACCGAGTTAATTTAAAAAAAAGAAATTCTTTTAAATAGAAAAAAGAGTGCAACGGCGTTTCGATCGTAACAAATGTAGACTATTTTTGCAATGGTATACCAGACGGCGAAACGGCAGGAAAGAGAAATGGGACGAAGCAGGTTTCGAGAGCAGAAAGAAAGCGTGAGTGTGCCAGACATTTCCAATCAGGAGTTTTGTCACCTTTCCAGACACAAAAGAGCACAGCTTCAATATCTCCTGTGGATTCGATGTCTGCAGATGGAGAGGAACAACCGAGAGTCGCAACAAGTTCAACAAAAAAGGGAAGGGGAGTGATTGTCAATCGTAGAAACTTGAGATGGAACAGAGGAGACAAGTGAGACTTTCTTAGGGGGGGGGGGGGAGATAGAGAAACGTTCAAAACATTTGAAAGAAAAAGGAGAGCAGTTTCTTCTTATTACTCCGAAGGTTCTGAACCGTAAAAATGTTTTCTTACCGGAGAGTTTTTAGATTTACTTTTTGAAAGGTAGATTTCATTCTCAAAATATCAGAAAAGTTTCTGATTATAGCAATGTAAATTTAATTTTGAAACGCTCTAACTTCTAAAATAGGCATTTAATAGAGAAATGTGACTGAAGATAAATTAAAAAATCAAGTTATTTAAATCTCGATTTTCAATCATTAGTTCAATATTTAAAGAAATTTGGAAGCTATATTTCGCAGCATTCTCTCAAGCAGCCGCCCAGTAATCTGTCAGTGTAAGAACACAATAGTTGGGTTGGGTGTTTTACCTCTGAGCGGCACTTTTTTGCACACCATGGGCTAAATGGCCAGGTCACAAAGACGCCGAAGGCTCAGAGAAGGTTGGGGGGAGGGGACCCACTGGAACAGCTGTTGGGAGCCAGATGGTAGCCTCCCGTCAAGGCCATCCAGCGTGTTCTTTAACGTGCACAGGGCATGACTCTCCCGCATACGGAGCCACGGCTTAACGTTCCATCCGACGGACGGCGGCCTTTCCAAGCCCATCGGTGTCCCCTACTGACCGTGGGCAGGGCGGGGAATTTTGCGGAGATAAATCTCAACGCTGACCCAGCTGGGACACGAACCTGGGAACTACAGATTACGAGCTTAGCGCGCTACCGACTGAGCCACCCCCGCCCCAACAACACAATAGAAAAGAATCTGAGAGGAACGCGAGATCTAAGCATAAAGTCAACGCACACTTCCATGACTTACCAGGGGTTCGAACCTAAGTCCTTTTAATCAATAGCCAGGCACGCTAACCATTCGGCCACGAGAATTTACCTAAGAAATTCATTAAATATTATTTCAAACCATTCAATAAAATAGATATACAGTCGCTGAAAAAAGTATCCGAACACTATGGTTGATTACAGAATTCGAAAAAAATATCTGGCAACGATTTTATTAGAAATTAGTGATCTGGCAAACTTCGTGTTCACGTGACACAAAGGTTGCCAGATCACTAATTTCTAAAATATATACCCTATTTAAATACATTATGTATGTGTTTTTGTATTAATACTGTATTCTATAATCTTCTGTGAAAAAAAAACCCTCTAAAGAATTAAATAATAGAATAAAAATTTATTAATGTAATTAATTGTCTCCAACCTTTACCCCCCCCCCCCCCACCTCCTGGAAAATTTTCTGCGGATGCCCATGCCTACGACTACCTGCTGTATAGCGTACCTGCTCATGTCATGATGGGTAAACAGGGCGGTCTGAGCTAATTCGATTGTGGGCAGATAGTCGTTACCAGGAAGATCGGGTGCTCCATAACACAACTGAAAAACGTCTGGGATTGCTGCGTGTGACCATCGCATGTCTGTACCAAGACTACATCAAAAACGACAAAACCTGCAGCTGTCAGAAAAAACCTGTTCATAACTGTGTCACTGATGTTTGAGGTGAGCGGCGCCTCTCTCATATTGTAATGTCGGAATGCAGGGCCACAGCGCAGATGATAACATTGATATTGAACGACAGGACAGCTACGAAGGTTTGTGTAAACACCCTTCGATGAACGATGATACAACTGGGCTATGAGCCGACTTCCATATCGTGTACCTTTTTTAACAGCATGTCATAGGGCTATGAGGCTTCAGTGGGTGAAGGGACATCGCCAATGGGCAAAGGAGTACTGAAAATGGTAGCTTGGTCTGACGAATCGTGATTCCAAGTACAACACGCCGATGGAAAGTTGCGTTTGTAGCATAGACCACATGACGCAATGGACTCCAATTGTCAAGTCAGGGTGTTACAGGCCGGTGGAGGTAATGCAACGTTTTGGGGAGTGTTTACGTGGACCACCTAGGAGAACCTTGTACAGTCGCTCAAAAACCTTCGTGTCACGTGATCTGGCAACCTTCGTGTCACGTGACACGAAGGTTGCCAGATCACTAATTTCTAAAAAAACGTTGCCAGATATTTTTTCTCAATTCTGTAATCAACAATAGCGTTCAGATACTTTTTTGAGAAACTGTACCTGTTGAGATTACCATCACAGAAACAAGATTAGATTTACGTACTCGCTGACTTATTGTTTTATACGTATTAAATTTTGCTCGATTCTTTTCTTCTTTCGTTCAACGGCTGACCGAGTCCGTTGCAAAAGCTGTATATGGAAAAGAAGTCAGGCTTCGATTAGGCGTAAATGGCTCTGTCTATAGGACTTTTGTCGAACCTGATCCAGGCTAATTCATATTTGCACAACAAGGAAGGGTTAGGCGTTCTCTGCAATTATATAATAATATTAGGGTGTATTTGGAAATATATTAATACATAAACAGGTAGCCTCTATTAAAATATAGATACCATTACATAGTTATATTAATAGTCACCTTAGAAATTTCATAACTAAATTTTTATTCATTTTTGGTGCTACCACTTGTTTTTTAGAAATATTTAATTTAAAATATAAAATTTAATATTAAATATTAAATTTCTATAGCACAAAATCTATATAGCACAAAAGATCTCTATAGCACAAAAGAGAGATCTATATAGCACAAAAGATATTAAAAAGCCAGAGCTTTGAGCGCTAAAGCGCTAACTATCTTCCCGATAGTTGGATGACACATCCTTGACCATCAAACTTCAGATCATGATGATCTACAACACCATTCTCAAGCCCTCCTGCTCTTCACTGCTCCTGTCTGAAGTATCTGCTCCAAACCAAACTTTCAAAAACTGCAATCCTTCCAGAATTCTGTACTGCAATCAACTATAGCAGCCCCATGGGCTTGTCAAGAACTGACATCCAGTGGGATTTCCAAGTCCCCACTATCTTGGATTCCTCAAGTCTATAGCACGTAACGTCTTTTCAACTGCCAGTCAACATCCAAACCAGAAAGAGAACACAAAAAAGTGAACAGTAAAAGTAATCATGGGATAGATTTACCATTTTTCTTGACGGTTTCATATTTTAAAGTTGTAAATCTATCCCATGATTACTTTTGATTTCCACTTTTTTTTTTGTGTTCTCCTTCCTCTTACTTCGTCTGTCCTCTTATTCTCCAGGTCCTGTTTAGATCAGATTTGCAGATAACTTGGACTCACATCTGTTCTAAGCCTTTTATTGTTTGTAAGTCCTATAGGGCCCATCTCCTTTCTACCTAAGCACTGGCTCCGTTTACCCCAAACCTTTGGGCATCCTTTACCCTTGAAATTTCTCCATGTTTCATCAGGGATAAATTTTCTTCTTGGGCCTCCTCCAAATTGCTTTTCCCCTCTTTCCATTATCCCCTAACCTACTGTGCCATCCCCCCCAAAAAAAAAGATGGCGTCCTTCACTTCTCATCTGTTCCGTACCCTCGCTTCTCTTCTCTGACACCCCCTTGCCTCTTTACTTGTCTTTGACTAAGGCCAGAACTTCTCTTTGGTCCCAGTCCCCCTCCTAAGTTCAATAGGGCAATTCCGACCTGGGATTCTATCCCAGGTCTTAACTCACTCGAGGTATTGGCAGTAACTGTCACGGTTTTGCCGTTTTAATTAACATTCTCACCATTTTTCTAAATCTGTCAGATCATACAGGCAGTGGCGTAACTAGTAGGTCATTTGCCGTTTGGGGTGAGTGACTGTTAACGTCATCACTGCAATGCGCCAGTTTTGCAGCCATAACGTGAGTGCAGCAAATGGGAGAATAATCGAGAAATCCCCAAAGTGGTAAAAGCGAAAACAAAAAAATTTTTGTGAAATTTTGCTTCTTATAGGAAATTTGACCACCCTCTGAATTGTGGTTCCCGGGCGACTTCCCGCCCCCTAGTTACGCCACTGCGTGCAGGTGTGGCCTATCTTATCCCGGGCATGTGCTTGTCATGTGCGATCTTTGATCTGAAAAATCTACCCACTGCAGACATTTCAGAATAAATGCCTAAGATCATCTACTGATGCCCCATGGTACGTAAGATATAACAACATACACGACGACCAGCAGATTGAATATATCAACATATTCATCAAAACTAATGCTACAGATGTCTTCAAAATGATTAGAAACAATCCATATGAATTTATTCAAAAAATTGTTCACACCTTTCGTACGATAATCAAACGACCCAAGTCCATTTTGAATAATGCAACATGTCTTCTTCTGATTAAGACTATTTTTCATTATCTTTTGGTCTTATCGTGTTTAGATTAGTCAGAAAACAGTCCGAGCTCCTTGGGTCCACGTACATGTGGTTTAGCCAGTTATTCATAACACGACTGAAGATTTCAAGTCCCATTAATGGGTGAATTAAGATGCATGGGGTTAAGGATTGGATAAACTCGATACTCAATTCTATCACATCACGATAGCCGAACTGTAAACTCTTCAAGATCAAGGACTATACTTCTTTCATTTTTGATTAATTTTTGCTCTAACGAAATAAAGAGGTTTAAAATGTAACATCGTGTGTTTCATCTGCAAAACGGTGTTGTTGGAAATGTTTCAAAACGGGTTAATAACAGCATCGAGTACAAAGAAATGCGAAATACAAGGACAAAGAAAAGAAATGCGGAATACAAGGACAAAGAAAAGAAATGCGAAATTCAAGTACAAAAAAAGAAATGCGAAATTCAAGCACAAAGAAAAGAAATGCAAAATTCAAGTACAAAGAAAAGAAATGCAAAATTCAATGACAAAGAAAGAAATGCAAAATTCAAGGACAAAGAAAGAAATGCGAATTTCAAGTACAAAGAAATACGAAATTCAAGAAGGAAGGAAAAAAATGCCAAATTCAAGTATAAAGGAAGAAATGCAAGATTCAAGGACAAAGAAAGAAGTACAAAATTCAAGTGCAAAGAAAGAAATGCAAAATTCAAGTACAAAGAAAAGAAATGAAAAATTCACAGACCAAGAAACAAATGCAAAATTCAAGGACAAAGAAAGAAATCCAAAATTCAAGGACAAAGAAAGAAATCCAAAATTCAACGACAAAGAAATGCAAAATTCAAGGACAAAGAAAGAAATGCGAATTTCAAGTACAAAGAAATACGAAATTCAAGAAGGAAGGAAAAAGATGCCAAATTCAAGTAGAAAGGAAGAAATGCAAGATTCAAGGACAAAGAAATAAGTGCAAAATTCAAGTGCAAAGAAAGAAATGCAAAATTCCAGTACAAAGAAAAGAAATGAAAAATTCACAGACCAAAAAACAAATCCAAAATTCAAGGACAAAGAAAGAAATGCAAAATTCAACGACAAAGAAAGAAATGCGAATTTTAAGTACAAAGAAATACGAAATTCAAGAAGGAAGGAAAAAGATGCCAAATTCAAGTAGAAAGGAAGAAATGCAAGATTCAAGGACAAAGAAAGAAATGCAAAATTCAAGTACAAAGAAAAGAAATGAAAAATTCACAGACCAAGAAACAAATGCAAAATTCAAGGACAAAGAAAGAAATCCAAAATTCAAGGACAAAGAAAGAAATGCGAATTTCAAGTACAAAGAAATACGAAATTCAAGAAGGAAGGAAAAAGATGCCAAATTCAAGTAGAAAGGAAGAAATGCAAGATTCAAGGACAAAGAAAGAAGTGCAAGATTCAAGGACAAAGAAAGAAATGCAAAATTCAAGTGCAAAGAAAGAAATGCAAAATTCAAGTACGAACAAAAAAATGCATAATTCAACACTGTTGGTGAAATTATATAAGAATAAAGATTTAGTGGTTTAATTTGTCCAAAATTTAATTGCAAACCTTTATAAACAGTATAAAAAAAAGGAATTTTTTTACTATGACTTTATTAGAATATTTATGAACATTTTATAATTAATTACCAATTTTTTATAATAAATAGTTGCCAGTTTGATTATTTTAGGAGATAGAATTATTTAAAACACCTATATATTTGAGGAAAAAAAAGGCTTTGGTAGTGCATTGTCCGGACCTTCTTTGATATAAATGGCTCTGGCCATACATAACCTTTGCAAGTTAAGGAAGTCGGCGATGGTAGCTGCCAAGGTGGTCCGACTCTCTGAATCCTTGACATCTCTGAATCTTATGACCTTGCCCACTTAACAGATTGTGTGCAACTCAGAGTTGAGCAAAGTGTTGCTCAGGGGTAAACTAATCGTAATCATTCATCGAGATCGATTTTCAGAGTCAAAAGATTTTCTTCAACAGTGTTGGTTTTTGCACTAATTTCTTTGTACTAAGTCATATGATGTGGTAATTAACCTCTATTGAAACATTTCCAACAAGAAGAAACAAACATCTTAATTACCAAGTTAAAATCGTTAGATCGTTACCTTCGCAAGTAGTTCGAATTGTTAAGAACTAAAAAGCTCCTAATTGATAAATCATCGGTAAAAAAACTATTCGTAACGTTAAAATGATATTTTCGCAGCTCCTAGTCAATAAAGACTTCACTAAATTATTTCATTATTGGGTATTATTATCCATTATTTTGTGTGTAAGTATTCTCTCCTTCATCTTCTTAAAAGCTCTTCGTTTTCCTTTGCAAAGCCTCCGTCTTTATTCCAGTACTTAAAAAATGATGCATCTCGTAAGTCCATTAGTTGAGGCTCTAACATCATTGCATTTCAAGTTCGTTATCCTGAGAAAGCATATTTTAATTACTCACATCAATTTAATTTTCAATTAATTACAACATGTTCGTTCCTTTATGCTAAAACACATGCCTTACCATTTGATTAAATTACCTGTCAGGGAATTTATTTGACTGTTCGTGTTTGTAGTCTTGGTTAGAAGAATTCAGCAATGGCATACCCTCGAATTTATTTTTACAGTCTTTTTGTTTTGGATGGGGGGTAAGTAAATCGAAGTTATTATTTTTGTGTATTAAAAAAAAGTACTCATTTAAATTTGTATGAGGATTTTTTGAAGAACAAGGCATTAAGTAGCAGAAGATAAAATTGTTAATACAATCCTGGACGTTAAATACGTTTACATGTTTCGAATTTTTGTATTTAAATAATGTTTGCAATTAACGAAGGAATAATGGGACGGGAATAGTAATCACTACTGACCTGGGTGTCCCATTTTATTGTGTTAATAAATATTTAAATATTCAGTTTCCACTACCTGAATCCGGATTAAATCTATCTGTAAACACGAGTATTTAATCCGAGTTGAATAGTTTTATCTCTGAGTAACACTTTTATGCACAAAATGATCTAAATAGCCAGATCACAAAGATTCCAGGGTCTCGAAGATGGTTGAAGACCGTCACATACCCTGAAATGTCCAAAATGGGAGGGCGAAGTGTATTGCCCATGTTTGAATCTAATGAGGGAGTAGTTGACCCTTGAGGCTCCGATTTTTGGAAAGTTCCTTAGGAAACATGGATTATTTAAGCCCTCAAGTGGGAATTAATATATCTCATCAAAGAGAATCTTTACGTTATCAGAGGGAGGTGGCTCAGTCGGTAGCAATCGAAGCTAATAATCTGATATTGCCAGGCTCGATTGATTTTTCCCCGGTGAGAAAGGGGCCACCATTAGGCTTGGATCCTCATCTTAGAGCATCAACTAATGCACTTACGAGATGAATCATTTTTTAAGTACTGGAATAAAGACGGAGGCTTTGCAAAGGAAAACGAAGAGCTTTTAAGAAGATGAAGGAGAGAATACTTACACACAAAATAATGGATAATAATACCCAATAACGAAATAATTTAGTGAAGCCTTTATAGACTAGGAGCTGCGAAAATATCATTTTAACGTTACGAATAGTTTTTTTACCGATGATTTATCAATTAGGAGCTTTTTAGTTCTTAACAATTCGAACTACTTGCGAAAGTAACGATCTAACGATTTTAACTTGGTAATTAAGATGTTTGTTTCTTCTTGTTGGAAATGTTTCAATAGGGGTTAATGACCACATCATATGACTTAGTACAAAGAAATTAGTGCAAAAACCAACACTGTTGAAGAAAATCTTTTGACTCTGAAAATCGATCTCGATGAATGATTACGATTAGTTTACCCCTGAGCAACACTTTGCTCAACTCTGAGTTGCACACAATCTGTTAAGTGGGCAAGGTCATAAGATTCAGAGATGTCAAGGTTTCAGAGAGTCGGACCACCTTGGCAGCTACCATCGCCGACTTCCTTAACTTGCAAAGGTTATGTATGGCCAGAGCCATTTATATCAAAGAAGGTCCGGACAATGCACTACCAAAGCTTTTTTTTCCTCAAATATATAGGTGTTTTAATTAATTCTGTCTCCTAAAGTAATCAAACTGGCAACTATTTATTATAGAAAATTGGTTGGGTTGGGTTGTTTTACCTCTGAGCGGCACTTTTTTGCACACCATGGGCTAAATGGCCAGGTCACATGGACTCCGAAGGCTCAGAGAAGGTTGGGGGAGGGAACCCACTGGAACAGCTGTTGGGAGACAGATGGTAGCTTCCGTCAAGGCCATCCAGCGTGTTCTTTAACGTGCACAGTGTATGGCTCTCCCGCACACGGAGCCACGGCTTAACGTCCCATCAGACGGACGGCGGCCTTTCCAAGCCCATCGGTGTACCCTACTGACCGTGGGCAGGCGGGGAAATAAAAAATTGGTAATTAATTATAAAATGTTCATAAATATTCTAATAAAGTCATAGTAAAAAAATTCCTTTATTTTATGCTGTTTGTAAAGGTTTGCAATTAAATTTTGGACAAATTAAACCACTAAATCTTCATTCTTATTTAATTCCATCAACAGTGTTGAATTTTCCATTTTCCTTTTGTACTTGAATTTTGCATTTCTTTCTTTGCACTTGAATTTTGCACTTCTTTCTTTGTCCTTGATTCTTGCATTTCTTCCTTTCTACTTGAATTTGGCATCTTTTTCCTTCCTTCTTGAATTTCGTATTTCTTTGTACTTGAAATTCGCATTTCTTTTTGTCCTTGAATTTTGCATTTCTTTCTTTGTCCTTGAATTTTGCATTTCTTTCTTTGTGCTTGAATTTTGCATTTCTTTTCTTTGTACTTGAATTTTGCATTTCTTTTCTTTGTGCTTGAATTTCGTATTTCTTTCTTTGTACAGTCGCTCAAAAAAGTATCCGAACACTACGGTTAACTGCAGAATTCAGAATAAATATCTGGCAACGATTTTTTTAGAAATTAGTGATCTGGCAACCTTCGTGTCACGTGACACGAAGGTTGCCAGATCACTAATTTCTAAAAAAATCGTTGCCTGATATTTTTTCTGAATATTGTAATCAACCATAGTGTTCGGATACTTTTTTGAGCGACTGTACTTGATGCTGTTATTAACCCGTTTTGAAACATTTCCAACAACACCGTTTTACAGATGACACACATGATGGTACCTTTTAAACCTCTATATTTCGTTAGACCAAAAATTAATCAAGAATGAAAGAAGTATAGTCCTTGATCTTGAAGAGTTTACAGTTCGGCTATCGTGATGTGACAGAATTGAGTATCGAGTATATCCAATCCTTAACCTCATGCATCTTAATTCACCCATTAATGGTGAATTCTTCAGTGAATTCTTCCATTAATGGTGAATTTACATTAATGGTTGAAATCTTCAGTCGTGTTATGAATATGTGGCTAAACCACATGTACGTGGACCCAAGGAGCTCGGACTGTTTTCTGACTAATCTAAACACGATAAGGCCAAAAGATATTAATGAAAAATAGTCTTAATCAGAAGAAGACATGTTGCATTATTCATAATGGACTTGGGTCCTTTGACTATCGTACGAAAGGTGTGAACAATTTTTTGAATAAATTCATATGGATTGTTTCTAATCATTTTGAAGACATCTCTAGCATTAGTTTTGATGAATATGTTGATATATTCAATCTGCTGGTCGTCGTGTATGTTGTTATATCTTACGTACCATGGGGCATCAGTAGATGATCTTAGGCATTTATTCTGAAATGTCTGCAGTGGGTAGATTTTTCAGATCAAAGATCGCACATGACAAGCACATGCCCGGGATAAGATAGGCCACACCTGCACGCAGTGGCGTAACTAGGGTGGGCGGGAAGTCGCCCGGGAACCACAATTCAGAGGGTGGTCAAATTTCCTATAAGAAGCAAAATTTCACAATATTTTTTTGTTTTCGCTTTTACCACTTTGGGGATTTCTCGATTATTCTCCCATTTGCTGCACTCACGTTATGGCTGCAAAACTGGCGCATTGCAGTGATGACGTTAACAGTCACTCACTCCGAACGGCAAATGACCTACTAGTTACGCCACTGCCTGTATGATCTGACAGATTTAGAAAAATGGTGAGAATGTTAATTAAAGCGGCAAAACCGTGGCAGTTACTGCCAATACCTCGAGTGAGTTAAGACCTGGGATAGAATCCCAGGTCGGAATTGCCATATTGAACTTAGGAGGGGGACTGGGACCAAAGAGAAGTTCTGGCCTTAGTCAAAGACAAGTAAAGAGGCAAGGGGGTGTCAGAGAAGAGAAGCGAGGGTACGGAACAGATGAGAAGTGAAGGACGCCATCTTTTTTTGGGGGGATGGGACAGTAGGTTAGGGGATAATGGAAAGAGGGGAAAAGCAATTTGGAGCAGGCCCAAGAAGAAAATTTATCCCTGATGAAACATGGAGAAATTTCAAGGGTAAAGGATGCCCAAAGGTTTGGGGAAAACGGAGCCAGTGCTTAGGTAGAAAGGAGATGGGCCCTATAGGACTTACAAACAATAAAAGGCTTAGAACAGATGTGAGTCCAAGTTATCTGCAAATCTGATCTAAACAGGACCTGGAGAATAAGAGGACAGACGAAGTAAGAGGAAGGAGAACACAAAAAAAAGTGGAAATCAAAAGTAATCATGGGATAGATTTACAACTTTAAATTATGAAACTATCAAGAAAAATGGTAAATCTATCCCATGATTACTTTTACTGTTCACTTTTTTGTGTTCTCTTTCTGGTTTGGATGTTGACTGGCAGTTGAAAAGACGTTACGTGCTATAGACTTGAGGAATCCAAGATAGTGGGGACTTGGAAATCCCACTGGATGTCAGTTCTTGACAAGCCCATGGGGCTGCTATAGTTGATTGCAGTACAGAATTCTGGAAGGATTGCAGTTTTTGAAAGTTTGGTTTGGAGCAGATACTTCAGACAGGAGCAGTGAAGAGCAGGAGGGCTTGAGAATGGTGTTGTAGATCATCATGATCTGAAGTTTGATGGTCAAGGATGTGTCATCCAACTATCGGGAAGATAGTTAGCGCTTTAGCGCTCAAAGCTCTAGCTTTGTTAATATCTGTTGTGCTATATAGATCTCATTTCATCCCAGACATTCTGCAGATTTTACGTATTTTAAAATATAATATAAAAATATTTCTAAAAAACTAGTGGTAACACCAAAAATGAATAAAAATTTAGTTATGAAATTTCTAAGGTGACTATTAATATAACTATGTAATGGTATCTATATTTTAATAGAGGTTACTAGTTTATGTATTAATATATTTCCAAATACACCTTAGTATTATTATATAATTGCAGAGAACGTCTAACCCTTCCTTGTTGTGCAAACATGAATTAGCCTGGATCAGGTTCGGCAAAAGTCCTATAGACGGAGCCACTTACGCCTAGTCGAAGCCTGACTTCTTTTCCATATACAGCTTTTGGAACGGACTCGGACAGCCGTTGAACGAAAGAAGAAAAGAATCGAGCAAAATTTAATACGTATAAAACTATAAGTCAGCGAGTACGTAAATCTAATCTTGTTTCTGTGATGGTGATCTCAACAGGTACAGTTTCTGAAAAAAGTATCTCTGAACGCTACGGTGATCTGGCAAACCTTCGTGTCACGTGACACGAAGGTTGCCAGATCACTAATTTAAAAAAAAATCGTTGTCATATATTTTTGCTGAATTTTCTAATCAACTATAGCGTTCGAATACTTTTTTGAGCGACTGTATAAGGTTCTTCTAGGTGGTCCTCGTAAACACTCCCCAGAACGTTGCATTACCTCCACCGGCCTGTAACACCCTGACTTGACAATTGGAGTCCATTGCGTCATGTGATCTATGCTACAAACACAACTTTCGATCGGCGTGTTGTACTTGGAATCACGATTCGTCAGACCAAGCTACCATTTTCAGTACTCCTTTGCCCATTGGCGATGTCCCTTCACCCACTGAAGCCTCATAGCCCTATGACTTGCTGTTAAAAAAGGTACACGATATGGAAGTCGGCTCATAGCCCAGCTGTATCATCGTTCATCGAAGGGTGTTTACACAAACCTTCGTAGCTGTCCTGTCGTTCAATATCAATGTTATCATCTGCGCTGTGGCCCTGCATTCCGACATTACAATATGAGAGAGGCGCCGCTCACCTCAAACATCAGTGACACAGTTATGAACAGGTTTTTTCTGACAGCTGCAGGTTTTGTCGTTTTTGATGTAGTCTTGGTACAGACATGCGATGGTCACACGCAGCAATCCCAGACGTTTTTCAGTTGTGTTATGGAGCACCCGATCTTCCTGGTAACGACTATCTGTCCACAATCGAATTAGCTCAGACCGCCCTGTTTACCCATCATGACATGAGCAGGTACGCTATACAGCAGGTAGTCGTAGGCATGGGCATCCGCAGAAAATTTTCTAGGAGGAGGGGGGGGGGGGTAAAGGTTGGAGACAAATAATTACATTAATATATTTTTATTCAATTATTTAATTCTTTAGAGGGGTTTTTTTTCACAGAAGATTATAGAATACAGTATTGCCTTAATACAAAAACACATACATAATATATAAAAATTAATTATTTTTAAATTGTTACGAATATAATTTGTGGAATATTTTACTCGATCCCAGGGGGGGGGGGCAAGTGCCCCATTTGTCCCCTCTGAGGACTACCATGGTCGCAGGTAGGTTTGCCCATTTATAGCCTGCAGGGGGTTTCGCCTGGCAGCATTATTGTAGCGGAGCAGGGCAGGCTTCTGGATGGGTGTAGTGTGTAAAATAAAGTGTGCCTTTTTTGTAGAGATAAGAATTGCCTATTTCGAATAGAATGATTCTAAACATATATATCAGAATCTGAAGTAATTACATTTAAGTCGAGTGAATGTTTTCTTTTTTTTTAGTCTTCTCTCAGGGCCGGATTTACAGAAAATGAGGAGAGATGTTGGGGGGAGGGCAAGTGATGACTCGCTCGTGCCAGAAAAGAGTAAAAGGGTAAGACCCTGACTGAATTTCCAGTGCAGTATAAAATTTCACCTTCGTTCAAGAGATCTTTAAAAAATTTCTTTAGAAATACATGGATTTTGCATATGTGTAACATATGGTAATGTGTATGCTAGTATTATGCTGGTAGAGGGAAATAATGAAGATACCGACTTCAATATTATTCTTCATTTTTTACCGTTGGAAGCCTGCCCCCCCCCCCCACACACACACACACACCACCACCACCACCAAGAGCAACCAGAACACTAGACCTTGCTCTGGTTGCTCTTAAATAATAATAAAATAATAAATACCCCCTCAAGCAGCTGCTTGCCACAGAGATCTGACAGGAGTCTGTCAGGTTATAACGCCACAGTAGAAGGTCTGAGAAGATGGCGGGACCTCAGCAGAAAAACAAACTCTTAATCAATTGATATGAAGGGTCAATAATTGAAGAGAAGTATTTCTGACAAAATATCATATCCAGGCAATGCCGAATTTAGAATATCATTCATTCGGTGGATGTTATCAGTCACAGAACGGCTGTAATCTTCTCATCCTATAATTATGTATCGAAAATCTTTCGAATAAATTGCTCACAGGATCGTTTGGTGTCTGTAGGAGAATGATTACGGTGTGGTTGGACATGTGATCCTGACTAATTACCAGCTAGTCTATCTTCCTTGACGAATAATGAGAGTTGTGGACAATTAAGTATAACCTGTCCTTCTCCAGAATATTTCTAACAAGTGATATTATTGAAAGGGCAGTAATATTCATGTAAGCGTTGTTCAGCAATTATGATAAGTTTAATTCTGAACACTTTGATAAATATTTACTTTCTCGCTACTGCACTGACCTTCAAGTAATGCCTTCATCATGCGTCCTAACATTTGACATTTACATAATTATATACACTTTCTTCAGAGCAGAGAGTCATCAACTTTAACGAATATATTCCATGTTATTTTCTGTGTCTTGTAAGATCATTTTAATCAATATTCCAAATACAGCAATCCATGCAACAATTCCAAACAAATTTATCAGAATCTGCTTATTTATTTACATTTTTCCGCATAACTTATTTTCAAATGTTATCCTATTATTTTTCAACGCTATTCTGTACTCCACCCTGTCATATATACGCAATACTCCAATTATCAAACAATACCCAAATACACCACACATGCACAATACACTACATTCGCATAGTACCTCCCAATAAAACATACACCCCAATTGATGCCACATTTCTGGCAGCCTTGTCCTTTGAATAGCAGCATTATCATCTGCAATCACAACAATGTATACATTGCACCACACATGCACTAACAACATTCAAACAAACCCAATATGCCACCAATATGTCTTTTTTTTTTAAATCTTATTTCATTACCATACTATACGCCCTCGCTGCCCAGGCCGTCAACCCCACAAAGGGGGCTCTGCCCCCTGGATCACCCGTTGTTGGCTCGCTTCGCTCGCTCCTTCCAGAGAAGAAGCAACCCATCAGGCTCCTTACTATGGGGGAGGTAAAAAAATGCTTTAAAATTTTGAATGTTGCATAAAACATTATCAAAAGTTAATCTTTAGCCCATCTCAGGAAACAGAGTTTAGAATTTAACACAAAACAATATATTTCACAGCATATACTATTACAGTAACTCACTCTATTAGAAGAACCATTAGAACGTAACGTACCAACTGTTGACAGTGCAGCCTATTTGCATTCGATGAGAACTCCTTTTGTAATAATCTAGTAAAATGCATTTTTCAATTGTAAATTTCGGCATATAATCAATTGATGCAGCAATTCCGGCAAATATTCAACAGCTCATTTTCGTATAATTATATATAATCTACTCTTTCAATCGTTCGATGCATTAAAAGTTCAAGAATCATTATCATGCTTTAAAATCTCGAAACTTGCACAAAACATTATCAAAATAGAACAATTGGAAGCTAACTATTTACTTCGACGATGAAGTTGCCATTCAACGAAAACTAATCTTCTCATAATCTTGTAAAATGCATTTCGACTTATAGTTTCCTTTGACGATCTGGCAACCAGGCTGCGCTACACAGTTAAGAGTTAGCCAATTATCGTAGGAGATTATTTCATGACTCTTTATCATGAGGCGAAAGAAGTAGTAATTTTAAATCAAAGGAAAAATTCTCTTAGCGAAAAGTTCAAAGACGCATAACTCTCCAATTTCTAAACCATCGTACTCTACTTTGTCTCTCAACAGAGGGCGAATGAGTTTAATTTCAACTATCGACTTGAAAACACATTAGTGATATCATTTAAGTTTTAGAAATGGGGAAAAGTTTTTTCATATTTTCCAAGAATGATAATTCTGCACATTTTACGCGTTGCTAAAATAAACTTCAGATGTTTCGAAATATGCTTTAAGATTAGAGATCATTAATGCTTACAGAAAATAAAGGATTAATTTCCTCAAATGGGCAGCATTTGTGTTTGCATTACCAAAACAGTCTGTGAAGTATTTGTCAAGAATCTAGATAATTAAAGACTTAAAGCGTGAAAAACACTCTCCTCTTACAATCTTCATCCCTATCTTCAACTTCCTTCATCTTTCATCACCTAATTCTTTAGAATTCATGGCATACACACATTTCCATTTATGTTTCTTTTTAATGGTCTCTTCATTACCAACATCTTTTGGAGGCTTTTTTAAATGTTTTTTGAAGCACAAAAGCACACTATGGTTACCAAGAAGAGTTGCAGTGTAATTAAACGTAATGTAAAAGAGAAACCAGTTCCCCATCCGAGCAACCAGGAAACGAAAAAAGGAAAAGAAAATATAGTCGTTGAACAGAAAAGACAACTTTTCTTTCTTCATTTTTTTTTCAAAAAAAATAACATCACTGCGAACGTTCTGATTAATGAGATGAAAACATGGCTTGCTTCTGTGCAATGCGTATTCTTTAGCATTTTTAAAACTGAAACGAAACATTCTGGAATCCTGTTGCATATGACTTTTTTTTATTTATCTTTGAAGCGCCCGATGAACAAGAGGGAGTTGAAACTTAGTTCATATTATTATTACTGTTTGTTTCAAAAAGTATTACACTAAAAGTGCAACATATTTAAGGAAAAACTTTATATTATATATTTTTATTATCTGATCAAATTGTTGATCGATATAAAATGCAAACTCATAATTCAATTTATTATTCTAGGAACTGAGTTGGTTGTTTTGCAACTGAGAGACATTTTTGGGCACACAGTTGGACATATGGTCAGATCACAAAGACCCCACTAAAGCTCGGAGCTGGTAAAGGGAGGAAATCCTCTGCACTGAAATGCTAAGAGACAGACTTCAGTCGAAGTTAAAGAATATTTTCTTTAGATGTAGCTATCTTTGTTGACCGCCAGGCCGAGTGGTTAGCACGCTTGGCTACTGATCTAAGGGATCTGGGTTCGAGCCCCGGATTAGTCATGGATGTGTGTGTCGTTTTTCTGCTGAGGTCCTGCCATCCTCTCAGATCTCCTACTGTGGCATATAAACTGACAGGCTCCTGTCAGACCTCTGTGGCAAGCAGCTGCTTGAGGGGGTATTTATTTTTAGCCGTCCCGTGGCCGAGTGGTTAGCACGCTTGGCTATTGATCTACGGGACCTGGATTCGAGCCCCGGATAAGGCATGGATGTATGTGTCGTTTTTCTGCTGAGGTCCTGCCAACCTCTCAGATCTTCTACTATGGCATATAAACTGGCAGGCTCCTGTCAGACCTCTGTGGCAAGCAGCTGCTTGAGGGGGTATTTAGAATTATTAGAATTTCAAACCCATTTCAATGTTGATCTTCACTTTTGTTCACACACTGTGCTAAACAAGTAGTCCTGCCAAGGTTCAGAGCTACTCGTAGGACAGGCACCGGTTGCGTTGGCTGTTTTACCTGTGAGTGGCACTTTTTTGTACACAGTGGGCTAAACTTCCAAGTCACAAGGACCCCGAGGGTTCAGAAAAGGTCGTTGGGAGGGGACCCACTGGACAGCTGTTAGGAGATAGAAGATAGCCTCCCGCCAAGGCCATCCAGCGTGTTCTTTAACGTGCACAGGGTATGGCTATCCCGCACACGGGTCAAGGCTTAACGTCCCATCCGAGTGACGGCAGCCTTTCGAAGCCCATCGGTGTCTCCTACTGACCGAGGGCAGGGCTGGGAGTTTTGCGGAAATAAATCTCAACGCTGGCCCAGGCAGGATTCGAACCTGAGAAGTGCAGTTTACGAGCCTGGCGCGCTAACAACTGAGCCACCCCCACCCCACAAGCAAGGTAATACACTGAACAGTAAACAAACAAATTGAAGTCTCCTGACAAGGCCATCTAATGTTTGATGAGCCCAGGCTAAGATTAAAGATTATCTTGCCTAGGGTCACAGCTTAACGCGGTTCTCAGTTCAGCGGCATTCTTATAGACTCTCAGTATCCGTTTTCACAGGGAGTGGAGAGAGGTGTTCAACGGAGAAAATCTCAATAAAACAGAGTTTGGACTTTAGTCTGGGAATATCAAGATTAAATTGGGTTGTTTTACCTCTCACGTTTGCGCCCAAAATGGGCTAAACGGGCAAGTCACAAGAACCCCAGTGGGTTAGAGCCGGGAAAAGTAAGGAAATCTACTGGACAGCTGATCGAAGCCCGATTGAAACCCTGTCCTCCATAGTTCAACGTGCATGGCTTAGGTTATCATCGCCCCACACGAAATACAATTCACTTCACATTTGATGCTCGGAGATTTTTTCCACGCCTATTTCTGTCCCATTCTCATTAAGAGGAGAGCGGCAATCAGGGGATAAAATCTTACTCAATCACAGTCAGTATCAGATTACGTCAGGCTTCAACCCTGGCGGGCTACTTAATGACCCACCCTCATTCCTCATGTGGGATTGAATTGGTTTGTTTCCTTCTTGAGTGCCACTTTTTATGCACACAAAGTGCTGAATGGCCAGGTCATAAGAACTTCAAAAGCTCGAAAAAAGGTTGGGGAAAGTTATCCACTAGACTAGGGGTCACTCAAAAGTCGCTAGATATATATATGTTTTATTATATTCCCATTGTACGTCAGTTACCTACACATTTCCAGGGAGTACGTGAAGCATAAAAATTGAGAACCACTGCACTAGACAACTGTTAGGCGACAGATGGCCATTCAGTGTGTTCTTTAAGGTGAACAGCGTATGGCCCTGCTGCTCACTACACCAAGCTTTAACGTCCCATCCGACGGATGACGGCTTTTCGTAGCCAATCAGTAATCGCTTTTTCATCGATGGTACAGTCGCTCAAAAAAGTATCCGAACACTATGGTTGATCACAGAATTCAGAAAAAAATATCTGGCAACATTTTTTTTAGAAGTTAGTGATCTGGCAACTTCGTGTCACGTGACACGAAGTTTTTTAGAAGTTAGTGATTTGGCAACTTCGTGTCACGTGACACGAAGTTGCCAGATCACTAACTTCTAAAAAAAATGTTGCCAGATATTTTTTTCTGAATTCTGTGATCAACCATAGTGTTCGGATACTTTTTTGAGCGACTGTAGAATTGGACTTAACTCAAAACATTCTCAATGAAGGCACCTTTTGGGATCGAACCTGAAAACTGCGGATTACGAGACTAGCGTTCTGCAGACTCAACCAACCGCTACTCTACTATTAAAAAAAATACTCCCTCAAGCAGCTGCTTGCCACAGAGGTCTGACAGGAGCCTGTCGGTTTATATGCCATAGTAGAAGGTCTGTGAGGATGGCGGGACCTCAGCAGAAAACAACATGAACATCCTTGCCTTATCCGGGGCTCGAACCCATGTCCCTTAAATCAGGAGCCAAGCGCGCTAACCACTCAGCCACGGGATGGAATCTATAATTCTCGATATAACATGCAATCTGCAAAAGTGCATGTTTGCCATACTGATAAGGGGCGGGGGTGGCTTCGTCGGTAGCGTGCCAGACTCGTAATCTGCAGTTCGAGTCCCATCTGGGCCAGCATTGAGAATGATCTCCGCAGAATTTCTCGCCAGGAACACCGATGGTCTTGGAAAGACTGCCGTCCGTCTGATAGGAAGTATAGCCGTGGGGCCTGTGTGCGAGAGAGCCGTAGCCTGTGCACGTTGAAGGAAAAACTGAATGTCCTTGACGCGAGTCTACCGTCTGTTTCCCAACAGCTGACCAGTGGGTCCCCTCCATCAACCTTCTCTGAACTCTAGGGGTCCTTGTGATTTGGCCATTTAGCCCATTGCGTGTAAAAGGAAGAGCCGCTCAGAGGAAAAACAACTCCACCAAAATGGAAAATTTTATTTCAGTGAACTTAAATACACTTTTCTTTTTTAGCGTGTGCAGTGTATTTGTGATTGAAAGTTTTTTAAACAGGCAGAATTGTTACTAATATCACTCAGAGGCATTTTGGTGAAACCTTATTTTTGAGGATAACCCAGGGTCCCTGGTCGAGATAGACAAAAGTATGCCGAAATGAGGATTCTACATTCAATGGCTAGAGCTTTTCAGGCTCTGTTAGCCTGCACAGACATATCGAAATGCGAAAAATAAACAACACTTTTTGACTTCAAGAACCTCTGAAACGCGTTCTTAATCGATATTTTCATGATTAGTATATTTCACTCATGTCTCATGTAAGAAAGTTAGAAAGGCACTTTTAAAAAATTTCATTCGAGGGCCATGGTAATAAGTCTACCATCAACTGTTAATCAGCTGTGTAATGGGTGATTTTCTCTGCTTGTCCTGAGTTTGGGATCAATGCAAAACACATTGCACTTACCTCTCATAACTTTTACTGTCCTTCAAAGTGCTCCCCTCCAGCATTTGTGCAAAGTTGCACACATCTACGCCAATTCTGAAAAGCTTGGTGGTACTGCTTTTGTGAAATACTCCGCAGCTCTAAATGAACGCATTTTGCAAGGTCTTGCACCCTTCAAAAAATCTTCTCAGCAAGTCCCCTTTTAATTTTTCGAAACAACCAAAAAAACGCTTGGTGCGAGATCAGGTGAATATGCAGGATGAGGTAGCTGTTTGATTTTTTCCTGCTCCAGATAAACCGTAATTTACACGGTTTTTGTGAGCACTGGCATTGTCATGAAGAAGGAGAATCCTTGACACGCCAGTTGTTGGATGCTGCTCTTTCATCTGCCTAACCATTTTGAGCAAACCAATACTGGTGTAGCACTGGCCATCTAAAGTCATTTTTTCTGATAAGGTATCCACAGCCACCACTCCTTGGGAATTAAAAAAAAATGTGACATCCTCTTCCTTGAGCGAAAGTCTTGTCAGAGGATTTGGAAACGCGGTTCATCTTCCGTAACTAATATAGTTGTCGATATTTCTGGGAGTTGTATAGTAATAATACTACGTCTCATCACCAATGATAATGTCTGTTAACCGTTTGGGGTCACTAGATTCAAACATTGCCAGCATCTCCTTGCACGAGTGGAGTCCAGCACTTCTTTGCTGTTCTCTCAGTTTGTGGGGTGGTCAATGTGGGTGGTTTGTGGGGTGGTTTGTGGGGTGGTCAGTTTGTGGGAGGTCAAATGGGCATTTGACACAGATATTTGGGATACTTCAAATGTTGATGAATAATGTCCACACTCCAATCGATATACTGACATCTAAACTTATTACTTGAACGGCGATGAGTCATGAACAGCAGTGATGGTTCTCTCGTTCACGTCCTCCTTCGGTCTTCCTGCAGGAGGGAGGTCTTCGAAGGTCTGCCGTCCCTCTCTGAATATGCGCATCTCCCGTAACAGTGCTGATCCCCATATACTTGTGAAAAATCGGCATGATTCTTTTTCGCGTCGTCCCCAAGCTGCATCCTTTCGAAAATGTAAAATCTTTCCCCGTCTTTAGTAGGCTCCATAGCAACAACGCACAGATTTCGCAGACCGAACTTTACGTGCCCACAGCGAAGAGAGAAATGATGATACGGACTTTGCTTATAATACGTAATGACAAGTTTAGACACGTTTTCGAAGATGTCGTAGCTCGTTAATTTCGGAGCAACGTGTGCAAATATGGAGAGTCGTGTCAAACGTTGTTTGAACGTCCTTTGAAACCATGTTCTCGTTGATTTTATTACAGTTAATCCACAATACTCTACTTGGTGAAGAAGAGAAAACTAATAGGCTACAAAAGAAGCCATCCATGAACCTGGACTCGTGTGCTGGAGATGCATACCCTGTATCGTTAAGGAACAGTTTGATGGCTTTTATGCATCTAGAAAGATTTCGTTTCAACACTGAACTCTTGTGAGATTCGTGACCTGGTCATTTATCACAATGTGTGCAAAACAAATGCGGCTTATTTGCCAAAAAAACAACCAATTTAATGCATTTTGTTATGAAACTCACGAATGAAACAACTCTATCCAAATTTCTCTTTGAGTGTTTCTCTTTGATTCTTGAGTCGCAAAACAGACGAAAACAAACACACTTTGTCATTTTCAAGTTGCTTTTGCACCTCAAAGTTTTCTCTATGGAAACCGCAGTAACATGGAAACCATTAATTAAATTAAGCTTAAGCTCCCGGCGACTAAAGTAATGATCTCCTAAATTCCAACAAACTGCCGTGCAGCGGCGATTACACTCGGGAAAGTAAAGTGGCTCCGTTTAAAGAAGAACAGGAAGATAAAACAAAAGAAAAACGAAATCACTGAAGTCGGAATTCCCTGAGGCTTCTTGTTAATGGAAAAGGCACGAATTCGGAGAACCGCAGGAACAAGGGCAGAGTTGTAGACGACGTATTGCGGAGATACACTTAGGGAAACGAAACCTCAAAAAAATTATTTCTGTTTTTTTGTGCGTGTGATTTTGCCTCTTCTTATCGAGTTCTTCTATATTTTAGGGCTGAATTGAAACCAAAGAAATGAGAAATAATTTAAGACATTTGTTGGCACTTGAGTCACTAATCAAAAACTAACAGGATAGAAAAGAGATTGCATGGATCGCCATGGTGGTCCCTAAGGTAACACTAAACGGTAATTAAAGCACGAACTTCAGACCCAATGTTGCTAGCCGAAAGAGAGTTTGATGGTTTTTTAAACCAATCTGCTTTTCTCTTCTTTATTACAATTTGTTTTTAGTAGAATATTTTATATTCATGACTTCCGATTCGTAAATTTAGAATTGCACATTGAACTCTTTACATTCTTAATGCCCAGCTGGGTCAGCGTTGGGATTTATCTCCTCAAAATTTCCCCGCCCTGCCCACGGTCAGTAGGGGACACCGATGGACTTGAAAAGGCCGCCGTCCGTCGGATGGGACGTTAAGCCGTGGCCCCGTGTGCGGGAGAGCCATACCCTGTGCACGTTAAAGAACACGCTGGATGGCCTTGACGGGAGGCTACCATCTGTCTCCCAACAGCTGTTCCAGTGGGTCCCCTCCCCCAACCTTCTCTGAGCCTTCGGGGTCCATGTGACCTGGCCATTTAGCCCATGGTGTGCAAAAAAGTGCGCTCAGAGGTAAAACAACCCAACCCAACCCAACATTCTTAATGATTAATTTTGAATAGATTTGAACCATTTGTATTTCGGATGTTCCATCCGTTGATTTGGGGACTTTTCAGGAAATACCCAGATTAATTATATTGACAGAAATTTGGATCTACTCCTGGGAAGTCTCACTGTACAAAATAGATAGTTACAAGTGCTCCTCATTTTGTAGGGATGATTACAGATCAGGTGGGGTATTAATTTATGTTAGCTGTGATATCGATGCTACACAGCAATCTATCTTGGGGATATTAACATTAATTTTTTAAATGAAAACACAAACAGATGTTTACAGTTTACAGATGAATGTCTAGGATTTATTAATAGAAAATGGTTTACTTAGTATGATAGAACAGCCAGCAAGAATTACGGAGAACTCATCTACATGTATTGATCATGTATTTCTTAGAATCAAAGATTTATATAATTGTAATATATTTCTGAACGACATTGGAATTACAGACTACTGCAGTTAAGGATAATTTAGATATTAAAATTGAACAAAAATTAAATAATGATGAAATAAAAATGGTGGATTTTAAACGATTAGCGAACTTAAGTGCAAACATTAAAATGGCTGTGTTAATGCTTCTTTTAAAAATTTAATTGATACGCTAAGGCATATAATTGATGATTTTACGAAAATAAAGAAAAAACGTTTAGAAAAATTAAACCGTGGATGGCAAATGCATTATTAAATTTAATAAATTTTCGTAACACTCTGTATAAAGAAATGAAGAAATATCCTTCAGATATATCGCTGAAACAGTCATTTCCCGTTACAGAAATTTTGTCACTAGTGCGATAAGGGAAACAAAAACACAATACTTTACTAATAAATTTTTCAAAGCAGATAAAAACCTGAGAAAGCAGTGGAATGCACTAAATGAAATATGTGGTAGCTTTAAAGAGAAAGAAAACTGTTCCTATACAATTAAATGTGAAAACGAGTTAATTGAACATAATGATGACCCCTGTAAATATGCAAATTTGTTCAACGATTATTTTGCCGGAATTGCACGGAATTTGAATGAAGATTTTGTTCAAATAAATGTTGATTGGGAGGGAGACGGAAATCATCAACTGCGGTAAGTTCTAGATTCAGCTAAAGATATTAGGACTCAAATTATACTTCTACCAAAAAATGTCTCCAGGTTTTCATGGCTTAACCGCAAAAATAATTCATATGTTGGGAGAAAAATTTATTGAAATACTTTTAAATCTATTTAATCTATCCATTAAGCAAGGAATTTTTCCTGATGTTTTGAAACAAACTACTATTGTTCCTATTTTTTAAGATGGTGACACAAAGGAATTAGAGAATTATAGACCTATTGCTTTACTCTCCGTAATATCTAAAATTTTTGAAAAAAATAGTGAAAAATAAATTATATTAATATCTGGAAAAATGTTTTCTCAGTAGCAATCAGTTTGGGTTTAGAGAAAAAATGGTTACGGATGATGAATATTACAGGTAAAAAATACGATTTACACAGCGATGAATAACAGTGATCATGCATTAACAATCTTTCTGGAATTTAAAAAGCATTCGATACGGTAAATCATCAAAACTTAATACAATAATTACAAGCTGCTGGAGTTAGAGGAGTGGCATTGAATTGGTTTCGCAGTTATTTAGCTAACAGAATGCATAAAGTAAAAATAAAAGATACATACAGTGCTTGGACTAAAGTTGGATACGCAGTGCCCCAGGGATCGGTTCTGGGTCCCTTATTATTTATTATTTACAGTAATGATAAAGATTCCATGAACCTAACAGGTAAATTAACTCTTTTTGTCGATGACTCTTGCCAGACATATACCGGTTCTGATTCTTCGATTATTTTAAGCAAGCAAATAGTGATCTGGAATTAATTAGAAACTGGATCACAAGTACTTTTTTGACAATAAATCTGAAAAAGACAAATGCAGTTTATTTCTACTTAAAGAAACGTAGTTCTGTTATAGATATTTTGCACCACAATACATTGAAATATCATGATACCAATTTTTAATCGGAAAATCACTGTAATTGTCCTCAAATTTCTTTTGTGCCGTCAGTGAAATTTTTAGGTATTTGTATTGATGCATGCCTAACTTGAAAAGTGCATGTAACAGGTTGAAAGGAAGGTCATCCGTAACCTGGCCCGTTTATATCTCGTAAGACACTTAATTTCATTTAAATTTATGTGTATATTATATTATGCATTAATCCATTCTCAATTAACATATGATATAAAATATTAGGAGGGGGCATATATTTCAATAATTGTAAACAACTTTTAGTGCTGCAAAAGAGATTTATTCACTTATTGACCAAAAGCCCAAAAACGCAGCTTTCATTACCTTTGTTTCGGGAAGCAGGAATTTTGCCTTTACGTTAAGATTATTTTTCGAAATTGTTAAATACTTTAACTTTAGAAATGAAAGCATTAAAACTGATACGAATAATTACAAATTAAGACGAGATAAAAACATAAATTGTGAAATTCCTGCATTACGTAAGGAAATTTTTAGGCACTATTATTTGTACTTAGCACCGAAATTCCTTTCCTCTCTCCCGGTCAGCATGAAAAATATCCCGAATTATCATTTGCTTTTTAAAGTTCTCAAGAATTACATCTTGAAACATGTGGAAACTATTTTGCATTGAATTACTACAACTTTTATATGTAACATAGATATTGAATGTTTCTACCTTTCTGACTTTCACACTTTCTAGATTACTATACTGGACATTTTTTGTTCTGAGTTGTTTTCGATTTTTGTGTAGAAAATTCAATGTGACGACTGATACTTTCAATTTAAATTGTTTCTATATGGAGATCTCACGAACGAGCCTATTCTTGTGAGATCTAAAAAGCTTTCTCATACTGTTAAACATTACCTGAAATAAAAATTATCTATCTATCTATCTATCTACCGAACTTCTGAAGTCAATTTTTGTGGCTTGCATTATTATCGCTAGATATTCACGTTTCCAAAATTCGTTAAATACTGAGCGAATATTATTGAAAATCGAGATATTGATTTATATGATTGAGATCTTTACTGCAATAAATTTTTCAAAACAAAAAAACTTATTTTAGAAGTTATAGAGCTTTGACCTTAGCTTCCCATTGACTTAACCTAAGGATTTTCCTTAATTCATGAAACCACTGTAGTTCTGAACCAACACGTTTCATCTGGATGTTATCCATGAATGAAATGTTTTAATTCAGTTACTCCCAATTGTTCAGTGAACTCGGCCACACTTTTTCTTATTAATAAGCCAATTATTATTAATCGATACGACCTAAATCTTTACAACCGAGATATTCTAAAGAAAGCGAAATACAAAACATTCTTACAATGTGCTCGCCGCATTCCGTCTTTTCACTGGTAATCGTCCGTTTAACTCTAATTATGTGAATTTAAACAGAAAACGTTTCGTTTCTCCCACAAAGTCTAAACAGAAACAAACAACTGGATTCATGAGGATTGGATTGGATTGTTTTACCTCTGAGCGGCACTTTTTTGCACACCATGGGCTAAATGGCCAGGTCACATGGACCCCGAAGGCTCAGAGAAGGTTGGGGGAGGGGAACCACTGGAACAGCTGTTGGGAGACAGATGGTAGCCTCCCGTCAAGGCCATCCAGCGTGTTCTTTAACGTGCACAGGGTATGGCTCTCCCGCACACGGGGCCACGGCTTAACGTCCCATCCGACGGACGGCAGCCTTTACAAGCCCATCGGTGTCCCCTACTGACCATGGGCAGGGCGGGGAAATTTTGCGGAGATAAATCTCAACGCTGACCCAGCTGGGACTCGAACCTGGGAACTACAGATTACGAGCCTGGCGCGCTACCGACTGAGCCACTCCCGCCCCCATTGCTAAATGGCCAGGTCAGAAGGCCCAGGATTCATGAGGAAAGGAAAAAAGAAATGATGACGAAGTTTCAGAAAAGTGAAAAATTCTGACTGGATCCGTCAGACATTTTAGTCTTCCTTAATACCAAATTCAGGCTCGTAATCTGAAGTTCCCAGGTTCGAGTCCCAACTTCACCTGCGTTGAAATTTTTCTCCGCTAATTCCCGTTTTGCTCTCGGTGAGAAAAAACTGCCGTCCGTCGGATGTAACATAAAGCCGTGGTTCCTTGTACAGGAGAGCCATATCCTGGTTCATGTTAAAAAAATTTCTTGATGACCATCAAGGGAGGATTCCATCTGTCTCCTAACAACTGTCCAGTGGTTCCTTTTTTCTTTACTGGTACAGCCCTTTCCAGTGTGTACTTATACCACCCTTTCTCGACATTCTCTGAGCATTGGGATCCTTGTGGCCTGGCCATTTAGCCCATTGTGGGCAAACAAAATGCAGCTCAGAGACGAAACAACCCAACGTCTCCATTATGAAAGTATTAATTTTAAGGCAATTTTAAATGAGAAATCATTTCCTATTGTCTGTTTGGATATTAAACTTCTTTTAAGGGTAATTATGCCTTGGAATGTTTAATTATATTGGTCTGCAAAAAAAAACTTTTTTTTTTCTCTCCCTTCCAAAATTTTGTCTGATTTTTATGTTTTTGAGGGTGCTGAATCTGAATCTGACAGTCGATTTATTCTATCACCTATAGTTTTCTGCAGATATGGGTTTAATTTGAAAAAAAAACACTATTTTACTCAGAGAAGAAAAATATATTTTACCAAATATTTATTTACATTATAAAGAGTTAAAGCTGACACTAATAGATTCTGATATAAATATTAAAAAAAAAATTAATTTATTTTCTTCTGTCGCTTTTTTTTTATTTCTGGAGCCTCTCGCTGCAGGGACCAACCGTAGTCCGCCAACATACTCTCGTCCATTTGCCGCTATATCGTTTTTCCATTTCGGATAGGGGCGGGGGTGGCTCAGTCGGTAGCGCGCCAGGCTCGTAATCTGTAGTTCCCAGGTTCGAGTCCCAGCTGAGTCAGCGTTGAGATTTATCTCCGCAAAAATTCCCCGCCCTGCCCACGGTCAGTAGGGGACACCGATGGGCTTGAAAAGACCGCCGTCCGTCGGATGGGACGTTAAGCCGTGGTCCCGTGTGCGGGAGAGACATACCTTGTGCACGTTAAAGAACACGCTGGATGGCCTTGACGGGAGGCTACCATATGTCTCCCAACAGCTGTTTCAGTGGGTCTCCTCCCCCAACCTTCTCTGAGCCTTCGGGGTCCATGTGACCTGGCCATTTAGCCCATGGTGTGCAAAAAAGTGCCGCTCAGAGGTAAAACAACCCAACACAACCCAACCCATTTCGGATATGTCTTGATGGAAACTTTCTCCATGCTCATCCGAGACCATTCCCATCAATTGTGGAAATAAAATCAGATGTGAATGTAAGAAACGCAGTTTTAGCGACATATTACCTCTTAATACTCTATATGACGAAAGTAGTTCTTCGATGATTTCTTCGTAGTTATCTGCCCTTACATTGCCTAAAAAGTTATGGCAAACATTTCTAAATGCTTCCCAATCTCATTCATTTTCAGTCTCTCTTTTCATTGTAGTTTAATTTATTTTGGAACTCGGGATCTTGAAACAACTGTCTGATCTGAGAACCAATGAAAATTCCCTCTTTTATTTTTGCGTCGCTAATCCGTGAAAATTTTCGCCCAAAGTAAGCAAATCTGTCGGTTATCTCACATAATAAAACTGATGCTTCCAGTAATTTGAAACGAATAAAATCATATATATAATATATACAGTATATCCACAAAAAAGTCATTTTCTCAAAAAACGCCCTCCCACGAAAATAGTGCCTGATATAAACATTTGGATTCCAGATTCGGATTGAGCACCATCAAATCTATAAAGTAAGTAAATCTATAAAGTGCGTTTTTTTTCGAGAGAGAGAGAGGATTTTCATGTAGACCAGTGTTACATACTATTAAAAGATCTTACCTTTCACTACAACATAGTCAAAAACTACAACATAGTTCAGAAAAGTTGGAGTAGAGGAACCAATGAATATAACATTTCAGTACAACATAGAAAAAAAATGCTATGAGTTTTGAACGTGATCATCAATGGCGGCCGGTGACTAAAATTTTTGATGTGGCACTTTGGCTAGTGCAGGCTGGCCCTGATACGGACTTGAACTGTATCGACGTTCCTTAATGTACATAATCTTTTATTTCGGTTTTTCTCCAAATGTATTCTTCAATAAAAAAATATAAAGGCGTTTTTTGTCTTTTCCGATTCAATACACTATCTAACTCTTTCCTTAAAATATTTAGCTAAGTATTTTTAAATTGGAGAATGAGACTACACATTCTCATTGTCTCCCATTATTTTGGGGCGGGGGTGGCTCAGTCGGTAGCGCGCCAGGCTCGTAATCTGTAGTTCTCAGGTTCGAGCACCAGCTGGGTCAGCGTTGAGATTTATCTCCGCAAAATTCCCCGCCTTGCCCACGGTCAGTAGGGGACACCGATGGGCTTGTAAAGGCCGCCGTCCGTCGGATGGGACGTTAAGCCGTGGCCCCGTGTGCGGGAGAGCCATACCCTGTGCACGTTAAAGAACACGCTGGATGGCCTTGACGGGAGGCTACGATCTGTCTCCCAACAGCTGTTCCAGTGGCTCCCCTCCCCCAACCTTCTCTGAGCCTTCGGGGTCCATGTGACCTGGCCATTTAGCCCATGGTGTGCAAAAAAGTGCTGCTCAGAGGTAAAACAACCCACAACCCAACCCAACTCCCATTATTTATCCACTTAGTATCCCCTCTTTGCACTGCGATGTGTTACAGATCTTTTAGCCTCTGAGCACTCTCTCATCCAAGGCAAGGTAGGGCTTATCAAAGATAAATCTCAACGCTGGTATAGGTGGCTTTCAACCTGGTAAATTAAGATTACGAGTCAGGCGCGCTACCGACCGAGCTACGAGAGTAGAATTCAAATCGCAGCTGACAGCAGCTAAGAATGATTTTTTTCTAGAGTACTTACCGCTATTTTTTTTTCTTAAATTACAAAGTAGATTTTGAAAAATACTCTTTAATCTCGAAAAGAAACAAAAATCATCAGAAGCGCATTTCCATCTTTCGCTACATAAAAAAACCTTTTTAGTAACTCCTTCTTCAATAACTATCACTCATCATCATCTGTTAGCTAAACTTTACTCACACTTCACACATACTTTCTTCCTTAACTAATACTTACGCGCTCTCTAAGTATCTTGCAATAAAAAATCCCACTTCTTCCTCTTGTACCTAATGATGTCACTCAAGACGAGCTTTCAATCATTTATTTCCCATTTCCAAGGATCAGGCTCACACTTCTTAAGCGAACGCTAAGAAAGAAGCCAATCCTCACCTTATCCCTCGCATTAAACCGATCCTCACCTCCACCTTCTCCTCCTCCTCCTCTGAACATATATTCCTCCAGCTCGTCATCTTCATTGACTCTCCTTTCCATTTTTGGACGTGTTAAAGCTCTCAGCAACAAATAAGACAAAAATCCTTGCTCTCCGTAAATGAAAGAAAAACTCCAGCAAGCTATGAAGCATTTGAGCACAAAGGCTAAAGATCATAAATCGATTCTCTTCCCCTTTCGTTCATCTCTCCCGACAACTGTGCTTTTTCTCTCTCTCTTCATCTTTATGTATCCCTTTCGAAATGGAAAACAAAACTTTCTTCGATCGAGCTTCCAGAATAACGCGAGACAGACAGAAAATGCAGTTCTTTCTCTCAAAACGTTTAAAGTTTTTTAAAATTGCAAAAAAAGAATCTGCGTTTGTAACTGGATCAGCGGATAATCAAGAAACGTTTTGACAGATGCAGAATCCAAATGATACTTTACTTTACGCTCCAAGCAATACTAATTAAAGGATGTTCTTTGAAATGTTCAATCAAAAAGCAGATGTCAAAAACGATAGACTTTGTTATACTCCCCACCCCATCCCTATGCAAAAAAAGCACATTTATAACAGCGAACGCTTTTTTTTTTCGATATTTGAATGTAAAGATTGTTTATCTTACTTATTTTTCGCTCGTTTGAAAAAAAAAAGGGTTTTCGTTTTGTGGTTGACATTCCCCGTGAGCAGGTCAGGATCTGGATCAAAATAGAATGAGTGTGTGTGGGGGGGGGGGGGGCTAAGGAACACAATCGAATGGGGAAAATGTACAAGGGGGAGGGGATCAAGAGACTAGATTTCTAAATGCATTATGACATTTCCCCCTCCGTTTTATAGGTCTTTAAAAGTGCATGAAAGATAAATCATTTTAATAATTCTTTGCCTCTATTAACCTCACAAACATTCTGAAAGGGGGAGGGCATGACCACTTTGAGCAAAACGGACAGGACTGGATGTAAGGGAGAGCCCCTACATCCAGTCCTGTACGTGAGAGTACTTTTGGTCACACAACGAGCTAAATGCCTGGGTCACAAGGACCTTGAAGTTCAGAGAAAGTTCGAGAAGAGGAGCCACTGGACTGCTCTTATAATATTCGGTCTCCGGTGCGTTCTTCAACGTGCACAGAGTACGATTATCCTGCACGCGGGGGGACAAGGCGTAGAGTCCCATCCGACGGACGTCGTTCTTTCCAAGCACAGAGGAGATAATTTTCAACTCTGGCATAGATACGAATTGGACCTGGCGCACTACCGGCTGAGCCAATCTTCCCATCCTAGAAATGTTTCATAGGTTATTAATAAGATTTTACATATAAGTAAGGGGCGGGGGTGGCTCAGTCGGTAGCGCGCCAGGCTCGTAATCTGTAGTTCCCAGGTTCGAGTCCCAGCTGGGTCAGCGTTGAGATTTATCTCCGCAAAATTCCCCGCCCTGCCCACGGTCAGTAGGGGACACCGATGGGCTTGGAAAGGCCGTCGTCCGTCGGATGGGACGTTAAGCCGAGGCCCCGTGTGCGGGAGAGCCATACCCTGTGCACGTTAAAGAACACGCTGGATGGCCTTGACGGGAGGCTACCATCTGTCTCCCAACAGCTGTTCCAGTGGGTCCCCTCCCCCAACCTTCTCTGAGCCTTCGGGGTCCATGTGACCTGGCCATTTAGCCCGTAGTGTGCAAAAAAGTGCCGCTCAGAGGTAAAACAACGCAACCCAAAACAACATATAAGTAAAAATAACATTTTTATTCTCATTTTCCGAATTATTCATTTTTTTTTTTGAAATAATAATAATATATTTATTCATCATCATCGTCATCTAACAAAACACAGATGTAGAGAGATTTTATACATTTGACCCGCAAAGCAAATAGCTTTTCTGCAGGAAATATTGATGTGCATTAGTTTTCATAAATAAGTGAACATAGTAAAAGGAACACAAATCAAACATAGATACAATCATATAGATACAGGTTTTCTCAGGATTGCATATTAACAGATATTCTTTAAATAGTTTTTAACCTTTAACTTAATCTCACTAAAAATAGTTAGATATATGATTTCTCTTGGTAACTGGTTAAAGATCTCCGGCACTTTATACTCTTTAAGATTTTTACCGTAATTATTAACAAAATTCGGGATTTGAAAATAATTATTCGTCTGAAGTCTGGTATTCTTATCATGTGTAATTTGTACAGTCGATCAAAAAAGTATCCGAACACTACGGTTGATTACAAAATTCAGAAAAATAATCTGGGAACGATTTTTTTAGAAATTAGTGATCTGGCAACCTTCATGTCACGTGATTACAGAATTCAGGAAAAATATCTGGAGCGTGTACAGCAGCTGTACACGCTCCAGTTACCGTTCACAGCAAACTGGAGCGTGTGCAGTTACTGCACACCCTCCAGTTTGCTGTGAACGGTAACTGCAGACGCTCAATATTGCCGTGAGTGAGCCCACACGATCCAATGTGCTGTGAACATTAACCGCAACCGCTCCAGTTTGCTGTAAACGGTAACTGCACACGCTCCATATTCATTGCATTATATATTCATAAGCATTATATATATTAAAAGATATCCGAACACTATGGTTGATTACAGAATTCAGGAAAAATATCTGGCAACGATTTTTTTTAGAAATTGGTGATCTGGCAACCTTCGTGTCACGTGACACGAAGGTTCGCCAGATCACTAATTTCTAAAAAAAAACGTTGCCAGATATTTTTCCTGAATTCTGTAATCAACCATAGCGTTCGTATACTTTTTTGAGCGAGTGTACTTTATATGTCTCATTGAAAAAGTTGTCGCCGTCAGAGGACGATAAAATAGTAAATGAGAAATTTCAAAACAAGATATTGTTTCCATTTTCTCATCTGTCTATCTCACTGTCTCGCAAACTGTGTGCCGCGAGAGATTTTCGAATTGCCACTAGATATTCCAAAGATTTCATTTTGACCTGACTTGTGTTATCGACGTGCTTTAATAAAAATCTTTCAGATTTTATCAACTGGGATCTTGTAAGTATTTATCAAGCTTTTTCCAAATTTTGGTATTAATTTTTGATTTTTTCAAGCCATAGAATGGACAAATATTTAAAACAAACACCGAGTTATGATTAATTATATTTATTATTATATTTATTTTAAATAAAATGCATTTAACGAAACTTCAATTTTCCTCTTTTTAGGTAACCATCAAAAATTCTTTTTTAGGTGTGCCGTGGAAAAGAAATTAGATTCAGTGTGCCGCGGGGAAAAAATGAGATTCAGTGTGCCGCAGAGTAAAAAAAAGTATGCGAGACACTGGTCTATCTATATAGTAGGAGACACAAAACACGCAACCTGAGAAGTCACTTTGTGAGTTTCTATCGAAATGATGGTAGTCAACTGTGGCTTACTAGTTACAGGCAAGAGACAGAAAAATACAATCATCTTCATATTAGCCAAGGGATAATCAAATTCGAGGCTCAGCAATTGGTTAAATAATTTTTTATTGAAATATGTGACTGAAGATAAATATAAGATGTCTATTAAACTCTCTAAATTTCGATTTTTCGATTACTTAAAGAGTTATAAAATCTCCTCAGAAGTTGATTAAAACTTTTAAAATAAGTATAATTTCATTAATTCAAAAATATAAGCTCAAAATCGATTCGTCGATTTTGAGCAGCGCAGGATTTTTCCGGTACGGCAAAAATATTAATATCCCTAATACAGTCAGCGTAAAAATTCATGTAATATTTCAAGAATGAAACTGTTCCACATTTATGCAATTCCACAGGGTTGGGTTGTTTTACCTCTGAGCGGCACTTTTTTTGCACACCATGGGCTAAATGGTTAGGTAACATGGACCCCGAAGGCTCAGAGAAGGTTGGGGGAGGGGACCCACTGGAACAGCTGTTGGGAGACAGATGGTAGCCTCCCGTCAAGGCCATCCAGCGTGTTCTTTAACGTGCACAGGGTATGGCTCTCCCGCACACGGGGCCACGGCTTAACGTCCCATCCGACGGACGGCGGCCTTTCCAAGCCCATCGGTGTTCCCTACTGACCGCAGGCAGGGCGGGGAATTTTGCGGAGATAAATCTCAACGCTGACCCAGCTGGGACTCGAACCTGGGAACTACAGATTACGAGCCTGGCGCGCTACCGACTGAGCCACCCCGCCCTCAATTCCACAGGAGTTTGCAGAGCAAAGCTACAACCAATTCTGTGGAGTTAAAAGGCGAAACTATGTCCCTTCTTTTATTCCTCGTATTTTTAAATGTCACGTGACAAATAATTTCTAAATTGAACTGCTCGAGTGTTCCTCTCTGGGAATCTTCGATGCTTATTGGCTAAATCTGCTCTGAGGATCAACACTGTGTAACCCACTACGAGAAAATGTACGCCCACATTAACAGCCACGAGAAAATATACAGTCCGTATTACCGGCCACGATGATTTCCAGCTACGAAAAAATATATGCCCTCATTACCAGCCACGAGAAAATATATGCCCCCATTTCCAGCCACGAGAAAAATACATGCTCGCATTTCCAGCCACGAGAAATAAATATTTTCAGCCGCGAGATAATATATGGTCACCAATTCAGCTACGGGAAAATATTCAATTCGTATTTCCGCTCAGGGGAAAATATACGGCCCTCATTTGCAGCCACCAGAAAATATATAGCCCGCAATCCGACCACGGAAAAATATACGGCCTGTCTTATAGACCACGGAAAAATATACGGCCTGTCTTATCGACCACGGAAAAATATACGGCCTGTCTTATCGACCACGGAAAAATATACGGCCTGTCTTATCGACCACGGAAAAATATACGGCCTGTCTTATCGACCACGGAAAAATATACGGCCTGTCTTATCGACCACGGAAAAATATACGGCCTGTCTTATCGACCACGGAAAAATATACGGCCTGTCTTATCGACCACGGAAAAATATACGGCCTGTCTTATCGACCACGGAAAAATATACGGCCTGTCTTATCGACCACGGAAAAATATACGGCCTGTCTTATCGACCACGGAAAAATATACGGCCTGTCTTATAGACCACGGAAAAATATACGGCCTGTCTTATCGACCACGGAAAAATATACGGCCTGTCTTATCGACCACGGAAAAATATACGGCCTGTCTTATCGACCACGGAAAAATATACGGCCTGTCTTATAGACCACGGAAAAATATACGGCCTGTCTTATCGACCACGGAAAAATATACGGCCTGTCTTATCGACCACGGAAAAATATACGGCCTGTCTTATCGACCACGGAAAAATATACGGCCTGTCTTATCGACCACGGAAAAATATACGGCCTGTCTTATCGACCACGGAAAAATATACGGCCTGTCTTATCGACCACGGAAAAATATACGGCCTGTCTTATCGACCACAGAAAATATGCGGCCCGCATTTCCACGAGATAATATATGGCCAGCAATTCCGTCCACTGGAAAATATACGGCCCTCATTTTCAACCACTAGAAATTCCCTGTGACAGCATTAACAAGAATGAAAAGGCTAAGAATGTATGTATGTATGAATAGACTTGTAAGGCAAACTTATAATAAAAAAAAATTCTTTTGAGAATATGAAAGCCTTTCTTAGTTTTTAAAATATAATTAGTCAATTATCATCAAATATGTACGGTCAATATTTCCGTGAGTGAGCCCACACGATCTAGTATCAAAATAATATGACCACCTACAGTCGCTCAAAAAACTATCCGAACACTATGGTTGATTACAGAATTCAGAAAAAAAATATGGCAAGGATTTTTTTTTAGAAATTTATAGACACGAAGGTTGGCAGATAATTTTTTTAAAAAATTACTAATTTCTAAAAAATATCGTTGCCAGATATGTTTTCTGAATTCTGTAATCAACCATAGTGTTCGGATATTTTTTTGAGCGACTGTACAGACTGTGTAAGGCCACCATACTTTACCCTACTTTCGTTCAAGTAAAGACTTTTAAAATAAAATAATAACTAAAGCTATAAGTTTGAATACACATTGATGTGCTTGTTTATGAAGTTATTTTTATGGAGGATTTGTATGATAAACACAAATTATTTATAATACTTTTTTTTTCTGCTTTAATTTTTGAAATTGTCTGTTGGCCGCACTTGAGAACCAGTGATCTAGACCCGGTGAGAGCTGACCACTGCTCAGAAAGCCGAAAAACTTGAAGAGTGGTCAGAGAAGAGCAGATCAATACCTTTCAGAAGAAATAAGGTCTCCTCGTGGGGATCCTAATGTTCCGTATAGCATGAAGCCCTGGTCGGACATTAAGTTGCACGCCTGTCTGCTTCCATATATCGTTCCAGAAAAATGGTTCTTTGTTTAAACGAATAATTCTTTTCTTTACTGCCAACGACGCACTCTTCGTTCAAACCGATATGCAGAATGAAAGAGGTTAAAGGAAAGAAGGAATCGTACTGAATTAGATTCATTCTTTTACTACGAATGGTAGGGGCGGAGGTGGCTCAGTCGGTAGCGCGCCAGGCTCGTAATCTGTAGTTCCCAGGTTCGAGTCCCAGCTGGGTCAGCGTCGAGATTTATCTCCGCGAAATTCCCCGCCCCTCCCACGGTCAGTAGGGGACACCGATGGACTTGGGAAAGGGCCGCCGTCCGTTGGATGGGATGTTAAGCCGTGGCCCCGTGTGCGGGAGAGCCATACCCTGTGCACGTTAAAGAACACGCTGGATGGCCTTGACGGGAGGCTACCATCTGTCTCCCAACAGCTGTTCCAGTGGATCCCCTCCCCCAACATTCTCTGAGCCATCGGGGTCCTTGTGGTCTGGCCATTTAGCCCATGGTGTGCAAAAAAGTGTCGCTCAGAGGTAAAACAACCCAACCCTACGAATGGTATTTCTTTGCTCGAAAATTGACTCATTGAGATCTTTGCGACTCTCTTCTTCTCTTTGTGACTGTTGTTAGGAAACAGATGGGAGCCTCCATACAAACGCCGTCAAGTGTGTGATTTGCCAAAGATGTGGCTTTCGCGCACATGGGACCATGGTTTACATCTCATCCGACGGCCGCCGACGCTGCAATGGCATCTATGTCCCTTTCTCACGAAGATTAGTGTTGATGGAAAATCTCTCAACTCAGGCTGCACTCGAACCTAAGAAGATTATACGGTTACGAGCTTGGCTTGCTACGACTGAGTTAATCAATAATTCCAGAAAGAGAAGAGGGGGAGGGTTGTTTTACCTCTGAGCTTCACTGTTTTTGCACACAATGGGCTAAATGGCCAGGTCACAAGGACCCCAAAGTCTCAGAGAAGGTTGAGGGAGGGGACCCACTGGACAGCTGTTGGGAGACAGATGGTAGCCTCCGGTCAAGGCCATCCAGCGTGTTCTTTAACGTGCACAGGGTATGGCTCTCCCGTATGCGGGACCACGGCTTAACGTCCCATCCGACGGACGGCGCCCTTTCCAAGCCCATCGGTGTCCCTTATTGACCGTGGGCAGGGCGGGGAGTTTTGTGGAGATAAGTCTCAACGCTGACTCAGCTGGGACTCGAACCTGGGAACTACAGATTACGAGCCTGGCACGCTACCGACTGAGCTACCTCCGCCCCAGGGAGGGGGGGTGAATTGATTGAATAAGAACAGATTAGAATGTCGTTCCAGAATTTTTTTTTCTCATATTTTGTTTATGAATCTTTATGTCCAAATAGCACAATACAGTTTCTCCCTTCGCTTCAATAATCTAAAATAAAAGATTTCTCTCTGTGTGTGTGATTGTCTCTGTCAGCCACAACTCATCGTAGAATCGAGGTAGAAGCTTCGAACTTCCACGTATTCGATTGTCGTCCGAGCCGCAGTGCCATACTTAGAGTCGAAATTCCAAGAGGGGACTTGCTACAAGCAGAAACATTTACCACGCTATTCCTACGGGAAGTCGAAGCCATTAACAAATCCACTGTTGCCATTCACTGTTCCTTAACTTTAAGCACAAGAGTCATAACCTTAAATCTGCTACCGTTGACAGATTCCTCACATTCCCAAAGGCATTTTTATATTAATGTTTCCCATTTCAGGTAAGGATCTGATTTTTTTTAACCCAACACGAGGTCACACAGGGGGAACTTGCATACGACATTTGGGACCATTTGGTTGAGTGTCTCGAGAACTATAAGGTACCAAAATCAATCTGGATATTTTGCCACGAATCCACATGCAAAGAAAGCTCGCGTTGACATCAGCAATGACCTGAGCAATGCCGGTCAATTCTTTACCTTGCATTTGTGCTCAAGGTTTGGAGGGAAGCAGTGCTCATGGGTTGGGTTGTTTTACCTCTGAGCGGCACTTTTTTGCACAAAATGGGCTAAATGGCCAGGTCACATTGACACCGAAGGCTCAGAGAAGGTTAGGGGAGGGGACCCACTGGAACAGCTGTTGGGAGACAGATGTAGCCTCCCGTCAAGAGTGTTCCAATCCAGCGTGTCCAATCCAGCGTGTTCTTTAACGTGCACAGGGTATGGCTCTCCCGCATACGGGGCCACGGCTTAACGTCCCATACGACGGACGGCGGCCTATCCAAGCCCATCGGTGTCCCCTACTGACCGTGGGCAGGGCGGGGAATTTTGCGGAGATAAATCTCAACGACTGACCCAGCTGGGACTCGAACCTGGGAACTACAGATTACGAGCCTGGCACGCTACCGACTGAGCCACCCCCGCCCAAGCAGTGCTCACAAAACTAATCTATAGTACAGTGAAAAACAGAATATAAAAATTAAAAATAACAAACCTCCTGGCAGAAGGTGGGGACAGTGTTTCAGCTAGTGTTTTTAATAAAATACTTAAAATTCGCAATCTGTTATCAGAGAGATTAGGAAATTTTATATTATGCAAGTGGAAGAAGGCAACACTCAAAGCAGCCGAACTTTTAAAAATAAGTTTCTACACGAAAACGTTGCTAATATACACTATGTTGAAAAAAGTGTCCGGACACTTCCATGTTATGTGAATGTTAAAGCCACTTTGAAAGCTCCCTAACGTTGAAAATAAACCTTTTACGCAAAAACTGCTATTGGCGATAAATTGTAGATGTCACTCAGATCTCTCTAAATATATATTTATATTATATATAATATATATATATTTAGCGTATTCGTTTAATATATATATTACCCGCAAAATTCGTTTAATATTTAAATGCAAGCTGAAACATTTATCTTCAACTTTTGACACTTGTGAAAAAACACTTCAATAGATAAAACACAGCTCTTGTAACAATTTGTTCACTAACATAAATTAAATATCTGAAGTTTGTATGACGATTTTTTAAGATTTTACCAATTTGGAGGCAATATGACAGTGTCAATTTTCAACAATCTTCGATCAATATTTAAATAATCATTGAAGCGGGACCAAGTAACAGCAAACGACACTGTCACATTGCCTCTAAATTGATGAAATCGTAAAAAATCATCATACACTGTCACATTGCCTCTAAATTGATGAAATCGTAAAAAATCATCATACAAACTTCAGATATTTAATTTATGTTAGTGAATAAATTGTTACAAGAGTTGTGTTTTATCTATTGAAGCATTTTTTCACAAGTGTCAAAAGTTGAAGATAAATGCTTCAGCTTCCATTCATTCTTTAAATATTAAACGAATATTGCGGGAAATATGTTTAGAGAGATTTGAGTGACATCTACAATTTATCGCCAATAACAGTTTTTGCGTAAAAGGTTTATTTGCAATGTTAGGGATTTTGAAAGTGGCTTTAACATTCACATAACATGAAAGTGTCCGGACACTTTTTTCAACATCGTGTAAATTGAGATCTCGATCAAATTTATCTGCTCTTAATTTCAAACAATATTAGTTTAAAATGCAAAGAATTGAGTAAGCAAGAAACATTTACTAGAAATATTGTTATGCCTAATATTTTGCAACAAAATCGAATTAACACGCAAATAATAATTGTTATAACAGATTGTAGCCGTCCCGTGGCCGAGTGGTTAGCACGCTTGGCTATTGATCTAAGGGACCCGGGTTCGAGCCCCGGGTAAGGCATATAAGAGATTGTAGCCGTCCCATGGCCGAGTGGTTAGCACTTGGCTATTGATCTAAGGGACCCGGGTTCGAGCCCCGGGTAAGGCATATAACAGATTGTAGCCGTCCCGTGGCCGAGTGGTTAGCACGCTTGGCTATTGATCTAAGGGACCCGGGTTCGAGCCCCGGGTAAGGCATATAAGAGATTGTAGCCGTCCCATGGCCGAGTGGTTAGCACTTGGCTATTGATCTAAGGGACCCGGGTTCGAGCCCCGGGTAAGGCATATAACAGATTGTAGCCGTCCCGTGGCCGAGTGGTTAGCACGCTTGGCTATTGATCTAAGGGACCTGGGTTCGAGCCCTGGGTAAGGCATATAACAGATTGTAGCCGTCCCGTGGCCGAGTGGTTAGCACGCTTGGCTATTGATCTAAGGGACCCGGGTTCGAGCCCCGGGTAAGGCATATAACAGATTGTAGCCGTCCCGTGGCCGAGTGGTTAGCACGCTTGGCTATTGATCTAAGGGACCTGGGTTCGAGCCCCGGGTAAGGCATATAACAGATTGTAGCCGTCCCGTGGCCGAGTGGTTAGCACCCTTGGCTATTGATCTAAGGGACCGGGTTCGAGCCCCGGGTAAGGCATGGATGTATGTGTCGTTTTTCTGCTGAGGTCCTGCCATCCTCTCAGACCTTCTACTGTGGCATATAAACTGACAGGCTCCTGTCAGACCTCTGTGGCAAGCAGCTGCTTGAGGGGTTTTTTATTATTTTTATTTATAACAGATTGTTCAATTAAAACTAGAAGGACGCATATCGCCTCCGTTTTCAAAGAGAAATAAGTTTTTCCTTTACCTAGTGCTGCATTGCTTAAAAGTTTTAATTTGAGCTAGCGGATGATGGGAAAAATACAAACAATATTTCATTAGTAATTAAACAATATACAAGTATTTTTCTTTTAATTCTTAAATCTAAAAAGTTGCATTTCCCACACCATACTCAGAAAAGTGGGTAGATTATTGCTCTCAGTGGGATATCGCTTAAAATTTCCACTAGTTTTTCAAACTTCTATTCTATACCTATTACTTTGTAAAACTCGATAGCAGCTCTACGGTTTCATCATTTCAGTGATCTGTAAAGATATACGTATTGTTGCGGATTACAAAAATGGATAGCCACTGAGCGTGAGTATTGAAAACTATATTTTAAAACCAAATTCAATACAAGGTAAATTGTTACAAAGAAAATATGGAGGAAATATCTTATAAACAAATCAACTATTAACCATACACAAGTCATCAACCTTCCTGCGCAGAGCACACAACATTAGCTCTGTCTATTCCACTAAATATTACCTTTTTACTTGATTACCATGTCGCTTGAACATCTTCATACACAAACAAAATCGTCCTGTGCTAGTTCGCTAACTCACACTAGCAGAACCATACGACCGTCCGCGTACACATCACATAAAAGATACCACTTTTATACTTCCCGCGTACACATCACATAAAGATAATTCTTTATACTTAACGCGCACTGTCTCAGAACAGCTAACCGTCCATTTTCGAACTCTCGACCGTTACACGCTCCACTATTCTTCTTCAAATTCTCCCAAAGTTCTTATTCGTTGGCTGATACTTTTTGCTTTCGGATGCCAGATTCCTTCTGTCGTAATAGTATATATTAAAACTACTAAGTATTAGAACCAATCAAATTAAAAAAGAGTTTTCTAATTATCATTTTCATTGCTTCCAATGAAACCTTCATGACATTCACATTCCACCACCAAACTTTCATATTTCTATCATTAAAATACATCGTTGCAATTTTGTAATTTTCAATCTTTTTCACCGTTAGAGGTCGCATTTATAGTGTTCGAAAGATTCCGAAAGTGCGAATCATAATATTTTATAAATTCTTATCTAACCCTAAAAAGAATTTTTTATTTACATCTAAATGCAAACAATTATCTGCTAAAACAAAAAATTGTGTTCCCCCCCATCCTGGGTCTAAGAGGTCAATTCATTTTGCCAATGGAAACATCATGGCGTTCATATTCCACCGCCAAAATTTGAAATTTCTAGTTTAAATACATCATTTGCAAAATTTGTTTGAAATTTTGAAATTTGCGAACTTTTACACCGTTAGAGGTCGCAATTATTATTTTCGGAAGATTTAAAAAGCATGAATCATAATATGTTATCAACTCCATCTAACCCAAAAATAATTTTTCATTTATCTCTAAAAACAAGCAATTATTTGCTAAAACTAAAAAGGTGTGTTTTCCCACACCCTGTTAATTTTGAAGAGGAAGAATTCAATAACAGTGTCTGCTGTTAAATGTTTGAACCTCAATAATTCTTTAAATAGCAAATAAATATTGTTGAAAATCGATGTTGATTTTCCCACCCCCTCTGGGTTTAAGGGGTCTCTTATTATAGGCAATGGAAACTTCGAGAAGTTCACACTTCACCACCAAAAATTCAAATTTCTAGCATAAACATATTGTTTGCAACATTCGTTTGAAATTTTCAAATTTTCAAAATTTTCCACCGCTAGAGGGCGTAATTACAGCTTTAGAGAGATTCGGAAAGTGCATATCGTAATATTTCATCAATACTTGTCTAACACAAAAGAATTTTTAATTTATCTCTGTAAACAAAAATAAAAAGTTCGATGTTCGACAAGACAGACGAAAAAGCGAAACAATTTTCTCGTTTTCTTTGAAAACGAGATAATACAGGATGTTTCGTAAATTTATGTAATGATGCTAGAAGTTTCCTTTAATTTTGAAGAGGGAGAATTCAATAACAGTGTCTGCTGTTAAATGCTTGAGCCTCAATAATTCTTTAAATAGCAAATAAATATTGTTGAAAATCGGTGTTGATAACATTTTTAAAATATGTAAACATTATTGCTATTGTTCAAAATCATTGTTTGAAGTGTATTTTGAAGCAACAAAAAAGGAAAAGTATTGGTGAGAATTAGAGATAACTTGGTCTTTTAGAATTGCGCAAATTAATTTTTATGCATTAAATTCTTTGATACAGTAAAAATTGGGATGTTTACAGAATTAAATGTTTTCCTGTCCATACGAGATTATCTGAAAAAAATTTATTAACTGAAGAACCGGTTAAGAAAAATATTTTTACTAAGCATTATATTTTCTCTATTTACAGACTATATAACATTTTGCCAAATTATCTTAAGCTTATACATAATGTTAAAGAATATTCTTGTGTGACATAATTATTATATTGTAATATAATATATTATTATATTGTAATATAATATATTATTATATTGTAATATAATATATATATAATAAATCTAAGGGACCTGGGTTCGAGTCTCCGGTAATGCATGGATGTATGTGTCGTTTTTCTGCTGAGGTCCTGCCATCCTCTCAGACCTTCTACTGTGGCATATAAACTGACAGGCTCCTGTCAGACCTCTGTGGTAAGCAGCTGCTTGAGGGAGTATTTATTATTTTATTAATATATAATATATTATAATATGTGTTAGAAGAAATTGGATCATTTATAATTTCAAAGTGCAAGACTATTAAAACGTTTTTATATTTATCTTAGATAATATCAAATGTTTAAAACTGAGGACGACTCTGCTTACATCGTTAAGTTTTCATTTTCTAAATGCAGTCACTTTAACTATTACAATGCTATTGTTATTATCCCTTAGACCAGTGGTTCTCAACCTTTTATGCTTCACGTACCCCCTGGAAATGTGTATGTAACAGGCAACCCCTTGTATAGATAGATAAAACTATAGTTTTAGTATAACAATTGGAATAAAATAAAACATATACATATATATACATTAAATTTTGTGTTCATAAATTACATATATCGATAAACACAAAAAATGACATAAACAATTTAACAAATCTTATACATCAATGGTTGGGGTTATCTTGCTAAGGTAGAGTCGCAAGTCATCTTCAACATCCAGCCTGTTCCTATATTTATTTTTTAAAGCAGTTAAAGATGAAAAAACAGTTTCACATAAATAAGTTGTGAATCAGTAGCAGTGTTGCCAACTTAACGACTTTGTTATTAGATCTAGCGACGTTTGAGCTCTCACGGCGTACCCGAAAAATTTTTACCGCGTGCCCCACGTTGAGAACCCCACCTTAGACGATTATTAACTCGGGTGGGATATCTGATTTTGTTAAATGTATAATTTGAATGTTACATGACTATGAATGTATCTAAAGTGCATTTAACATTTTTAATGCTATTAATAGACATTGAACTAATTCTTATATTCGTTCAAAATTCCCTACGCAAAGCCACTGAATCTCGTAATGAAGCAGAATTTGTGCAAATATAAATGCAAATGTATTTTTCGGTATGTAATTAAAAATTTTATCTATGAAAAAATGTAATTTAGGAAATTTTGACTGAGATCTTTACCTCCAGTGATTCTTTCCCGTAAAAAACAACTTATTTTTAATGTGACTGTGGCTTTTACTTACAAAACATGGAAGTGTCCCAATAAATTTATTAACCTATTGTATGTATAATCAGAGCGAGATCTAGAGGAGCAAGGGGACCATACCGCCACCCCCTTTGAGAATGCTAATAATACATGCAAACACTTGTTAAACCAATGTGTATTCAATGCATTTTTTAATAATTTTTAAAGATCTTTAAAAGAAGGGAAGGAAATAATACAGTGGAAATCCAGTCTCATTGCTTTTGCTTTTTTCCGAAAATCGATTTAGTTTCCCCCCCCCCCCTCATTATTTCCAGATCTGAATCTGTGTGTAACGTTATATGTGTTTACTATATATTTCGCAACCATTCCAGTTATTAAAAGTCTTCATTTGATCCTCATAGCACAATTCTTTCTTTTTCACTTTCTAAAAAATTTTTTCTTTCTTAGCATTTATTTACGTGCATCCATTTAAAAAAATGTTTATAATTGATTTATTTTCTGATGAACAACTAACCATATGTTTTTTCTTTTAAATATATCTCCGCAAAATTCCCCGCCCTGCCCACGGTCAGTAGGGGACACCGATGGGCTTGGAAATGCCGCCGTCCGTCGGATGGGACGTTAAGCCGTGGCCCCGTGTACGGGAGAGCCATACCCTGTACACGTTAAAGATCACGCTGGATGGCCTTGACGGGAGGCTACCATCTGTCTCCCCACAGCTGTTCCAGTGGGTCCCCTCCCCCAACCTTCTCTGAGCCTTCGGGGTCCATGTGACCTGGCCATTTAGCCCATGGTGTGCAAAAAAGTGCCGCTCAGAGGTAAAACAACCCAACCCAGAAGTTTCAATATTCAACGACAGTGATGCCAGTCTTAAGAATTTACTTCAGAAATTAGTTGAAACTTTAGAAAAGGTGTTATTTCAAATCTATTTAATAGCATAAGTGCATCTCAGTGAATTTCCTGCAAATAAGTTTTTCAATAATTTTCAGTTTTGTATAAGTTTCTTACGATTGACTTTGCTGTTGTTAAACATTCAAGCTTCCATGGCTCTTTAAATATCCAACGAATGTTGTTGAAATATCGAGATTTAGTCATCTATTATCTATTTCTATTTTCCTGTAAATTGCTTATAGAAATTTTGGACTTTTGAAGTTCACTCTCCATTGACTTCACATGGAAATGTTTCCATTTCTTTTCTCCATTACTTGTATATAGGTATGTTACACACCAAATAAGAGAGCATTTCATTACAAATAATAAAATAGCAGGAATTAAAATTTTAAGGAAATCTACTTAAACTAATTTATAAAAAAAAGTTAAGAGTAGTAAATAACAAAAGTGTTTTATACAATATTTACACTAAGATGTTCATTTATTAGGTATACCCCCCTCGTCACGTAAATGGTTAATTCCAACAAGTAATACGTCACGTGATTGAGGTGTGCGGTATAAGTCAGGCATGCCAACTCTTCGAACATCAGTTAGAGTTGGATTGAGCATCAGAATGGGCAAAACGAGCGACCTGGACGACTTGGAACGTAGCGTGATAGTTGGTGCTAGGCGTGCCGGTTCTGGCATCTCCCAAACGGCCTTTCTCCTGGCTTTTCGCGCACAACCGTTTCAACGGTTTACTGAAAATTGGGCGAAAACCAAAAACTTAACAGTGATCGGCGATCCTGTGAACGGGTTGGGTTGGGTAGTTTTACCTCTGAGCGGCACTTTTTTGCACATCATGGGCTAAATGGCCAGGTCACATGGACCCCGAAGGCTCAGAGAAGGTTGGGGGAGGGGACCCACTGGAACAGCTGTTGGGAGACAGATGGTAGCCTCCCGTCAAGGCCATCCAGCGTGTTCTTTAACGTGCACAGAGTATGGCTCTCCCGTACACGGAGCCACGGCTTAACGTCCCATCCGACGGACGGCGGCATTTCCAAGCCCATCGGTGTCCCCTACTGACCGTGGGCAGGGCGGGGAATTTTGCGGAGATAAATCTCAACGCTGACCCAGCTGGGACTCGAACCTGGGAACTACAGATTACGAGCCTGGCGCGCTACCGACTGAGCCACCCCCTCCCCGCCTGTGAACGAAAACAGCTTGTGGATCAGAGAGGCCAAAGGAGACTGACAAGAATTGTAGAAGCGAACAGAGCGGCCACAACCAGACAAATCAGAGCAGAATTAAGCATTGGTGTCCAGAAGGCCATCGTCGAATTCACTACGTATCAGAACTTGTTGCGAATGGGCTACAACAGTCGCCGACCATGTCGACTGCCGATGTTGTCATCGAAGAGCACGAAAGCACGTCCCCAGTGAGCGCAGGAGCATCGACACTGGACCATTGAACACTGGAAAAAGGTAATCTGGTCGGAAGAATCAGGGTTCCTTTTGCATCATGCTGATGGAAGAATCAGGGTTCTTTTTGCATCATGCTGATGGAAGAATCAGGGTTCCTTTTGCATCATGCTGATGGAAGAATCAGGGTTCCTTTTGCATCATGCTGATGGAAGAATCAGAATTTGGCACAAGCAACATGAGGCCATGGAGTCATCTTGCCTGGTGTCAACAGTACAGGCCGGTGGTTGCGGTGTGATGGTCTGGGGATTGTTTTCCTGGCACACACAGTGCCCCCTGATACACATCGAAGGCTATCTGAACGCCACGTAGTTTTGAAAATCTTTGCTGACCAAGTTCATCCATTCATGGCTACAGTTTATCCTCACTCGGATGGACACCATCAGTATGATAATGCACCTGCTCACAAGGCACACATCGTCACCGAATGGTTCCAAGAAAATGCCAATGAGTTTTCCTTGCTTCATTGGCTGAACAGTCCCCAGATCGAAACCCTATCGAGCATCATTGTCATGAGGTGGTAAGGGCTGTTCGCAGGGAGGCTGTACCGCGTCCAATTTGCAGCAATTGCGTGACACAATCATTTCCGCATGGTACAACATTCCTGCACAACGCATCCAGCTTCTTTAAGTTCCATGCCCTGAAGAATTCGGGCTGTTCTGATAGCCAAAGGAGACGCAACACGCTACTAGGAAGGTGTATCTAATAAATTGGCATCTCAGTATACATTATACTAGCAGAATTGCCTAGTATTGTTTGGGCTTTGATATAATGATTCATAGCAGGAGTATTCGTAACACTGCGCAGACACTCGTTTATACTCAGGGTGATGTCACCGGTGGTGAAAATTTTCTGCTCCCCGTAATCCTGCAAATACTTGAGCGATCGGTCCCGAATTTAATTGTGGTGGTCCGACTTAGTTCTAGCTACATTCAGTTTAGAGATCAGATTTCTATACAGTTTCTGTTTTATCAAGGTCATTCTAGTGCTGTTTAGAGGCGTTGTCCGTGACGTCACGACGAGGATAGCTGAGCTAAAGGATTTACATAATCGTCCGTTCTTTCGCATCTATCTTTGTCCTTGGATTGGTGGATATTTCTCTCTGTGAAGTCTTTCAGGCATTATTTTGTTTTTCCGATCATGAATTACAGTAGCAAAGTCCATGAATTCCATTTCGGAGAATGGGAAAAAGCAATGTTTCATACCCATTCCCATCAAAAGAAAAATTAGTAAGAAGTGTATGATATGGTGTCAGCGTCAGCAAAAATTCGATGTTCAGCGTGCTAAGATATGTAGTAAGCATTTTCGGGATGCCTGTTACGATCGTGACCTATGAAATGAATTCTTTGGACTCTCTGTTAAATGGAAACTTAAATCTATTCCAAATTACGGCAGCCGCTCTTACGCGTACCAAAAGCGTGTTAAAAATATAAATCGATGAACCTGAAAACTACGATCAATGTTCGCGATTAAAAGTAGCATTATCGCGGGAAAACAGATAATTCAAATATCTCAGTTTATAGCGCGGTGATCAAGAGAATGCAATATTGGACTATTGAACACACACAGTGCGTCAAAGTCAGAGTGTACACGATGCATTAAACTATTAGAATGACAGCTGAAAAGTGTTATTAAAAAACTAAGTAAAGCGGCAGGGAAAATATTTCGCAAGGAAGATTAAAATCGAAACAAAAAACAGCGGAATTTGCATAATACAATTTGATACAGCAGAATAACAACTTAGGAATTCAAGTGTGAAAAACAGAAAAAAAAAGCTATCCCATTCGATAACTCCGGCACAAATTTTAATTTGTAAATTAAAAGCTGTCTTTATGTCAGATTAAATGTCTTCTGGAAGAAAAAACATGAGGCGTACTTCAGATTGCAAACATTTAATTTTTCTTCAGCTTTTCGTCATGATTGCACTATACAACACTAAAAATGTTTCGGAAATCAAACATCCGTTTTTTTAATAATTTCGAGACGTTAACACGATTATAACATTAAAAATTGGTGGTTGGCTCCTGTTTTGAAAATACAGGAGACTATGTCCATATACAGTGTATACTGATTTGAATCTTTCGTGCGCTGTACGAAGTGCAGAGGTGATATAATACAAGGAATCTATTGCATCATTCGGGAGTTACCCTTCCTCAGTTATCGTCCGTTCATTATTGTATGCTGGTACTGCGTGACAGAGGGGCGGGGGTGGCTCAGTCGGTAGCGCACCACGCTCGTAATCTGAAATTCCCATGTTCGAGTCCAATTGGGTCAGCGTTGAGAGTTATCTCCGCAAAACTCCCTACCCATGGCCAGTAGGGACCGATGGGCTTGGAAAGGCCGCCGTCCGTCGGATGGGACGTTAAGCCGTGGCCTCGTATGCGGGAGAGCCATACTCTGTACACGTTAAAGGACACGCTGGATCGGGGGATTGACGGGAGACTACCATCTATCTCCCAACAGCTGTCCAGTGGGTCCCCTCCCTCAACCTTCTCTGAGCCTTCGGGGTCCTTGTGACCTGGCCATTTAGCTGATTGTGTGCAAAAAAAGTGCCGCTCAGAGGTAAAACAACCCAACCCACAACATCGGATTCACCAAACAAGATCACGCAGAACGACTTGAATGATCTTGTTAGAGATCTGGAGCTGTCAAAGAGCAAGGCGGAACTCCTAGGATCCAGACTGCAGCAGTGGAATCTCCTTGATAGAAATGTGAAAGTAAGTGCCTATCATAGCCGCAAAAAAGATCTGGTATTGTTCTTTACCACAGTTGGTATCCTGGTCGCTTGCAAAAACGTTGATGGTTTATTCACATACCTCCACATGACATATATTCTAGAACAGGGGTTTCCAAACTTTTTCAACCGCGTACCATTCTACATTACCGAACAAAGTTCATGTACCACTAATGGGTTTCAACCTGGTGGGGTGTTAATTTTTTACCATGATCATTTGACACCTTGAAGGTATATGGATATGGAAACTATGGTTGCGTGGTCAGTGGAACGCTGTTTCCTCGCCGTATTTATCTGGTTATCTGGACCGAAATGACGATATCAATATCAAATAATAGATGAAGTATGAAACGATTATGAAGTGCTGGTAATAAAAATTACATGATGTAACACCCATACCACGCATTACTGAGCTGCGGGTCTCGTACCACCTGTGGTACCTCTATACAGTACTTTGGAAGCCTCTGCTCTTGAAGAATGGTGGCAATTGATAGATTCCTCGAAATTAAGTATGAAAGCCGTTCTTCTACACAATGGGAACGTGTTGCCTTCTGTTCCAGTAGGCCATGCTGTTAATGTAAATAATAAAAATAAATATCCCCGCAAGCAGCTGCTTGCCACAGAGGTCTGACAGGAGACTGTCAGTTTATACGACATAGTAGAAGGTCTGTGAGGATGACGGTATCTCGGCAAAACGACACAAACATCCATGTCTTACCCGAGGCTCGAACCCAGGTCCCTTAGATCAGCAGCTAAGCGCGATAAACACTCATATAAAGGAAACATGACAATATGAAACAATTACCCCAATGCATAAATTATGACAAATATGTATAAGTGGCTTATTTGTGCAGACTTAAAAGTTGTTGTTCTTCTTTGCTTGGACTACAGATGGGATATACAAAGTTCTGTTGCTTACTTTGCGAATGGAATAGCAGAAACAAAGCATCTCTTACGTAAAGAGGATTTCGCCTTCCCGGCAATCACGAATCAGGGAAGACGAATATACAGCATCATCCGCTGGTACAATCGCTCAAAAGAAATATCCGAACACTATGGCTGATTACAGAATTCAGAAAAAATATCTGACAACGATTTTTTTAGAAATTAGTGATCTGGCAACCTTCGTGTCACGTGATTACAGAATTCAGGAAAAATATCTGGAGCTTGTACAGCAACTGTACACGCTCCAGTTACCGTTCACAGCAAACGAGCGTGTGCAGTTACTGCAACCGCTCCAGTTTTCTGTGAACGGTAACTGCACACAGTCAATATTTCCGTGAGGGAGCCCACACGATCCAATGTGCTGTGAACATTAACCACAACCGCTTCAGTTTGCTGTGAACGGTAACCGCACACGCTCCATATTCATTGCATTATATATTCATACGCATTATATATATTAAAAAATATCTGAACACTATGGTTGATTACAGAATTCAGGAAAAATATCCGGCAACGATTTTTTTAGAAATTAGTGATCTGGCAACCTTCGTGTCACGTGACACGAAGGTTCGCCAGATCACTAATTTCTAAAAAAATCGTTGCCAGATATTTTTTCTGAATTCTGTAATCAACCATAGTGTTCCGATATTTTTTTTGAGCGACTGTACAATCCACGAAGATTTTACTGCCACCTTTACAATAAAATTTTGCCTAATGAAGAATTTTGTCAAGGCTATAGATCAGATGCATCTAGATCAGATCACTGCCTTTCTGTAACTTCGACAGATATTTCCAATACTTAGTGATGCAAAGATAAAAGATGGTGTTTTTACCGCTCCAAATATTCGCTCACTGCTACATGATGAGTTATTTGATCGTATCGTCACTGGTGATGAAAGGAGAGCATAGCATCCTTTCCGACAGGTGGCGACGGGCTTCTGAGGGAATAAAAAAGCAGAAAATTACAAAATCCTTGTGTAAGAACTGTTGTCTTCATATCACAAACTGGGATGTAGTATGTCTTTGAAGGTCATTTCTTAAGTTCTCATTTGGATTTCTTTCTGAAAAACTGTGGCGCTCTGAGTGCTGAGTACGGAGAACCTTTCATCAGAAAATTGCTACAAGAGAAAAGAGATATCGATGAAGATGGAGCCCATCAATGCTAGCAGATTACTGCTGGAATGTGAGGTGAGATTCTCAAGATTTAGTTTATAAGCGACAGGCGAAGAGGCGGTGGCTGCTGTAGACCGATGTGCAACCTTCATCGAATGACGTAAGACAGGTAAGTGACTGTATCTCGATACGTAACCTTTCTTCTAAGAGCAATCCAATGAATTGCTCTTAGGAGACATGTGGAAGGCCATCCATTCATTAACATTCACAGGGTATGGCTCTCCTGACTCAGATCACTGCTTAACATCCCATCTGACAGACGATGGTCTTTTCAAGCACAACAGTGTTCCCCTTTTCCACCGAGGGCATGGTATAGGACAGATCCGGAATTAGGTTGGGAAACCCCTTCCCCCTTCGGAAACCCCTTCCCCTTCAGAAACCCATTCCCTTTCAGAAACCCCTTTCCCTTCAGAAACCCCTACCCTTTTCAGAAACCCCTTCTCACTTCAGAATGCTAGTAAGAGTAATAAAGAAACAAATTGTAAACGTAGGTTCCTGCATTTTTCAAGAAATGTTTTTAAAGATCTCTAAAACGGAGGTGAAAACATTGCATTGAAATGGATTTTTCTGTCCCTTGCCCTCCCCCCTCCAACTTTATTTTTCCCCAGATCCAGGCCTGGTAGGGGATTGAAGAGGAAATCTTGATAAGGAGCAGTTGGGACTCAAATCTCTTTCGCTACTAACCAGAGGTGTACCCAGAAAATTTGTTTTGAGGAAGGGAGTGCATCAGTTTTTGATATACAGTAAAATTCATAGTTATCTATTTAAATATATATAAATATGTGCACTAATGGGTTTTTTCGGCATCTGAAGGGACCTGTTCTTTTTTTCCCTTAGATGGATACGCTTTCCTGCTGACTGAGCAAATCCTCGCTCCAGTTATTATGGGTTGGGTTGTTTTACCTCTGAGCGGCACTTTTTTGCACACCATGGGCTAAATGGCCAGGTCACGAGGACCCCGAAGGCTCAGAGAAGGTTGGGGGAGGGGACCCACTGGAACAGCTGTTGGGAGACAGATGGTAGCCTCCCGTCAAGGCCATCCAGCGTGTTCTTTAACGTGCACAGGGTATGGCTCTCCCGCACACGGGGCCACGGCTTAACGTCCCATCCGACGGACGGCGGCCTTTCCAAGCCCATCGGTGTCCCCTACTGACCGTGGGCAGGGCGGGGAATTTTGCGGAGACAAATCTCAACGCTGACCCAGCTGGGACTCGAACCAGTTATTATGGTAAAATCGAAAGAATTTCACTAGATAAAAGTTTTTTAATTAGTGCGTTGATAAACGAATCGTCTGTGAAGTCATTACTCTAATATACTTTTTGTAAACTTTTTTTGTCATTTAATGCATGTTTAGTTCTAACTATATATATATAAATCTGTCTTTAACTACATAAGTACAAAACAAACTGTCTAAAAAAACTTTCATTTCGGAATAGCTGGAGCCAAATGGTCTGCCATCTTAAAGGCTTCCAAAAGTATACTTTCTGAAAGCATAACAGATATATAAAGTTTTAGATGAAAAATGAAACTCAGTATTTCCAGTCGAAAAATCTTTTCTTTCTCTCGAATGTTAGTGCAAGTTAGTGAACAGGTTTGACAAAAATCAACGGTACGAAAATGAAACCGTTATTATTGATTCTCCTCAATCCATTCTTCGACTCATACCTAATATTTACGAAAACAACTGAGGACTTGAATTGTCACAAAATAATTTATAAACTGATAATAATTTCTGAAAATGCATATTGTCGGAATCTTTTCAGTGAGAAGTTATTTCTTAGGGAAAGAAGGAGGACTGGCTTCAACTAAGAATCTTAAATTTAGTCTTTATTTTAAAACTAAAAAAAGTCCCCTTTTTCGAAAAAGTCTTTTTTTTTTCGTGAACAACTACTTTTAAAACTCCAGTTTAGAATTGTCTCCTCTGTTGGAATTCTGACCCTATCAAAGCCCTGTTTTTTTAAATTCTTCTGGAATATATACATATTTCATTTTTTTAAATCTCTGCTGTTGTTCGGGGCGGGGGTGGCTCAGTCGGTAATGCGCCAGCTCGTAATCTGTAGTTCCCAGGTTCGAGTCCCAGCTGGGTCAGCGTTGAGATTTATCTCCGCAAAAATTCCCCGCCCTGCCCACGGTCAGTAGGGGACACCGATGGGCTTGGAAAGGCCGCCGCCCGTCGGATGGGACGTTAAGCCGTGGCCCCGTGTGCGGGAGAGACATACCCTGTGCACGTTAAAGAACACGCTGGATGGCCTTGACGGGAGGCTACCATCTGTCTCCCAACAGCTGTTCCAGTGGGTCCCCTTCCCTAACCTTCTCTGAGCCTTCGGGGTCCATGTGACCTGGCCATTTAGCCCATGGTGTGCAAAAAAGTGCCGCTCAGAGGTAAAACAACCCAACCCAACTGCTGTTGTTCAACGATAAATAAAACATTCTTTGCTTGGAATACAGCAAACCAATACCTTTCGAGCAATGCATTTTAATAAAATACCTTTGAGTAACATTGTTTCATATTCTTCCATTTTTCAAGATCAGTATCATTGAAAAACTTGTGCCCCATCGTGACTGTTTTTGAAGAATTAAATGTAAGCTTCTGACATTCAATATTTCAACCTTTATCTCTTCTCTGCCAACATTTCCCATCGTCCTTTGCGCGGCCATCCCTGCAGCCCATCATTCGTTCCGACATGGCAGTACGCATGCACTACCTGATGCTTTTAACTGAAAGACGCACAGGTGGTATTTATTCAGTGAAAAAAGCAAATTCTCGTTTTATCATCCTCCGCTGAGAAATACATTTGCACTTCTCATCGTGCTCTGCCATTGGCTGAACGATACGGAGGATCATAAATAATTAATAACTCGCTGGCTTTTAAATATCTTTGGATTGGTTTGCATGAAAAAATATATCTGAAAGTGTGTTGCTAACACGGCACTTGAATTACCGTGAACACGCGTTCCTCACTTAAACTTTTATTTATTCCTTAAATTTTTTTGACGTAGCTACGTTTATGATTATTCTTTCTGACCTTATGATCTTTTTGGTCTGCCAGTTACGCATGAGCGTCGACAGAAATTATTTCAGAGGGTGGGGGGGAAACAAATCCATTCTTCAAGATAAAAATATTGAGAGCAAGATATTCGTTAACGAGCGCACCTGCCAATACAGCTACCTTTCATGCATCATATTTTAATTGAACAAAGAATGACGGAAAACAAGGGCCGGGGGTGGCTCAGTCGGTTCGTAATGTGTGGTTCCGAGGTTCGAGTCCCAGCTGGGTAAGCGTTGAGATTTATCTCCGCAAAATTCCCCGCCCTGCCCACGGTCAGTAGGGGACATTTATGGGCTTATAAAGGCAACCGTCCGTCGGATGGGACGTTAAGCCGTGGCCCCGTGTGCGGGAGAGCTATACCCTGTGCACGTTAAAGAAACGCTGGATGGCCTTGACGGGAGGCTATCATCTGTCTCCCAACAGCTGTTCCAGTGGGTCCCCTCCCCCAACCTTCTCTGAGCCTTCGGGTCCATGTGACCTGGCCATTTAGCCCATGGTGTGCAAAAAAGTGCCGCTCAGAGGTAAAACAACCCAACCCAAGCCCGAAAACAAGGGCCAGGGGTGGCTCAGTCGGTTCGTAATCTGTTTTTCCGAGGTTCGAGTCCCAGCTAGGTAAGCGTTGAGATTTATCTCCACAAAATTCCCCGCCCTGCCCACGGTCAGTAGGGGATATCGATGGGCTTGTAAAGGCAACCGTCCATCGGATGGGACGTTAAGCCGTGGCTCCGTATGCGGGAGAGCTATACCCTGTGCACGTTAAAAAAACACGCTGGTTGGCCTTGACGGGAGGCTATCATCTGTTTTTCAACAGCTGTTCCAGTGGGTCCCCTCTCCCGATCTTCTCTGAAACTTCGGGGTCCATGTGACCTGTCCATTTAGCTCATGATGTGCCAAAAAGTGCTCCTCATTGGTAAAACAACCCAAAGCTCCAAAACGAAAAAAAGGGTAACTTATTATTCAAAATATGTGTAAAAAATGTGTTTTCATATTAATAAATAAAACAATTGAATGATATTCTTCCGAAAAAAGAAGGAATTGTAAAAATTCAAGATTGCATTTCGGTCAGGAAAAAGTGGCTTTCATTTTTGGTACAACTGCATTACTGAATATAAAATTTTCGATCAATATATAATTCTCTTCTCTCACTACCACGGAACAAAATGCAAATCTACCAATAGATATTCTTTCACTCCATTACTTTTTTGTAGTGTCAGGAATACCACCGAAATTAGGTATAATTTCGAAATATAGACTAAAACTACATTTAATGCAAAGTTTTCGATTTAGGGATATTTCAACGGTTAATGTTTCTTCCTGTTTATATATTTTTATTTTTATATATTTTTATTTTTTGAAAAAAAAAATTTTTTTATTCAAATAACTGACGCAGTGTACATATTTAAAACATGAGATTGAATAATTCCAATCTGTACATAAAATAAATCACAAAAAACTTACAAACAATTTATAATCAAAATTTAGCTAATAAATTTAGCAAAATTTAGCTAAATACCAAAAAGATACGGATGCAAATATCTTTTTTTTTTATATATCATTGGTTCGATATTTTATGTTATGCGATTTCAAATTAGAATTTAATTCTTCGTCGTCTTTATTCTATTTCACGGTATAGCCAGAAGGTGCTGTTGTGCGAGTTTGATATTGTACTGAATACTTTTAAATAGTTACCGAAATTATTTTTGTGCGAGTTTGATATTGTACTGAATACTTTTAAATAGTTACCGAAATTATTTTTGTGCGAGTTTGATATTGTACTGAATACTTTTAAATAGTTACCGAAATTATTTTTGTGCTGTGACATTTTGTTGTTGAAATGGTTGCAAAGTTTAGGAGCGAAACAAACCTTTTCGTTAACTTTCTCTCCTCGGTAAAAGCCCAAACATTAACTTTTTTTCTCCCCGTTTTTAACCAATTTTCTGAACAATCTTGTTTTAAGAGAAACACGCTAAAGCTATTCGAGTAAAGCTTGAATCTGAGATTTTATCTTACTGCCTGTCTATTTTTAGAGCACTTCAGACGGTGCTGTAACGAGGTTTGTAAGGGTCTGTGCAATTTAGTGGATCACGTAAACGCAACTCGTCAAATAATCTACTCGAATATAAGACAAACAAGGACTACTCTTAGTTTCTACAAGACCTTATACAAGAACATGCCCTACTAAGACTGAAGTCTCTGCTGATTATTTCCTAGGTTAGAGCTAACACAATAACTAAAGTGTGCTTTCTGCAAGAGTGGCTACCTCTCTAAACCGCTTTCTCCGTCAAGGCTTTTTAAACCAAATAAAATAATATACTCAATTCCTCTATATTGAAATATTTATGAATACTTTAAAATTAATTTCCAGTTTTAAAAGAATTAGTAGCTAGTAGTTAAGTTTTAATAAATAAAATTTAATTAGAGTATCAGTATGTAATGATTATAGATGACTGTGACTGTAAGATTATACAATCTGACAAGGATTTCACGCTAATTCTGCTAACTACGATGTAGAAATTGCAGAGTTCTGAAAAATTGCATCTAGCGGTTAACCGGGTCATATATATCGGGAGAAATATGACCTTTGAAGTCAACGGAGATCTTCGAGGTCAAACGGAGGGTCTTTTTGTGATCAAACGTTAAATTCAGATCTATAGGTGCTAGATAGCTGAAAATTGGTTCCTGGGGGTATTTTGAATCGTAGATGTTGGATATGTTGTGGAATTTTGGTTGAAATGGGTCTTTCTGTATCAAAGGTGAACTAAAGATATACCGGTGCTAGAGGGTTAAGAATTGGGGCCTGGGGGAATTTTGAGTCATAGATCTCAGTAATTTTGTCAAATTTTGGATGCGATGGATCCTTCGAGATGAAAGGTAAAATTACAATATACTTGTGCTGCAGAACTGAAAATGGGTGAATAATGCTATTTCAGGAGGTAGAATTCAGAACTGAGAGGAATTTTCATATCTGATATCGCCATCAAGGTCAAATAGAGGTCATAGTATTTCTCTCTCTAAATGTACCATAGATCCAGACCTAGTATAATATTAGGAGGCTTTGCTCTGTCCAACCCCGGTCAATCCAATTTTTTCCCTCTCTGAAATGTTCCATAGATCCAGGTCTGCTATGATATCAGGAGGCTTTGCTCTGTCCAAACCCGGTCAATCCAATTTTTTCCTCTCTAAAATGTTCCATAGATCCAGGCCTGGTATGATATCAGGAGGCTTTGCTCTGTCCAAACCCGGTCAATCCAATGTTTTCCCTCACTAAAATGTTCCATAAATCAAGACCTAGTATATTATCAGAAGGTTTTGCTCTGTCCAAACCCGGTCAATCCAATTTTTTCCCGCTCTAAAATGTTTAACAGATCCAGGCCCGATATAATATCAGAAGGCTTTGCTGTGTCCAACCCCGGTCAATCCAATTTTTTCCCTCTCTAAAATGTTCCATAAATTCAGGCATGGTATAATATCAGGAGGCTTTGCTCTGTCCAACCCCAGTAAATCCAATTTTTCCCTCTCTAAAATGTTCCATAGATCCAGGCCTGCTATCTATCAGGAGGCTTTGCTCTGTCAAACCCCGGTCAATCCAATTTTTTCCTCTCAAAAATGTTCCATAGATCCAGGCCTGGTATAATATCAGGAAGCTTTGCTCTGTCCAAACTCGGCCAATCCAATTTTTTCCCTCTCTAAAATGTTCCATAGATCCAGGCCTGGTATGATATCAGGAGACGTTGCTCTGTCCAAACCCGGTCAATCCAATTTTTTCCCTCTCTAAAATGTTCCATAGATCCAGGCCTAGTATGATATCAGGAGACGTTGCTCTGTCCAAACCCGGTCAATCCAATGTTTTCCCTCTCTAAAATGTACCATAAATCAAGACCTAGTATAATATCAGAAGGTTTTGCTCTGTCCAAACCCGGTCAATCCAATTTTTTCCCTCTCTAAAATGTTTCATAGATCCAGGCCCGATATAATATCAGAAGGCTTTGCTGTGTCCAACCCCGGTCAATCCAATTTTTTCCCTCTCTAAAACGTTCCATAAATCCAGGCATGGTATAATATCAGGAGACTTTGCTCTGTCCAACTCCAGTAAATCCAATTTTTCCCTCTCTAAAATGTTCCATAGATCCAGGCCTGCTATCTATCAGGAGGCTTTGCTCTGTCCAACCCCGGTCAATCCAATTTTTTTCCTCTCTAAAATGTTCCATAGATCCAGGCCTGGTATGATATCAGGAGACTTTGCTCTGTCCAACCCCAATGAATCCAATTTTTTCCCTCTCTGAAATGTTCCATAGATCCAGGCCTGGTATAATATCAGGAGACTTTGTTCTGTCCAAATCCGGTCAATCCAATATTTTCCTCTAAAAAATGTTCCATAGATCCAGGCCTGGTATAATATCAGTAGGCTTTGCTCTGTCCAACCCTGGTCAATCCAATTTTTCCCTCTCTGAAATGTTCCATAGATCCAGGCCTGGTATAATATCAGGAGGCTTTTCTCTGTCCAAATCCGGTCAATCCAATATTTTCCTCTAAACAATGTTCCATAGATCCAGGCCTGGTATAATATCAGGAGGCTTTGCTCTGTCCAACCCCGATCAATCCAATTTTTTCCTCTCTAAAATGCTCCATAGATCCAGGCCTGGTATGATATCAGGAGGCTTTGCCCTGTCCCACCCCGGTCAATCCAATTTTTTCCTCTCAAAAATGTTCCACAGATCCAGGCCTGGTATAATATCAGGAGGCTTTGCTCTGTCCAACCCTGGTCAATCCAATTTTTTCCCTCTCTGAAATGTTCCATAGATCCAGGCCTGGTATAATATCAGGAGGCTTTGCTCTGTCCAACCCCGATCAATCCAATTTTTTCCTCTCTAAAATGCTCCATAGATCCAGGCCTGGTATGATATCAGGAGACTTTGCTCTGTCCAACACCGGTCAATCCAATTTTTTCCTTCTCTAAAATGTTCCATAGATCCAGGCCTGGTATGATATCAAGAGGCTTTGCTCTATCCAACCCCAGTGAAACCAATTTTTTCCCTATCTAAAATGTTCCATAGATCCAGGCCTGGTATAATATCAGGAGGCTTTGCTCTGTCGAAACCCGGTCAATCGAATTTTTCCCTCTTTAAAATGTTCCATAGATCCAGGCCTGGTATGATATCAGGAGACTTTGCTCTGTCCAACCCCGATCAATCCAATTTTTTCCTCTCAAAAATGCTCCATAGATCCAGGCCTGGTATGATATCAGACTTTGCTCTGTCCAACACCGGTCAATCCAATTTTTTCCTTCTCTAAAATGTTCCATAGATCCAGGCCTGGTATGATATCAGGAGGCTTTGCCCTGTCCAACACCGGTCAATCCAATTTTTTCCTCTCAAAAATGTTCCATAGATCCAGGCCTGGTATGATATCAGGAGACTTTGCTCTGTCCAACACCGGTCAATCCAATTTTTTCCTTCTCTAAAATGTTCCATAGATCCAGGCCTGGTATGATATCAGGAGGCTTTGCCCTGTCCAACACCGGTCAATCCAATTTTTTCCTTCTCTAAAATGTTCCATAGATCCAGGCCTGGTATGATATCAGGAGGCTTTGCCCTGTCCAACACCGGTCAATCCAATTTTTTCCTCTCAAAAATGTTCCATAGATCCAGGCCTGGTATAATATCAGGAGGCTTTGCTCTGTCCAAACCCGGCCAATCCAATGTTTTCCCTCTCTAAAATGTACCATAAATCAAGACCTAGTATAATATCAGAAGGTTTTGCTCTGTCCAAACCCGGTCAATCCAATTTTTTCCCGCTCTAAAATGTTTCATAGGTCCAGGCCCGATATAATATCAGAAGGCTTTGCTGTGTCCAACTCCGGTCAATCCAATTTTTTCCCTCTCTAAAATGTTCCATAAATCCAGGCATGGTATAATATCAGGAGGCTTTGCTCTGTCCAACCCCAGTAAATCCAATTTTTTCCCTCTCTAAAATGTTCCATAGATCCAGGCCTGGTATGATATCAGGAGACTTTGCTCTGTCCAACCCCGATCAATCCAATTTTTTCCTCTCAAAAATGCTCCATAGATCCAGGCCTGGTATGATATCAGACTTTGCTCTGTCCAACACCGGTCAATCCAATTTTTTCCTTCTCTAAAATGTTCCATAGATCCAGGCCTGGTATAATATCAGGAGGCTTTGCTCTGTCCAACACCGGTCAATCCAATTTTTTCCTTCTCTAAAATGTTCCATAGATCCAGGCCTGGTATAATATCAGGAGGCTTTGCTCTGTCCAACACCGGTCAATCCAATTTTTTCCTTCTCTAAAATGTTCCATAGATCCAGGCCTGGTATGATATCAGGAGGCTTTGCCCTGTCCCACCCCGGTCAATCCAATTTTTTCCTCTCTAAAATGTTCCATAGATCCATTCTTGAAACCATTGAATTTACTTCCTACAGCATCACTCTAAAACCCCCAACTTGTTGAAAGAGTTTCTCCGCTTCATTCCGTGCGTCTTTTTTAATATTTTTGCATTATTAAAGAAAACGTCCTAAATCCTAAACTTTGGGTGGGGGAGGAAAGAGACGAGAGTTCAATTTGATCCTCATTGTCGCCTCATCCAATGGCCCACGCCCCTTCTACCGAAATTACACCTTTAATCAGCTTCATTATTTGCTTTCAAAACTTTGCCCTGACGACGAACGGCGAAATATTTGAAGAAAAAAATGTCGCGGCTAAATTTCAAAAGGTGAGCCAAACCTTCTTTTTTTTTCCTTCCCCACTCGTTGCGCTTTTTAATTTCCTCCCTGTTTTGCATATGAAGTCTGGAAGCGCTCGCCATTATGCAAAGTAGGACCGCCACCGCGAAGAGTAATTACTGGCGGCAGTGGCGGCATTGAACGAAGTCATACGGGGACTAAGAAAGACCAGACTAAGACCACGAGCTGTTAATTACGACACTCCGCAGCACCTGAGAAAAGTCTCCTTCTGCAGATGGGAGGAAACTTTGCCGTTAAGAGGGAAGAAGCCGTAATGGCCATGCCATCAAGTGTTTCTCATCCTAACATCCAAATTTTCTTTTAATAGATTCATACTTGACTCGAAATCCGTTATCAGGATGATAAGGGTCAGATGTGATGTAATCTCTTCTCGGATCTGCTCTGAGCATGTAACTTTGTCATTGTTGTTTCTTTGTTTTAATTTTTCACAAAGCTGTAGAAATGGTGAAGTGAATATTTGAAAAGATGTTTAAAATTTTCTAAAATCGACTATAAATGTGAAATGTTTATAACTTTGGGAAAAATGGGGGATAGATAATTCTTGTTCCGTCAGTGTTGCTGTTTATAACTTTAGTAAAAGCGACGTAGCAATTTAAACAAAGTTAATTTTAAATCTTTTTAAATTTTCTCTTGAATTTATGGCAGTTTCAGGGTTAGGTTGTTTTACTTCTGAGCGGCACATTTTTGCACACAATGGGCTAAATGGCTCAGAGAAGGTTGAGGGAGGGACCCACTGGAACAGCTGTTGGAAGACAGATGGTAGCCTCCCATCAAGACCATTCAGTATGTTCTTTAACATACATAGGGTATGACTCTCCCGTACACTAGGCCACGGCTTAACATCCCATCCGACGGACGGTGGTCTACTTCCGAAGGCAGGGCGGGGAGTTTGCGGAGATAAATCTCAACTCTGACCCAGCTTGACTCGAACCTGGGAACTACAGATTACGAATCTGGCGCGCTACCGACTGAGCCCTCCCTCCCCGCGCCCCAGGAGTTTCAGGATTTATGAGATTTGAGTTTATAAGTTTGGATTGCTTTACTTCCTAACGGCACATTTTTGCACATTATAGTCCAAAGTCACAAAGACCCCAAGGGCTTCCGCAAAATTTCCGGCCCTGCCCACGGTCAGTAGGGGACACAGATGGGCTTGGAAAGACCGCCATCCGTCAGATGGGACGTAATGCCGTGGCCCGTGTGCAAGAGAGACATATCCTGTGCACGTTAAAGAACATGCTGGATGGCCTTGACGGGAGACTACCATCTGTCTCCCAACAGCTGTTCCAGTGGGTCCCCTCCCTCAACCTTCTCTGAGCCTTCGGGGTCCGTGTGGCCTGGCCATTTAGCCCATGGTGTGCAAAAGAAGTGCCGCTCAGAGGTAAAACAACCCAACCTAACCCCAAGGGCCCACAGAAGGTTAGGGAATCCACTGGACAACTGTTAGGAGACAGATGGAAGCCTCCCGGCAAAGTCATCGATCGCGATCTTTAATCTGTACAGGTTATGTCTCTCTTGGATACGGATCGCGGCTTAACATCCCATCTCACGGATGGCGGCATTTTCAAGGGCATCGATGTTCCCTACTGACCGAGAACAGTGTAGGGGTTTAAAGGAGATAAATCTCAACTCTGTCACAGGTGGGACTGGAACCTGGGAACTAAAAATTACGAGTTTGGTGCACTACCGGTTGAGCCAACCGGGGCCCTAAATTTATAGGGTGAAAGAGACTAAATTGATAACACTGATGTTACTATGGATACACTAGTCACCGTTCTAACGAGGTTTGCAAGGGTCTCGGATGAAATTAATAAAAGAGACCCCTCCCCCTTTCCTGCACGTGAATATCATTAAATCTATTCTTTAAAAGACTATACATACACATAAGTATGTTATCAAATATCTAAATGTAATCTCCAACTCAACAATATTTATGGGGCGGGGGTGGCTCAGTCGACAGCGCACCTCGCTTAATCTGCAGTTCCCAGTTTCGAGTTCCAGGTGGGTCAACGTTCAGATTTATCTCCGCAAAACTCCTCGCCCTGCCCTCGACCAGTATGGGACACCGATGGGATGGAAAAGCCGCCGTCCGTCGGATGAGACGTTGAGCCCTGGCTCCATGTGCGGGAGAGTCATACTTCGTGCACATTAAAGAACACACTAGATAGTCTTAATGGGAGGTTACTATCTTTCCGTCAAGTTATTCCAATGGATTTCCCTCCACCTCTGGTCTGGTCATTTAGCCCATTGTGTGCGAAAAGTGTCTCTTAGAGGGAAAACAACTCAACCTAACATCAAGAGTGCTATTTAAATCATTTGTCGGAGAAAGTTAATAAAAAACGAAAGCAATAACTTATACCAAACTTTACTAAACCCTGTAGAAGCATTTTAGCTATTCGCGCAATAATTATGTCAATGTTTGCAAATTTTGAATTTTATTTGGGTTCTTTTCTAAATGTTTCTGCTTTTATAACTTGTTTAAATACTAAGCGCATGTTGTTGGAAATCTAAATATAAATAGATTTAATTTTAAATCTTTATATTATCTCGGACTTTTTTCATAAAAATACTTATTTAAGAAGTTATCGAATTCTGAATATGAGTTAACATTAACATAATGTGGGGACTGTTTCTGATGTACCTAAAAAAGGCGGTCGTCGAGTTTGTTTTCCGATTTTCTTCATCATCATCATCATCATCCTCAAGCAGCCATGGGCTACGGAGGTCCAAAGGGACCGTGCAATTTAGTTCTCCAAGCAAGTCTGTCCTGAGCTACATCTGCTGCATCTGGCCCACTGCAAACCAATTCTAATAAGGTCCTGTTTGACATTGTCTGCCCATCGCATCCATGGTCTCCCCCTCTTTCTGAAGCCTTTAGTCACACTGTTCATAACCCTATTCGCCAATCTATAATTATTCATACGGGCAACATGGCCAAACCAACGGAGTCTCTCTCTGCACAATATACTACTCAGAAGAGGTTACCGACTCCTTTGCCTAACCTCATCATTAGTTACAAAGTTGAACCACCTAATGGACAAGACACTGCGTAAGCATCTAGAATCAAAAGCATCTAGTTTCCTGTTATCTTGTTTACAAAGTGTCCAAGTTTCACTACCATAACTAACACTAGAAAGAACCAAACTATTATTACAGCCTAATTTTAGTCTTTAGGTGTATACACCTATTTCTCCACACTCTCCATAGATTCTTAGAAGTCCCAGCAGCAATCCCTATCCGTCTGTTAATCTCATGCCGCATATCACCAGTATCTGTTACATAGCTCCCAAGATAATTAAACTGTGACACCTGTTCAAGATTGCAACCATTCAGATTAACTGAATCACAGCCTGCCTGATCAATTTTCATCACTTTAGTTTTCTCTCTATTTATAACCAAACCTACTCTAGGGTTTCATCAACAGCTCGAATGAAAGAGTTCATCTCATCAACATCATCTACCAAAAGGGCTAAATCATCAGCATAATCTAAATCAGAAATTTTCGTATCTCCAGCCCATTTAAGGCCAAAATCTTTCCCTTGAAGTGAATTTCGCATAACATAATCAATAACCAAACTAAAGAGAAAAGGAGACAAAATGCACCCTTGTCGAACACCAGAAGTAATGCTAAACCAATTGCTGCAGGACTTACCAACTCTCACACACGACTCAGTGTTATTATAGAGAGCTTTCATTATGTTAACTAACTTGTCTGGTATACCATATGATTTCACAATCAACCACAAATTATGACGATCAACAGAGTCGAAAGCCTTTTTGAAATCAACAAAGCTAGCAACCAAAGGTTTCTGAAACTCTAAACATTTCTCAAGAATCTGCCTAAGTGAAAATATCTGATCCACACATCCCCTACCACTTCTGAATCCACATTGCTCATCACGCAATTGACTGTCAACCAGATTCTTAATTCCATTAAGCACAATCATGCAAAGAACTTTCCCTGGAATAGAGAGTAGACTCATACCCCTATAGTTATCACAAGAACTGCGATCACCTTTTTTGAAAATAGGGATAATAATAGCTCTGGTAAAACCGTTAGGAACCATGCCTTTATCATAAAAGATATTCAAAATTTCAGTCATCCAAGTGGTAACAGAAACATTCCCAGCTCTAAGCATTTCCGTAGTAATTTCATCTACACCGGGGATTTATGACGTTTAAGTTTAGAAACAGCCAAAATAACTTCAGATTGTGTTATAGGGCCAACATTAAAGCCCACAATGCATCTATCATCATTGCAAACAATGGGAGTAGAACTAACTACATTGTTTAGAACATCACTGAAATGCTCAGCCGACCTAGCCATGACAGAATCCTCCCCTTCTATAACCTTACCTTTTTATCCTTCAATCCCTGTATACCTGTTCGTTTTCTACCGCACAAAACATTAACTAGCTGGTACATCTTTCTGCTGTTGTGCTGCCTAACTGCTTCCTCGGCTTTGTCAGCCAAGCCATCAAGCCAAAGATTCTTATCAGTAGCTAACTGATCCTTTACACCTTTATTAAGCTCTCTGTAATGCTTTCTATTAGGATTAAGGACATTCCTGCAGTTCTTTCTTTCCGAAATAAGCTCAAGTGCCTTATCACTCAAATAATTCTGTCTCCTCTGCTCCTTTTTCCTAAAAGAGTACTGTTAGTTTCCAAAAAAGCCTGTTTAAAATGGTCCCATTCTTCCTCAACTTCAGTAATAAGCAAACCATGACTGTCATAATGACTAACTAAAGAAATATTTTTTTCCTCTGTTACTCTAGTATCGTGCTGGCTCGCGTTGTTTGGCTCGAACTCATATCTAACAAACACAATGAAAGGAATTGCAATCATAAAAATACTTAGTAATCTACTTAAATGCTTTGCATTTGTTGTAAAATAGCTTCGAATACCCTCGAACAGCTGACCCAATATCAATTTAAACAGCAAAGATCACAACACTCTGCATTCGTTTACATCTCAATCTACAAAATGGAATGGTTTTGCAAGGATGCATAGAATCTCTGCACCCTTTGTCACGAAGCATATTCAAGAAACTACAAGAAAACCACAAGCAGGAGTCTTGTAGTGGGAGGATACGTCATATTCACCAATTCCCGCCGGTCCCAGTAGATTAACAAGTCCGAAGTTCATTAATCATCCAAAGAATATCACAGAGTAACTAGTGCTGGATAAAAGTTTCTAAAATGAAATTTGCGTCGTACCGCAAAACGCGATTTCATGAGCTACATCCTCTCACTCCTTGCTCAGCTTCTAAAGTCATTTAAAATATTCATTATCTTTTACATCCTTGAACGGAAGAAGCCTCTCAAAGAACCGCAAGAGATTATTAATTCCTTTTCTAGCCTTAGGGATCCAAGTAATCAGTTTTCCAAGAGAAGGCTCATCTTTAAAGCCAGGTGTATATTAATACATCTTTTACACGTTGGCAGCTACATCAGCTGCTCTTTTTTTGCGTGTGTCGTTGCAGCTCGTCTTCTTCCAGCGTGGAAAGTGGTGATAGGTTAAATTATTAACAAGTGTCTTTTTTTGTTTTTTGTTTTCGTCTCATAAATTGGAATAAATTTCAACAGAAATGAGGTTTAAACTCGATAATTTTTTTTTTTTTTGAAAATCAAAACCGTCAATCATTTTATGTGTTGCTTTGAGCATTTATTTCGAAATGAAAACAGATGTTTCAGATCTTGAGTGTCACTATCTTCTTTGGTTGCAAACTTTCCAGGTCACAAGGATCCCAAAGCTGAAAATAGTGATGGATAAGAGTGTTTCTAGGTTCATATCGGAGTCTCGGGTCGAGGCCATCCAGTTTGTTTTTTTATGTGGAATAGCTCTCTAGCCCACAGGTTGGCGGTTTAGGGTCCCATTCGACTGGCGATGGTTGTTCAAAGTCCGATGAAGTCCATTTTTCTCGCCCACGTTGGAAGCGAGTTAGCAGAGAAAATCTCAATATTCTTGGCTGCTCTCTACTTCTTCAACAGCTGTTTTCTTTCCCCCAAAATGGGGCACGGATGATAGCTCAGTGGTAGCACGCCAGTCTCTTAATAATGCAATTCCCAGGTTCGAGTCCTGATTGTACTGACTTTGACACTTATTCAGCTAACCCCTCCCTCTCCCCCAGCTCTCTGTGCGGAAGGGAATGCCGATGGGCTAGAAAAACCGCCATCCGTCGAATGGGACGAAAATTTGTGGTTCTGTGTGCAGGAAAACATATTCTATTCACACTAAATACACGCTGGATGACCTTGACGGGAGGCTTCCATCTGTCTCCTAACAACTTTCCAGAAGGTCTCCCTACACTCAACCTTTTCTGATACCCTTGAAACCTGTCCATTTCGCCCCTGATGTGCAAAAAAACTTTCTTCTCAGAGATAAAATAACCGAACTTCAATCACATATAATTCATTCTCCATATCTCAAGTTTTATGTCAACATTTTTTCCAATTCAATTCTATTAAAACATGGAGTTAATTGGTTTATCCTTTGGAACGCTCGTATATAACAATAACGTCTTTCAACTGGTATTAACGTCTTCAACTGGTATATTAAAAATGCGTTTTCTGATTATCTCTCAAAAACTGAAAGGCTGTTTTTCGCTTCTCATAGACTGAAAGCTTAGAGTAAGAAACCTCATTGGGTTTCTTTTATGTCGATGGTCAAAGAAAGAATAGTTTGCAACTTCTCTAACCTCAGAGTAAAGAGGAAATTTTCTGAAAGAGACAAAATTTCTTTCCCATCTTGACTGATTATGTAAATTCGGGCACATCACCCCTCATTCGCCAGAGAGTGAAAATGACTTTTGTCAGAGAGTCGAATGTCATGCACTGCTCTGCGATTAAATGAACGAGTGTAGTTCCCATAGCAATCAACTTCATAACTAAACTGTAACCCTTCAAAGGATGCCCCCCGGTATGCACTTAGCATTGCTTAAGCAATCTGTCAATTACTCACATTTAGCTCAACTAACAGGATGAGCTTTTTCCCAGTTCTGTCTGGAAAATGAAGATACAGGAAGCAACTGACATTGAGTGACGATGATGGATGAACAAATGCCAGTTGTTGTGAAATGAAGAATTGGAGTAACAGCCTAGGGATCGTCTAACAATTGTGAGAAGTATGAAACGAAAGTACGAAAACAATTTTCGCAAAACGATAACTACCGAAAACGCATGCATAATTAAATAAATTAGCGATCTGGCAAACTTCGTGTCACGTGACACGAAGGTTGCCAGATCACTAGTTTCTAAAAAAATCGTTGCCAGATATTTTTTTTTTTAATTCTGTAATCAACCGTAGTATTCGGATATTTTTTCGAGCGACTGTACGTATTCATTCCTCAAGCTACGATGAGCTTTGAAAGTCAAACCAGACTTTCAATTTAGTCCTCCTGAGCAACCATCCTCAGCTGCAGTTGTAGCATATGGTCTCTGCAGCCCAATTCGAACAATGTCCTGTTTGGTATTGTATGCCCAACGCATCCTAGGTCTCCCCATTTTTATGAGGCCTTTAGGCACAATATTGAAAACCAGGTCCAGATCTAGAATAAATAAGGAGGGGGGGGGGCATATAAGTGATGCAATCGAAAATAAGAAGGGGGGGAGGCTGGTTTTCCATTGCAATGTAACATTTTCCACTTCATTTTATAAGTTATTTTTTTTTAATTTTCTTGACATTTGCATGAAATACACAAGTTTAATCATTTTTGTCCTCCATTGCCCTTATTAGCATTCTCAGGGTGCCCCTTTATCCCCCTGATTGATCTGGCTTCGTATCAGCTTCAATAACCACCGATGACATGTTTTTGAAATTAATGATTTTAATAAATCTAATGCATAATTTTAATTTATCTCTAGTAATATTTTACGATAAAAACTTATATTTAAAGAAAAGTTTCCAAATGATATTCCCATTGACATCATGGAAATTTTCTGATTTTTTTTTCCTAAGCAGGGCTCAAATACTTATGGTTGAATTCTTTTACCTCTGAGCGATACTTTATTGCACACAATGGGCAAAATCGCCAGGTCACCAAGACCCTAAGGATCAGAGTTGAGGAAAGGAACCCAGTGGACATATGTAACAAAACAAATAGAATGTCACCGTCAAGGTTATTCAGTGTGTTCTTTAACGTGCACAGATGTCACTTTTTTGCACCTGGCCTCACGAGATGGATTCACCCTGCGCAGTGAATAAAATATTTTTTTAATCTGGTTTTCCAAAGAAAAAAACGAAATAATGTTTTACTTTGTCATCCATCTGTCTGTCCGTCTGTAGACATTCAACCTATTTTGTTTTTAGAGATAAATTAAAAATTTTTTTTGGGTTGGATTGGTATTGATAAAAAATATTACGATTCGGACTTTCCGAATCTCCCAAAAGTTTAAATTGCTCCCTCTTGACGTGGAAAATTTTGAAAATTACAAACCTCTAAACGTAGATCGTAGTTCGTATAATCATATTCGATGTACCGGGTAATAATTTTACCCCTAACCATCTACATCATAAAGATATGCCTATTTGGCATTAGTATGAACAAAATATATAAGTAAATTACCCTTAGGTGAGCCCCTAAGGGCAAACATAAGAAAAGCTAAAAATAGCAGCAAAATTGCATAAGAAACCTAAAACGGGTAGTTCTCCTCAGAGAACGCTACCTTTTTAGGCCTCTTGTACTTCTCTCTAAACGTATATTGCAAGAAATATATTTATGTTATAAATGGGAAATTTTGGTGGTGGAATGTGAATATCATGAGGTTTGCATAGGCAACAATAATGTTCCTCCTTACACCCAAGAGGGTGAGAAAGACAGATCTTTTGTTTTAAGATATAATTAGAAAGTTATTTTTCAGTTAGATAGATACTAATGAAATATTATACTTGGAATGTCCCAAATCCTTAGGAAGATTTAATTTAAATCATTAAAACGCAACTAAATATACAAAAGGCGGAATTTTTAACGACTATTTGCACGTGATCTGTTTACGAGAAAATTTTGAAATTTCTCTGGTAGAGAGTCAAAAGGTATTCCACTGATAGCAACTGTCTTTCCTCGGAGGAGTGTGAAGAAAACAACCTTTTCATTTTAACGAATAGAGAGATGCCTTTTTACGTGTATTTTAAATATTGCTATTTGCGTTTTTCCAAACACCCATTAGTCGCATTAAACTTTTAAACAGTTCAAAAGTCAGTAAATGAAACCCTTCATTCTTTTTTTTTTCAAACCAGATTCCTTATTCGCCGGACGGGAGTGGCTCAGTCGGTAGCGCGCCAGGCTCGTAATCTGTAGTTCCCAGGTTCGAGTCCCAGCTGGGTCAGCGTTGAGATTTATCTGCGCAAAAATTTCCCGCCCTGCCCACGGTCAGTAGTGGACACCGATGGGCTTGGAAAGGCCGCCGTCCGTCGGATGGGACGTTAAGCCGTGGCCCGTGTGCGGGAGAGCCATACCCTGTGCACGTTAAAGAACACGCTGGATGGCCTTGACGGGAGGCTATACCATCTGTCTCCCAACAGCTGTTCCAGTGGGTCCCCTCCCCCACCTTCTCTGAGCCTTCGGGGTCCATGTGACCTGGCCATTTAGCCCATGGTGTGCAAAAAGGTGCCGCTCAGAGGTAAAACAACCCAACCTTATTCGCCAAAGGCTACATATGTCCTTCTAGTAAAATCGAAAAGTTTGATTTCTTCCCCCCTCCACCTAATATAAAAAATGATTACCCTCATAACAGTTGTGAATTTACGATATTGCCATCATTTTTGTTCAAATTTAGTTATATGCGATTAATATTTTGCTTTCATAATCATCCACATGAATAATGCTTAAAATGCAATGTTGCTGTTTCGTTATAATTTGTTTAGTCATCAATGAACTTTTTTTGTTCCCTTTAGGTCGTCAAGATGCTTGTCGTGGTCGTGGCTGTCTTTGCAACGTTGTGGCTCCCCTACAGAGTGCTGTTGGTGTACAATTCTTTCGCGACTCAGCGCTACATGGAGTTATGGTTCCTAATGTTCTGCAAGACCATGATCTTCATCAACAGTGCAATTAATCCCATTCTCTACAATGCCATGTCCATCAAGTTCCGAAGAGCTTTCAAGCGGATGCTCTCTTGTGGTAAGGTTGACACGAAAGCTTGCGGGACACACTCCAATGTAGACAATTCCCTACGTCACACCACTACATGTAAAGTTGACAAGGGAAAGCAGTTACTGCAGCATTAATTAGTCCCAGGACAAGAGAGAACAGACCGTATGACCTATTTCGCAACAATAATAATACGATGTTTAAGTGAGGATGCAATTTGCAGGAAGAGAAATATTTTGATTAGAATGCGTTACAGTAAGACTCAGATATTGACTTGTCAGTCCCATGTTCCCTTTTTTTTTTGGCATGATTAAATATGAAATATCTTGTATGCAAATGTTAAGAGTGAGATGAGTCTTCCTTGAAAACTTTGGGGTGAGATGAATTTGAATTTGAAAATTAGATGAGAGATTAGTCTTGCATGGGATAATTCGAAGTAAGATGAGTTGGGTTGGTTCGTTTGGGGTGAGATGAATTTGAATTTGAAAATTAGATGAGAGATTAGTCTTGCATGGGATAATTCGAAGATTATTCGAAGACCAACCCGACTCATATTACTTCGAATTATTCCATGCAAGACTAATCTCGCATCTAATTTTCAAATTCATCTCACCCCAGTCTTACATGGAATAATTCGAAGTAATATGAGTCGGGTTGGTTCGTTTTAGCTACGAATGCCACTTCGCATACAGTATAATAAATGGCTAGGTCACAAGGACTGTGGGGCGGGGGTGGCTCAGTCGGTAGCGCGCCAGGCTCGTAATCTGTAGTTCCCAGGTTCGAGTCCCAGCTGGGTCAGTGTTGAGATTTATCTCCGCAATATTCCCCGCCCTGCCCACGGTCAGTAGGGGACACCGATGGGCTTGGAAAGGCCGCCGTCCGTCGGATGGGACGTTAAGCCGTGGCCCCGTGTGCGGGAGAGCCATACCCTGTGCACGTTAAAGAACACACTGGATGGCCTTGACGGGAGGCTACCATCTGTCTCCCAACAGCTGTTCCAGTGGGTCCCCTCCTCCAACCTTCTCTGAGCCTTCGGGGTCCATGTGACCTGGCCATTTAGCCCATGGTGTGCAAAAAAGTGCCGCTCAGAGGTAAAACAACCCAACCCAACAACACAAGGACTCCTAGAGATCAAATCTAGGTAAGGAAAGCAGATCCACTGGGTAGCTCTTGGGAGTCTGTGGGAACCTATTAGGAGACCGAGAGAAATCTATTAGAACTCTGATGGAAACCTATTAGGAGACTGATGGAAACCTATTAGGAGACTGATGGAAATAGGTGATTGATGGAAACCTGTTAGGAGATTGACGGAAACCTGTTAGGAGATTGACGGAAACCTGTTAGGAGATTGACGGAAACCTGTAAAGAGAGTGTTAGGAGACTAATGAATATCAACATGCTCTTTGATGTGCAGAGGGATTCAACGTGCTCTTTGATGTGCAGAGGGTATGGCTCTCGCGCAAAAAGGACCATATCTTCGCGGAAGACTTTCCGAGGCCATCGGTGTCCACTTTCTGATCTAGAGAAGGTGAGAGTTTAGCGCAGAAAAGTCTCAATGCTGGTATAGATGAAATTCGAACCTAGGAACTGCAGATTACGAGTCTGTCGCTTTACCGACTGAGCCAACCCCCGCCCCACGTGCTGATAAGTCCATGGAAAGGGACTACCCACGCCTTCAAGAGGTGCAAGAGTGGCTCAGTCGGTAGCGTGCCAGGCTCGTAATCTGAAGTTCCTAGGTTCCACGCCCACCTGGGCCAGCTTTTAAATATATTTCCGCAAATCTTGGGTTCGAATCCTACCGGTTCAAAACAATATTTATGCATACAGATAGTAATTAAAACTTAGTAAATATTATATAAAGTGCTTGAAAAATGTGGCATATTATTTTATATTTTTAGTTTCTATCAGTTGTGAAGCAGTGTTTAGGACGAGCTGTCAAATATTTCAGCTTTAATAACTCTTTAAACGCTAAAGGAATTAAGGAATTAGCATTTACTCGCATAGTGGTTAGGTGATGTATGAGCATTCACGGCAAAGTTATGAGGTATGAGCATTCAGTGGCATAGTGATTAGGTGATGTATGAGCATTCACGTCCTAGTGATAATGTATGAACATTCATTGGCATAGTGGTTAGGTGATGTATGAGCATTCACGGCAAGGTGATGATGTATGAACATTCACTGGCATAGTGGTTAGGTGATGTATGAGCATTCAAAGTGATGAGGTATGGGCATTCACGGCATTGTGATGAGGTATGAACATTCACTAGCATAGTGGCTAGGTGATGTATGAGCATTCATAGTGATGATGTGTGAGCATTCACTGGCATAGTGGTTAGGTGATGTATGGGTATTCACGGCATAGTAATGTGGTATGAGCATTTACTGGCATAATACCTATTCCAGCAGCGCAAACAAGTTGTGTTAGCTTTTACTGAGGTAGTGGTCAGCAGTGACTTCGGTCTCAGTAGGGCACGCCCTTGTATGAGAAGGCCTGTGAAAGTTAGGAGTCGCTTCTAGGATTATTCTCTGTCCTACATGTCCAAACGGAAAAAGATATGCATATATATATATTATTTAAAAATAATTCGAGATCTATATTTCCTCTGTCATTTTTCTGTAAAAAGCTTAATTTTAAAATTATATAGCTTTAAAAGTGGTTTTCCATTTATATAGCATGAGCCCAACACTTGACTTGATACGACACCGAATCTGAAGTTTCTTAACGTCTTTGAGATATACGGCCCGAAATAGCCCTATGCACCAATTTTTAACTCTCTTAACACTGCTATACAGAAATTTTATCTTTGGCCTCAAAGGACCCATCGCATCCAAAATTTCACAACGTTTCTGACACTTCCAGCAGGAAATACCCCCAGCCACTAATTATTAACTTTCTAGCGCCAGTAGATCGGTATTTGATCTTTTACCTCAAAGAAGTGCCCTAGATCCGAAATTTTGTAGCTTCTGCTAGTTACAATAACTTAATTGTATGCTAGGTCTGTAAATGGTAGCCATACATAAACTGGAAGGAGAGCTGTGTACCAATCCCCAGTGATGATGCACAGAACAGGCCAGGTCTAGCACCTAATGTCCGACCCGCCTTCTCGTGGTGCAGGCCTTTAGTATCTTTCAAAAGAGATATTCTCTTTTGGAAGGGAACGGAAGGGGAGGGCTGCCAGTTCAGTGTATCCTAGTGATCTGATAATCTATGGACACTTTTTCTTTTTTTCAACCCTGCTGAGGAGTGGTCAACTTCACAGAGTCCTGGTACTTACCATTTATACCCACTAGACTGGATACTGGTTTTTGGATTTCAACTTGATTATGAATCCTGGACTTGCTGCATTGGTGGGCCTCTGTTGAGGGAGAATCTGCCGCTGCATTTTATGTTTGCTTGTGGGTTGCCATCCCTAAGTGATCAGAGTCACGGGATACCTTATATCAGCTGGTGGATAATCCTGATCAGAGGCCATCGCAGGTACCTCAACCCTCACTTAGCTAGTTGGGCAAAGTCAATTCTAAACTGGAGTAGTAAGCAATGTGTCTCAGGCAGGTCCTATGGCTCTTGAAAAGGTGGTGCCTGAAGTTCCTACCAGCATCGGTGACTTCAGCCATTAGCGGAGGAGGGACAGGTCTTTGCCCCATGCCTGCGATCAGTGGGCTGTGTGATATTGTTGGCCCTACCTCTCTCAATAAACCTAGTTAATTTAAAAAATCCTACTAATCATTTTCTCTCTGCAGGTACGTGGAACGTGAGGACGTTGTATAGAGATTATTCTCTTGATGTCCTCACGCAGGAATTTCAGCGTTATAACCTAGATATTCTAGGCTTGCAAGAGACCAGATGGACAGGTAAAGGTGAGATACTTAAAAATAACTTTAAATTTCTCTTTTCAGGCATTGAGGATGGGAAGCTTCTCCAAGGTGTAGGTTTGCTTCTCAGCAGACACTCCAGTGATTCTGAGAAGCCAGTGATGCTGCAAAATTTAAACCAAAAATTAAACACTTGAATGTCATCTGTTGTTATGCCCCCACAGAGGACTCTGATGAGAACGAGAAGGATACGTTTTACAGCCAGCTTCAGGATATTTTTAATTCTGTGAAGAAAGGAGATATTTCTTTTGTGCTAGGTGAATTTTTTTTATGATAAAGGTGTTGTGTTCCTAAGGATTTTACTAGAGCTATTACTGTCCCAATTTTTAAAAAAGGTGATCGCAGTTGTGATAATTATAGGAGAATTAGTTTACATTCTGTTCCAGGTAAAGTTCTTTGCATTATTATACCTAATACAATTAAGAATTTGGTTGATGGACAACTGCGTGAAGAGCAGTGTGGATTCAGAAGTGGTAGGGGATGTACTGATCAAATATTTTCACTTAGGCAGATTCTTGAGAAATGTTTAGAGTTTCAGAAACCTGTGGTCGCTAGCTTTATAGATTTCAAAAAGGCTTTTGACTCTTTTGATCGACATAATTTGTGGTTGATTGTTAGATCATATGGTATACATGATAAGTTAGTTAACATAATGAAAGCTCTCTATAATAACACTGAGTCGTGTAAGAGTTGGTAAGTCTTGTAGCAATTGGTTTAACATTACTTCTGTTGTTCGACAAGGGTGCATTTTGTCTCCTTTTCTCTTTAGTTTGGTTATTGATTATGTCATGCGAAATTCACAGCAAGGGAAAGATTTTGGCCTAAATGGTCTAAAGGTTTCAAAGTTTCTGATTTAAATTATGCAGCTGATTTGGCCCTGTTGGTCAATGATGTCGATGATATGAATTCTTTCATTAGGGCTGTTCATGAGAATGCAATAGAGTAGGTTTGGTGACAAATAGAGAAAAACTTAAAGTGATGAAAATTGGTCAGGCAGATAATGCTTCAGTTGCTTTGAATGTCTGCACTCTTGAGCAAGTGTTTCAGTTTAATTATCTTGGGAGCTATGCAACAGATACTGGTGATGTGCAGTATGAGATTAACAGATGAATAGGGATTGCTGCTGGGACTTATAAGAATCTATGGAGAGTATGGAAAAATAGGTGTGTACACCTAAAGATTAAAATTTTTGGGTTGGGTTGTTTTACATCTGAGCACACTCACATGGTGAGCGGCACTTTTTTGCACACCATGGGCTAAATGGCCAGGTCACATGGACCCCGAAGGCTTGGAGAAGGTTGGGGGAGGGGACCCACTGGAACAGCTGTTGGGAGACAGATGGTAGCCTCCCGTCAAGGCCATCCAGCGTGTTCTTTAACGTGCACAGGGTATGGCTCTCCCGCACACGGGGCCACGGCTTAACGTCCCATCCGACGGACGGCGGCCTTTCCAAGCCCATCGGTGTCCCCTACTGACCGTGGGCAGGGCGGAGAGTTTTTGCGGAGATAAATCTCAACGCTGACCCAGCTGGGACTCGAACCTGGGAACTACAGATTACGAGCCTGGTGCGCTACCGACTGAGCCACCACCGCCCCAGATTAAAATTAGGCTGTATAATAGTTTGGTTCTTTCTAATGTTAGTTATGGTAGCGAAACATGGATCCTTTGTAATCAGGATAACAAGAAACTTGATGCCTTTGATTCTAGATGTTTGCAAAGTATATTGGGCATTAGGTGTTTGACTTTGTGAGTAATGATGAGGTTAGAAGAAGGAGTCATCAACCTCATTTGAGCAGCATATTGTGCATAGACTGCGTTGGTTTGACCATGTTGCCCGTATGCATATCTGCAGATTCGCAAAGAGGATTATGAACAGTTTACGTAAGGCTATCAGAAAAAGGGGGTGACCTAGGATGTGATGGGCAGACAATATCAAATAGGACTTTGCTAGAATTGGCCTAGAGTGGCCAAATGCAGCAGCAGTAGCTCAGAACAGACACAATCTGGTTGGTCCTCCGTAGCCCATGGTGCATGAGGATTTTGTAAGTATCTTGTTTCACCACTAGACACCATTTTTCACGTGTCTAGCACTCGTCAGATCAAGGTATGACACTCTATGCGACCTCTGTTTGACTCTGAAGGACATGTCGGAAGTGAAATACTTGATTTTTCCCGAAACGTATGACCCGGATTATCCCTAGATGCAAATGTTTAGAGCTCTACTTTCTGCATTTTAGAATTAGCGAGATTTCCCGTCAGTCACTCAATCAGTCACTCACAATCATCTACAATCAGTCACAATCATTATGTATATTAGATGTGTATTCTCAATTACCAAATCGTTTTTAAATGTTCATTTTCGATTTGCAGGAAAAACAGTTCTTTAAAACTTCTTTTGAACCGTCGATATTTTGCAACGTTTTTTCATTCCTTCGAAGAATTGAAAAAAGGTACAATTTCTGGTACTTAAATAAACTATATATAACATTTGAATGCTACAGCCCTTATCTCAGTAGAAGGGGTTCTTCTTGAAGAAGTTCCATCTGCAAGAATTAAATTGGGGCGGGGGTGGCTCAGTTGGTAGCGCGCCAGGCTGGTAATCTGTAGTTCCCAGGTTCGAGTCCCAATTGGGTCAGAGTTAAGATTTATCTCAGCAAAATTTTCCGCCCTGCCCACGGTCAGTAGGGGACACCGATGAGTTTGGAAAGGTAGCAGTCTGTCGGATAGGACATT